>CM076583.1:537999187-538579094 GCA_034641835.2 Pinus albicaulis | reverse complement strand
GAGACCCTTGAAAATCTTCTTTGTTGTGCAAAAATCTCCAGATCCAACCTGGATCTGAGATTCCAGTGCCCGCTGGGAGCTGATCTGATCTAAGTCTCTGGCTTTTACAACCAGTTCCTCCACACGGCTGCATAAGAGAGGGAGATAGGGCCTTAAATGGAGCAGTAGAAACAGCTTTCCAAAGAGAGGGCTGACTAGAGGATCCTCGGTACGTGCAATCATTACCTTCCTGACCAAAAGTGTCGCTTGAAACTCTTCGACAAAGAGCGTCTCTTGGCTAACAGAAAGGAAAAGAAAAACGTTAGATCCGTTCCCTGTTTGCTGGCCATTGTCTTCATAACAGAGCTCCGAAGCCATAGATCTGGTACAGGAACCAGATTTGAATCCAACAACACTTATACTTTTGATCCTTTGTAGTTCCTTACAAATATCAAAGGTCTTTCTTCCCCTGTTGGCTTCCGTCTTCTTGCCGCCATTAAAAAGGCCCGATTCCAAAGCATTTTCATCATTGCCATTGCCCTGGAAAGACTTACCTAGTGGGTTTGGCAGGCAATAGTCCTTCGATCTAGATTCGTCCCTCTCCGTAGATCCTTGATGTGGGAAGATGGCATTTAATCTATCTTTGCTAACTCCATTAGCTTGGAACCAGAGATCCAACCCTGAGGCGCAAACCAGAGCTGATTTTGTCGCATCAAAAGGTTTTGGGTCTCCTTCAATCCAAGAAACAACAGCGAATGCCACTGTATTCGCACTAAGAGCGCACTTCCCCGGATCTGCGGCTCCAAGAATAGCCTTCTCTGCATTTGCGGAAGTCTGCAAAACCCTAACGAAAAACTTGACTGACGCCATACTCTCCTCAAACTCCCAGAGTTAAACTTATCAATTTATTTGCTTTCTAAATATATATATATTTTTAAATTTAATATTTTTATTAAATTTTATTTTTCATTTTTTATTTTTTATTAATTTTTCAATTTTTTACTTTTAATTTAAATAATTTTTTTTCTTTTTTTAATTTTTATTTTAAAGTTTTAAATTTATTAAAATTTAATATATTTCTTTAAATTTGATTTTTTATTTTAAAATTTGATTTTTTTTTTTAATTTAATGAACATTTTCTTCTTCTTTTTTAAATTTAATTTCTATATTTAATTTTTTATAATTTCCTTTTTTTTAACTTTTTTTTTTAATTTAATATTTTTATTTTTATTTTTTTATTTCTATATATTTTTAAATTTTAATCTTTAATTTTTTTATTTTTTTATTTTTATTTTTTTTGTTTCTTAAATTTTAGGTTTTTTTAATGTTTGAATTAAAATTTTTATTTTGTTTTTATTTTTATTTTTTCATCTCTATATATTTGTAAATCTTAAGCTTTAAAATGTTTTTAGTTTTTTAATTTATTTTTTTCTTAAATTTTAGGTTTTTTTAATGTTTGAATTTTAAAAATTTAAAAATGTTACTTTTATTTTTAAAAATGTCAAAAATATGACACAATTTTTTTTTTTTTGTTATTCCAGCATCAACTGGTTTTGTTTTGAGGGTGTTTTTTCAATCCTTTTTTCAACAAACAATTTTGTTTTTAGCATAATTTTATAAAATGTTGAAATTTGACCTTCAAAAAAAACCAAGTGCGTTCTGGAAGACACACTTTTTGTTTTTTGGGTGTTTTTTCATGTTTTTTGAGACTTTTTGGGCTAGAGTTCCCGTTTTGAGGTCAGGTTACCTATTTGATCGGTAACAATGTAATGTATATACGGTATGACTTCTGTAAAGCTATAGCATTAGTAATCTGCATAGATGATAATAATAATTTTGAAGCTATGTTCATAGAAGGAATAAAAGTCACAGATAACAGATAGATAGTAATTATTATCCATAAACTGTGCCTGAGACGGAAGGTTTGCACAAATATAACCTGATGTTGGAAATGCTGTAAAGTCAGCAGTATAGAATAAGTTTATAATCTGTACTTTTTCATTAATTGTTTTATACTGTTAAGTGAATTATTGGAAACTTGGAAGAGACAAAGAAAGTTCTTTATTGGAATATAGAAAAATAGAAATGGGACTTCATGTTAAGTTTTAAACAGAAGAAATTGAATTGACTACGTGGACTGTTGATCTTGGGTTTGGGCAAAAACCCTACCCATGATACCTTGTCCATATAAATAAATTGAACACGGACACTGGGAGGGTGGTCTGGTCACCATAGCTAAGTTGAACAGTACAAAATCAAACTGATAAAAATATCTACCTTCGAAATAAACAGTTTTAAAGCAGTGCAAAGAAAGAATGAAAGACTTCCAAGTTATTAAGTTCTATACATGCTCTTTTTGCATAAATAAGTCTCGTTAAGTATAAACTCATGGTTGAACTACCAGCCTCATAGGCCAAGAATGTATAGATTCTCAGATGCATGAGTAATATATATAAAGAAGATACTTTGCAAATAATAAGCTGAGAGGAAAAAACTGACATTCAAGATTTATAGAATTTATCCTTGAAGTTAGATTATGCACCGCGGAGGAATAAACATATAAACCCTTACGGGTAATTTTTTTTAATGAAAAGAGTTATAAGCCTGAAATCATGTATTTGAAGGCAGAAATCTTATGAAAAATTTACAGTAAAGCTAACAGGAAAACTTAGAGAAGCGATTATGTAACTCATCATTCATCTTAAGGAATAAGTGCAAACTATCGAGTCGACCCTTAAACTCAAATTCTAGAACGATTAAAACATTTCATGCATAATTTCTTGCACAGGAAGGTGCGTAATCTAAAAACCAACCTCCATAAGAGAAAACGAAAACTCCAAGATAATGATTTTACAGGTAAGAAGCTAAACAACGTATATAATCATGTATTCATTATAAAAGTCCATTAAACACACAAATAAATTCGTATAAAAACTCTGTGGTAAGTAGCCACAAGCAAGGCACTATTCCTTACAGAATAGCCATACAAAAATAATAGAGAATGTTCTCGAAAAAGCCTGATACAATACAGATCCAAGTCTGTCGAAGACATGTAGATTCTGTTAAATAAAAATACAAGAGTAGCCTTCGGAAATGAGGTAGAAGCCTCAAAGTACTTGGTTAAAGAGAAGCAAATCAAACGAGGCCGGGAAAATGAGTAATAAGACTTCGAAAAGTAATCCTGAGCACATAAGTGATGGCAAGAAGTTTACCCTGGACCCAGAAAATAATAGTCGAATAAATGAATAAGGGTAAGAATAAAAAAATAGCATAACATTGATTCCGCGTCTTTAAACCCTGAAGAAATTTGACATAAATTATGTAGGAAATCCTTAATACCTATGATTATGGACAAATACAGATATGGATCTCCGTCGCGAGAACTGGGAGTTCATTTCAGGGCCGAGCCAGAAATTGAGTTCGTAAATGCCTTAAACCAGAATAAAATATGCAGACGGTAAAGAAAAAAAAAACGAAGTGCTGAGAGGAGAGTAGTTAATCTTACCCATTTGATTTTAGAGGAAAAGAAATTCCTGCTCAGTGTCATTCGGAATTGACCAATGCCAAGTATAGCCTCGGGTGTGAACTCTCTGGCGCTCCGAGCTCAGCTTATTAAACCTAGCCAGTGTAATGTTGGCGGAATTAGTCGCAGACAGTATTCATTGGAGTAAGGTTGAAGAATAGCAGCATGGAAAATGAGAAAATCGAATTAGAACGCAGAGCCATCTAACCTGAACAGTCAAGTGATAAAAAGGATCTAGGGTTTGGAGCATGATTACCCATATCTGTTTCCCGCCTGAACCTCAACCGTAGATCTGCTCCTAAGATCGATGGTAGAAACCGCGTGGGGATCCGTGGCATTTATTCCGAAAATCAACATCTGTTGTAAGGAAGGATACTTGTGTACTCTCATCATAAATTCACAGATATGCCAGTTCGATTGTATACAAGTTAGCTAGATCTTCTAACAGTGGAATTGATAACCAATACATCATTTATTTGCATGTGAATATATATGTATAGTTATATGCATAGTTCAAACTTAAAATTTCTGATATGTAAATTATGAAAATTACTTTAAGCTAAGACCTTAATCCACCATACGATAATGGGTTTGTAGTACTGTAATTCTTTTGGTAATATAAATAGTTCTATTGCCATGGTATAGTGATTTTTTTTTTTTTTTTTTACTATGTATATTAAGTAGTGACAATAAATTTATATTTTTAAAAAGGTTAATCTCTTTGATATATCCATAATTAAAATTATTTTTAATAAATATATTTTATTCTTATACTGCGAATTGGAATATCACTCTTTTAAAGAAGTTGGAGTGGGTATGTAAAGAGAATGTGTAAATATAATATCCCATTTCTGAAGTTATAAAAAGTTTAGTTATTGAAAGGTGTTATAGATGTTAGAAGTTATATACTGCAAAACCAAATGTGGATTTTATTGATTTCAAACTTAAATAATAACTTCTAATGGGGTTACTGCAACATGCATATGGTTTCTCATGCACGGACGCTCTAATTTTGTTTGGGTTAATGTCTTTTTATGTGATTAATTCACAATGCGTAGAGTTCCTCATGTGTGCGCTCTAATTTTGGTGCGTCCATTCAAGTTTTGATGCTGACAAACGTTTGAGTGCCTTTTCTAATGCTTTGAAACCATAAAAGTTAATGCTGGTTTCATTATGAAATTTGTGAATTATCTATGTTTTATTTTGTGATATATTTTTTATTTTTTTGATAATTAGAAAAGTCAAATACTATAAAGTTATTTTGTTTGTGCAATTTTTTTCCTGGGACATAATTATTATACCATTATCAAAATTATTTTGTTTTTTAATATTTTTCCTTATATCATTATCATAATTATTATACCATTATCACAATTATTATAGATATAGAATTAATGGGTATTTGCAATTATTTTTATAAAGAAATATTAGATTCCTCAAATTGTAATTTAGTAATAATTTGGAGTGATGATCATGACAATGATTTAGATTCATATCAAAGTGGATATGTTTCTTTTGTATATATAAATTTGTTAAATATGAGTATTGATTATATTGATAAATGGTATTAAAGTTTTTTTTTAATTATTATAATATTAACAAAGTATTAATTAATCATATTTCTTATTTAAATGTATGCAAGTGAATTGCCATTTATTATTGGATTTATTATTCATTACAGTTTTCAATACACATATTATAATATCATATGTTGAATAATATAATTTGTGTTATTAATAAATGGTAATATACTTGTTTTAGAATTCTTATATTATAAGGTTAAATATAATATTGAATTATGTATTTTTCATGATGTCATCAATACACATATCAAATAATATAATAATGATATAGATCATTTTTAAGCTGTTTATTAGTATCTCACTAATATAAGGATTTATTTAATATTATCATAAATTATATCAATAAGGTACCCAACATCTTATTATCTTATATAATACCAACAAAATATTTTGTAGATAAACATATAATTTTTGTGTGAAATGAAAAAATTGATATTGTTGAGTATATCAAATAATATGTATGGATTTGGATATATATTTATCTACAAAATACGATTTTGTTGATATTATATAAGATAATAGGATGTTGGGTACTGATCAACAACTTAACATCACAGTTCTAAAAGGCAAGTAAATTACCATTTTTTAATATCACAAATTATATTATTCAACATATACTATTATAATATGTGCGTATTGGAAACTTGTTTTTTTTAATGAATAATAAATCTAATAATAAGTTCAATCCACTTACATAGATTTAAATAAGAAACATGATTAATTAATACCTTGTTTGTGTTATAATAATTTTAAAAAAACTTTAATATCATTTATCAATATAATCAATACTCATATTTAACAAATCTATATAAAAAAGAAACATATCCACTTTGATATGAATCTAAATCATTCTCATGATCATCACTCTAAATTATTACTAAATTACAATTTGAAAAACCTAATATTTCCTTACAAAATAATTGCAAATACAATTTAATTCAATATCTATAATAATTATGATATCTATAATAATTATGGAAATGGTATAATAATTATGATAATGGTATAATGTTAAATAGCAATTAAAATTTAAGAATGTTATGATATAGTTATGAGTTATGAATCATAACATTTATTAGTTATAGAGTACATATACAAAAGGTATGTGAAATGGAGAATGAATAGACATGCTTATTTAATCACAATGATTTCAATATTTCATATAAGTAATTAGTATTTTATTTTTAAAATTTATTGCATTTACACATTTTTCAAATATATCATTGCACTATGTTAATTTTAATATTAATAATACATTATTTAATTAATTAGATTTAATATTTAATTTATCTCTATTATTAATATAGCTTAACTTTGATTTTATATTTAAACTTGTATAAGTTTAAAATATTTAAATTTTATTTTTACTTTAAAAAATCAAGTGTTCAAGTGTTATATATATATATATATATATATATATATATATATATATATATATATATATATATATATATATATATATTATTTTTACATATTTTAAGACAAAAAAATAAATAATAAAATATTTATTTAAAAAATATAAAATGATAATTTTTACATTACAATAATATATAGTTAAATTTTTACACTAGAATAATTTGTTTTATTAGAAAACATATTTAATTTGTGAAAAATAATGTTTATCAATCATATTTCTCCAAAATTAACATCATAAATATTTAACATATAAGATTTTTATGAATGTATAAAATTAGATAACTAGAAGTTATTATTTCTTATTTAATATAGTTGAAATTAAAAAGTATATATACCCGAAATCAATTGATTAATGCTAAAAAAACCATTTTAAATATTTTATTTTGCTAAATTTTTATTCAAATCAACTAAGAAAATAATTCTAACTAAATTTACAAAAGCTATAGTACAACTCTTCCTCTTACATTATAATATGAAATGCATCACAGAATCCCATTTCTTATATCCTATATATCATACATCATAATAATAGGCTTTAGAACCACCTCTTTCAAATCAATTACCAAGCATGTTCATTAGCCCCCTAACCCTTAATCATGGTGAATATGTGTTTGTATAAAGAAATTATAATTATAAGGATCAAGCTTGACTCTATCAAGCTCTAGTTGTCTCAACAACCCTATTCTAGTTATTTTCATTTGAACTTTGACTTTAAGAAAAAAATTGAAAGTGCAAATCATGATTTTTCTCATAAAAGAATTTATATTAGCAACATTTGATTGACTTCCAAAGTAATGACATGGAATTTTTTTGTGAAAATTTCCACCTATGTGATACAACATACTTTTGTATTAGTTGTTCTATCAAATCCCACACAATATTAACTCACACATGTTATTTTAGTAACATTTCTGACAACTTTATAGTCAACGTAGATTTAGAAGAGGTGGTAGACTCACACCACTCAATTAAAAAGAAGACAAAGAAATTACAAACTTAAGAAAAGTAATGCCTAATACCTAAGAAAAAAGGCAATCATACACAACAAGGTTTCCAAGAATTTCTAATATGTGTGCAAACCATTTAACCACCAAAAATTGTAGCAGATAATTTGTAGCATAAACATAAATGAAAATGCATATATACTTAGCACATAACCATGGAATTCACAATCCTATTTTTTTCAATCTTACTTCTTGAAATTATTTGTCATATAAAATAAAAGAAACATTAAATTTAAAAAACATTAAAATTTAATAATAATATTACTGACAAATAAATATAATAAGTGTCTTAAAAAAATACTTAGAATTATTGGAATTGAAAGAAAAAAAAAACACACTCTTTTAAATTAAACCCATATATCCAATATCTTTAAATTTATTCTATATTATTAATTTCTAAAATAAATTCAAACAAAAATTTAAGTAATTATATTAAGTTTACCCATCACAATAAGTAATTATACTTATTATATTAATTTTACCCTTATAATGTTTTTAAACCAATAAGCTTATATTTTTTTAATTAAGTTTGCCCTCGTAATGTTTTTAAACCAATAAAACTTATATTTCTTAGTAGCTTAAAATTTTTATTAACTTTACCTTGTGATGTTTTTAGACCAAAAAAAACTTATATATTTTAATATGTCAAATAAATATTAGTAGGAGTGCATTAGTTGGAATGCTTTATATATTAAGGTGAATTTATTTTTGCTTTCAACATAAGGAGATGTCAATTACTTGTTCAAGTTGAGATTATGAAATATTTCTTATAATGGAGGGAGTAGTCTATATTTTATACATTTTGGAAGGTTTTCCATCATATTTTTTGGTTTAATTTGGAATCACAAGTTTGAGTTGTTAATTTTTCACAATCTTAGTGTTCCAGAGATTTTTCAGGGTGTTGAATCCATATATGTAATCAAAAACCTATTTTAAACGACTAAGATCCATATTTGACCAAAAATATTACTAGATTTTAGCCAAAAACTCCAAAATGCATCATGATTAGACACCATCAAATGAAATGATGTGGAAATTTGGTCATTTAGGTTGATGTAGTAAAATTTCGCCTTTCGAGATAAATGACGTGGAGGTTCTATGAAACTCCGATAAAGTGGTAGGATTTGGATATGAAATCTTTTGCATTTTTTATTAGAGAGATTGCTTTCAATTATTATTGTGCAACAAGTGTGTCATTCCCTAATATTGAAATATTATGATGCAATTTAGTTGTTTTATAATGTTTTGAAAAAATATATTTAGCGAAAAACCCATAATTGCGGATATCTATTTTATCAAAATTGCTTAAGACTTGCTCCTAACCCCATTACTTGAGACAATCACTTAGAGAATAAATATCTATAAGAAATTTAAACCTGGTTGAGAACTACTAAACGCCCCCACTCTACCATATATCCAAACCCTTAATAACAACTTTGTACATTTTTATAATTATCTTTATAAAAGTCTTATATTTTTTAATTGAAATATCTTCACTAGTTGGAAAATAGTGTTTTAAAATGGAAAACCCCATTATGTTTAATAATAATAAGTAGCATAAGTAAATGAATTAGGTTAATTAAGTATTATAAACTACCTCATGTATGTTATTGAAGTTGATCGACCAAATTGAATGTAATGGCTATATTTTTAATAGATTTTTATATTTAGCATTTTAAGTTGTCATTGTATATATATTTTTTTCTTTTAATCATTTACACAAATCTTAAGAAACCATAATGAGATTATGTGACCATTAGATATATGTTGTATATGCAGGGTTTTTGTCACACATTTTCTATAGTATTTTTTGTATGGTGCAGAAAATTGCTCTTATGTGGGGTGGATACTTCTTATCTTATCATTTGAGGTTCTTAACTTATGCTTTCAAATACTGAATATATTTGATAGTGTAATTTTTTCATTTATAATGGAAAATTATGTGACTTTTTCCTCCTCTGAAAAAAAAATATCTTACAAAACCATAAACTGTTTTTTCTTTTCTTTTTTAAACTATAATAGAGAAATTTTATATTAAAAATCCATGTTTGGGGATATTGACATACAACAAAAAATACAAAAATGAAATATCATGTTTTTGATATCTTTAGGGGCATGTTTCCCAAGAGCTAACAAAATGTAACGTTTTCTTACTATTAAACTTATAGGAAAAACATGACTAATTAAATATAATCCCTAGGAAATGGCCAAATTTTTTATACACCTATACTTCATTCTAGCTAGACTTTAGAAATGGAGAACTCTTCTTTACCTAGAACTATATCCCATAGGAGGTACCATAAAATTTAAATATGGAAGACCAATTAATGCAGGGTTGACAAATAACTTAGAGGAGGAGGCGCCAATTTGAAATAGGCTCAAAGAGGCTCGAAGATCAACCACTCGCTAATAGAGAGTGGCTAACTCGTCATCAATGTTTTGCATCTAGACTCTGTGCTCCATGAGAAACTCCATTTCCATAGTCAAAGTTGAAACTGTTTTGCTAGAGCTGCAATTGGAAGAGATCCTATTGCAACCGACATAATTCCTCCACCCAATCAGTTTGACAATCTTTCCATAATTCCATAATTTGGACGATGAGAGATGGTGTGAGCACATAGCCCCCATAAGGAGATGCTACTAGGGGATGGCTAGAAATAGGGCAACTAAAAACTTCTTACTTCACATAATATGATACAGATAGGCTAAGAAATATAAAAACCACTAGAGAAGACCAAAATCCCAAGGAACAAGAGAGAGGACTCTTCCTCTTGATAAAAGAAAAAGAGTAAAAGAGCTTGAAATAGAATCAAGAGTTTGAAACATAACCAACTGACTAAAAAACTTTTCCTTAAAATTGATAGACTTGAGTAGGGAAGTAAGGAATTCAAAAGAAATAATAGAAAATGACCCTCAAAGCTCTTCTCGGTATAGAATATTTGCAAACTAGGCTAAACTCCACATAACAATACTCATCTTTAAATTGATATGAAAAACACTCTAACTCATGAAACCTTCCATTGACTAAACAATGACGATGAGATAAGGACAAAAGATTATCACGCCGAGTAGTTCCCACAAGGACCATAGAGGACGAAGCTATGGGTAAACCCAATGTGTTGTGGCGAATTTGCATTTACATGATTACATCACAAGTCATCATACGTGAATGTCACTTTGAGCTTCAAAATTCCACCAAAGAGGTCCATAAAGAGTGATTTGTGCCAACCATCGACCAAATCCATGAAAATTAAGGTCAGGATTGAAGACCTCCACATGATCCCTCACACATTCATACTAGCCTAACTAAACCTCTCCTTGCACTCAAGAATGTAATGACTTCCCATGTCCTAGTCCAATCGACTCATCACACATGTGACTGTTTTATGCTACCACCCAAGGCAACTACGAAGGGTCCCCTACATATCATACTAATTGTCATGGAATTTGGTGGTAGTTTAACTGATCATGAATCAACAGAAATAAACCCAGCTCCAATCTTGTAGTATGATTTTCCATTCGATCCACTATGAGATTATTGTGTCGATGAGTATGGAAACAAATAACCTCCTAGAACTAAAACACTAGAAGCATGATAGTAATAAAATTTGACTTAATATGCAAGTCTCTAGGAGTACCTTTTCAAATATGCTCTATTGTAATTTTGAGTCACCAATGACTATTAACAATGAGAAACCACGAATTGTGACTAAGATAAACTTTTAGAGGAGCCCATAAGCTTCCACTTGATTGTTAGAAACCCTCCCCAAACACCAAGCGAAAGTGAATTCCACTCATCCTTAGGGGAAAAAGATAAAGACCTCCCCACGCCCAGCCCACCACCCACCCCAAACAACATCTGCCACCCCTACAAGCCATAAATTATCATACAATAAACATGTACCTTATACCCCATATACAACTCTCCACTCTACAACCCACTACCATAAATTATTATACAATAAACATGAACATATTATACTTTCTCCATCATAACACAATAGGCTTAGTAGACAAATTCGTGAGTTGTACCTTATACCCCATATACAACTCTCCACTCTACAACCCACTACAACTTCAATGAGAGTGTACTCTGATTCTTAGTTATAATTTTCTTGTAATTTACCATACAAATGATATCCTTAACCATCTTTACAAAGAATTACTCTCTTGTAAAACATCATCTCCATCTTAGATAATTCTCTTTCTCTAACCCATGGATGCACTAAGTACATCTAAACCATCAACTTCCTTGCTACATCATGAGCTATTGCAAGACCATTAATGCCATACTATGCTCTCTCATGCCAGTTGAAATCCAATCCTGTCAACATGAGAGGCCTCTCAAGGTATTGCCAGAGCATTAGTGCCACATTATCCTCTTTAGTTCAATCTAATCCAATCCTGTCAACCTAAGAGACCTCTAATGAGTCCTCACAAGGTATTGCCCGACCATTAGTACCATATTATCCACTCTTGCTCCACTTGAAAATCCAATCCAATCCTCTCAACATCAAAATTTCACAGGGTATCGCTCTATAAACTTGGGACAATGCTTTTGAGGATACCACCAGCACATGAAACACTCCATCATCCATGATTACGCTTTGGGGCTCTGGTGCTCTATGCTCTGCTAGAGCGTTATAGGCTTCATAGCTCTATCATCCTCTCCCGCGAATCCCTACGTAATAGCCCATGTGCTTCTTGGGGCCACTGTTCATTCCCTTATAACTTCTCAGCACCCACGTGCCTGTGGGGACCACTGTTCAATTGCTTGTTTACCTCTACTCACATTCTAGTTAAGGATGGGAGGGATTGAGAGATGGAGAGAGAGAGATGGGGGAAGAGAAAGGGAGGTAGGAGAGAAAGGGAGAGAGAGGAAGGAAAGGAGAGGGGACTTGAAAGAGAGGAGGAGAGAGGGGAGGAGAGAGGGATGGATAGAAATATGGATTTGGAGGGGGAGAGAGGGAGGGATTGAGAGATGGAGCTGGATGAGGAGAGAGGGAGGGAAGAAGAAATACATAGAGAGCGAGTAGTGGAGAGAGAGAGGGAGTGACAAGGGAGAGATGAAGAGGGAGTGTGTATGTTTTGGGGTGAGATAAAGAGACAAACAAGGAGATATGGAAAGAAGGGGGGAGAGAAGGAGAGAGAGAGGCATATGGTAACAAAGTTGGAAGGTGAACTTAGAGAGAGAGAGAGGGGGGGGGGGGGAGAGAAAGGAAGAGAGAGAGTGAAGAGAGGTAGGGAAAGATATATGAAGATGGAGAGAGAGAGAGAGGGAGAGAGAGAGGAGGAGGAAGAGGGAGTGATAGATAGATATATAGATTGGAGAAAGAGAGTTTATATTTTGGAGTTGATATAGAGAGATAGAGTGAGATATAGATATAGATGTAAGGTGAAGAGAAAAAAAGTTAGACGGAGAGAAGGAGGGAGGGACAAGGAAATTGATAGATATGGAGTGAGAGAGAGTGTGTGTATTGTGGGGTGAGATAAAACGAAAAAGGAGAGATGGAGGGATATATAGATATATATGGGGGGGAGAGGGAAGAATATTTCTTGCAGTAGATGCATTGATTTTAGTGTAGATGGTGATTTCTAATATTATTTGATTTCTTGCACTAGATGAATTGATTTTGGTGTAGATGTTGATTTCTAATGATATTTGATTACTTACACTAGATGGATTGATTTTAATGTAGATGATTTCTAATCCTATTTGATTGCTTGCACTAAATGCATTAATGATGATGATTTCTAATCCTATTTGATTGATTTCACTAGATGCATTAATTTTAATGTAGATTTTGATTTTTTGTAATATTTGATTTCAATGTAGATGGTGATTTCTAATCCTATTTGATTGCTTTCGCTAAATGCCTTGATTTCAGTGTAGATGGTGATTTCTAATCTTATTTGATTGCTTGCACTAGATGCATTAATTTCAATGTAGATGTTGATTTATAATTATATTTGATTGCTTGCACTAAATGCATTGATTTAAATGTAGATGATTTATAATCCTATTTTGATTCCTTGCACTAAATGCATTTATTTCAGTGTAGATGGTGGTTTCTAATCCTATTTGATTGCGTGCACTAGATGCATTGATTTCAGTGTAGATGTTGGCTTTAAATCCTATTTTCCTACTTGCACTAGACTCATTTATTTGAGTGTAGCTATTGATTTCTAATCATATTTCATTACTTGCATTAGATGCATTGATTTTAGTGTAGATGTTTTTTTTCTATTATTATTTGATTTCTTGCATTAGTTGCATTGATTTCAGTGTATATGTTGATTTTTAATTTGATGTAATTGGATGTATGATGGCACATTAATTTTAAAGTCATTGGATTAATAGTGTGTGTGCAATGATTTCAATGTAATGACAAAAAATTATTGACAATGTACATCGATTGTTGTGTTATAGTAATTCAACCTATTAATATTGGAGAGAAAGAGCGACAAGGTATGATGTTTACTAGAACAACTCGAGCTAAATATTTAAATGGTTTACGGTTCCAACTGTCTTTTTCAAATAATCAATATGAAAATATGACAAAACTAACATGGGTGAAAATAAGAATAGTAGAAGAAAATAGTTTGAAATTGATCACAATGAAGACTATTGGTAATTGACTACATTATTATTATTCACAGTTTCTATCATTCAATATTATTACATTGTCACTTTGCATTCAAAATTTTATTTCATCATTAAAGTTATTTTACAATATTTATCACCTCAACAAACTGAGGTAACTAATCAAATTTAAAATTAAAATGACTCAATAAATCTGAGACATATTTAACATATTTAAAATGGTTATGTTAATATTAGATGTATTTACATATTATTGATAAAATTAAGCATATATTCCTCATATTATCGATAGATTTTCCTTGGTTGCACACGACTAAAACTAGCCTAGATCCATCTTAACTCCGGATCTATCAAGCGCCGAGAGGGATCAAATCTCTCAAGGTGAAAACTTTTCCTCAAGTTTTGCACTCAAAAAAGAGGTTTTCACCTCGAGAGATTTGATCCCTCTCGGCGCTTGATAGATCCGGAGTTAAGATGGATCTAGGCTGGTACAATAAACATGAACATATTATACTTTCTCCATCATAACACAATAGTCTTAGTAGACAAATTCGTGAGTTGTACCTTATACCCCATATACAACTCTCCACTCTACAACCCACTACAACTTCAATGAGAGTGTACTCTGATTCTTAGTTATAATTTTCTTGTAATTTACCATACAAATGATATCCTTAACCATCTTTACAAAGAATTACTCTCTTGTAAAACATCATCTCCATCTTAGATAATTCTCTTTCTCTAACCCATGGATGCACTAAGTACATCTAAACCATCTACTTCCTTGCTGCATCATGAGCTATTGCAAGACCATTAATGCCATACTGTGCTCTCTCACGCCAGTTGAAATCCAATCCTGTCAACATGAGAGGCCTCTCAAGGTATGCCAGAGCATTAGTGCCACATTATCCTCTTTAGTTCAATCTAATCCAATCCTGTCAACCTAAGAGACCTCTAATGAGTCCTCACAAGGTATTGCCCGACCATTAGTACCATATTATCCACTCTTGCTCCACTTGAAAATCCAATCCAATCCTCTCAACATCAAAATTTCACAGGGTATCGCTCTATAAACTTGGGACAATGCTTTTGAGGATACCACCAGCACATGAAACGCTCCATCATCCATGATTACGCTTTGGGGCTCTGGTGCTCTATGCTCTGCTAGAGCGTTATAGGCTTCATAGCTCTATCATCCTCTCCCGCGAATCCCTACGTAATAGCCCATGTGCTTCTTGGGGCCACTGTTCATTCCCTTATAACTTCTCAGCACCCACGTGCCTGTGGGGACCACTGTTCAATTGCTTGTTTACCTCTACTCACATTCTAGTTAAGGACGTTCAAGGGCACGTTTCTGGTAAATTTTATTTTGCAAATTGTCATAGTGAAGATTCTTCTTTACTTCCTTCCTATTGATAGAGATTTCCAAAGGTTTCAAACCCTTTTCCAAAGGTTTCCAAGGGTTTGAGAAGCAGTAATGGTCATAATGTTAGGGCGTGGATTCTAGACCGATAAACTGCCGTTTTTTTTTTCTGTAAACATTTCAGTTCGAAAACTTTGCAGGTCTGAGTTACTACTATGTTGAGACTGTCACTGCGTAATTATATATTTTTAGAAGAATTTGACCACACACACTCATACATTCAGCTTGACAACACAGGACAGCAGAGATCCTGTTTGTAAACTATATTCAATTTCATAATGTCCAACTATGTTGCTCGTGAACAGATTTAACTTAAAATAAGTTTGAAGAAATCAAATAATCTAGGCTTCAAGTAGATAGAGAGACTTATTAATGAATAAAGGGAATACTCCATCGCAATATATTTGAATTCATAGAAATGGCAGTGACATGCTCATTCTGATCAGAGAGCTGTTTGCTCAGCAAAGTGTAATAATGCAAGAGGAAACCATAACAAAACCCTACAATAGATATTAAGGAAACCATAACAAAAACCATAACAAAACCCTACAATAGAAGAATGTTAAGAAATCTGCAGGAGGAAACCATAACCTAACATTATAATATGATGTTAAGATATCTGCAATGCCCATTTGTGAAAAGTTTAATGCCTTGCTTTCAAAATTTGTTATAAATTTAATGTTTCAATTTTTAAAAGATTCAAAAATATTAAGCTAAGAGATCTGCAATGCTAATTTGTTAAAAGTTTAATGTCTTGCTTTCAAAACTTTGTTATAAGTTTAATGTTTTAAAAATCCAAAAATATTATGCATTCCGTAGCAAACTTATTGCTACTTATTAATATTGTATATATAATGAGATACAAAGCAATGCTAAAAATATGTACTTTACCTTCACATCCAACGGTATATATTAAACTGTGTATACTCATCTATTCCTGAGTTCTCATTAATTGCATTCACAAGCTTTACCCTGTTGGTAGTCTTATTTTCCTGATGTTTGATCTCAATTTATTACAACGTCGCAGGTGAGAACATGAGTATACTATGGTATGTCCAAGTCAAGGACATTTCATTTCCTGGTTCTGGAGGATTTATTGTGAGTGTTGCATACAATTTCAGAGCAGGTAGGTTATACCTGGTGTCTCAATCTTTAATATTCTAATTCTAAACATGTCAGAATTGTAACATAACATTTATTGCAAAAGTTAGGATACAGATTTACCAGTGGTCAGAGTCCTCACCAGCCTGTTGAAGTGAGTGCTGCTGCCATTGGATGTGTACACTGAGCAGCAGAGTAAAACAAAATTAGACCCCACCTAACTTTTTTTTTTTTTTTTTCAGAAGACCCACCCAACTTACACATACATGCTGTCTGAAAAATTACTTCTCCAGGGTTCCGTATATCAGCATTTAACAGTGACAGCAGCACTGGAATTTCTGGGGGGAACTGGAAGTATCTTTCTTTGGACCAAAGGCATCGTGCAACTAGTGCATATACCTAGCTTTTATTTCATCACAGTGCACCGTTCAACTGGGTATCTCCATGTGGAAAGTAAAGTATGTACATCAATGCTTTTCCCTTGTCAACGAATTGTTTTCAAGAGGAATGCACGGACTCAATACCACGATGTTATCAATTTATTAATCGGCAGGCAATATATGTCACTAGTTGGATTTAAAATAGTACAAAAGGTAAGAAGTATCATCACTAAAGAGAAAGGCTAAAGGCTATCAATAGCTGTAGTCTAAAAAAGTAATAAAATGGCCTGGAATTTGGTAGAGATTTTGAAAAAATCTGACAAAGATTTTATCAGATTCTTGTTTACAGTTGTTAAACTTCAATAATTTGGGTGTCCTAAGGGTTTTTAATAGTGCTGAATCCATTTCCACTCTCAAAAATAGATTCCAAACACTGCAACTACCTAATTTTTTGAATTTTACTGAACCGGCAAAAACCTGCCGTCCAGGCTATTCTGTTGCCTGGGAAAACAACTCCCAATCAATATGTATAATGTTATTAATTTATTGATGCGCAGGCAATATATGTCACTAGTTAGATTTAAATGAGTACAAAAGGTAAGAAGTAGTATATATTGTGCGGCTCATTAATAGATTGATAGCATTATATATATTGCTTGCTCATTAATAGATTGAAGAAAAAGAAAAAGAAGTTATTTTAATATTCACGAAGTTAAATATAATTAATGAGACAGATTGCATTTCTATCTGGTTCTTGTATTTTGCTTTTTTTTCTTTTTCTTATGTAGTTTCACAATAAACTCTCCCAACTTCTAAACAAAACTCTTAATAACATTGTATATATTAATAACCAAAAAAGAATGTGCACAATTTGAAACCCAGCTTCTCACATGGTGGTTTTGTCCCCTCCAAAAGTGTTGGTGGTGGAAGTGGTACTGCTGTTGGTGGACCAGTTAAAGAGATTAAAAGGGTCTACCACAGTGCTGTCCGGGTCGTCATCATAAGATTGATAATCCACAAATTGCCTTGAAAACATGTTCATAGGCTCTGGCAGATCGGCAAACAAATCATCATTATGCAACAAAGCAGAAATGGATATTTGCAGGCCTGATATGTCCTCATCATGAATATTGAAAAGCCTTTCATCATTGATTGGAGCGCCGGCATCTTCTGTTGTTATTGTTGTTGCAGCAGCAGCTTTTGATGGCTCCATAATTGAGGTGAAGCCATTCTGTACGGAGTCTGAGTCTCCCTGGCCAGCCTTGTGCATTTCAACGTTTTCCTCGGGCTTCGAACCAGTGATTTCTTGATTTGGGCACGACTCCTCTGACTTGATACACCTCGTTTGTCTAATGGAGCCTGCGAGGGAGCTTCTCTGAGTAGGCCAAGGATGGTTATGGTCCGATGTGTAAGTCATGATCACCGTATTTGGGTCTGTGCGATCGCGCTCGACCTGCTTTTTTGCTAAACAGCCCTTAGAACTACTGCATCTGTAGTAACCCCTGTGAACAAACCAGACAAGAATTTTATAATTGGTTCCATCCATTTATGACAGACCATGTGTGCATTATCCTATTTGTGCAATACATTGAATAGAAAACAATAACCTGCATGTGTCAAATAATATATTGTTAGGGTTCCTGGTTGAATTAGATGAATGGGTTTCAATGGTAAATCTCCATTTTCACCACCACATATCAGAAATCTACATTGGTGCTTGAGCTGAATAAAAATAACTATTGGATGTAGGGAATCCCTGGCATGATTGACTCTATTTTTTTATGAAAATGATTGCATCAAAAAGTGATTAAATAAAACGTGTGTACAGAGACCTCCATTTCTTAAATCGTGCATTCAGCCCTTTCTGCTCCGCAAGATAATTCGGGGACACATATATCGACCTATTCTTTGGATAACGTGAGTTTGTGACTGGTAAACGGTGTTAAATTTCAAAATGGAGACTAAGGAAACAATTGCTTATTGCACTTAATTTACCGTGGGTATGGAGAACCTTTGATGGGCTTCTGGCCATATTTTCGCCACGCCCAGCGATCCGAGGGGACATCTTCCCCGTTGGCTTTGTTACTTCCTACTGCCGCTGGAACGTAGACAATCCTTTTCTGCAGTGTTTTCCTGTCAAAGAACAAAGATTTCTTTAGACGAAATGGTCACAGAACTGCTTGCAATTACAAATTTCAACCATTTCTATTTCTGTAATAATTAAGAAGCCAGCCCATGGAACAGTTTAATTGCTATTGCCATATCATAAAGCATTATATAAACCATGAAATCAAAGTTTAAAACTTTGTAAGTGAAACCAATCCAAAAAAACCAATAAGGAAGTCACACAGTTTTTTAATTGCTTAGCTTTTGAAAATAGAGTTTGCCCAATATCCAGCCTATGATAATTGCTTAGCTTTTGAAAATAGAGGTTGCCCAATATCCTGCCTATGATAATTGCTTAGCTTTTGAAAATAGAGTTTGCCCAATATCCAGCATATGAAACAACTTAATTGTCTATAGCTTGTTATAAAATATTATGTAAATTATGAAATCAAAGTCAATCAACTCAAAAAAAACCAATAAGGAAGTAACACAGTCTTTTAATTGCTTGGCTTTTGGAAGTAGAGCTTGCCCAAAATCCAGTTAGAACAGCTTAATTGGCTATTACCATGTTATAAAATATTAGGTAAACTCTGAAATCAAAGTTAAAATCTCTGTGAGTGAAACCAATCTAAAAAATCAATAACCAAGTGTCTTTTAATTACTCGACTTTGAGAAACAAAACTTACTTACTCGAAGCCAATCCAGAAAACAATTTAATTAACTATGGTCATGTTATAAAATATTATGTGAACTATGAAATCAATCTCCAAATCCCTGAGAGTGAAACCAACCCAAAAAAAAAACCAATAACGAAGTCGCACCGTCTTTTAATTGCTTGGCTTTTGGAAGTAGAGCTTGCAATCTTGGGCGCAAGGGAACTGCTTGATGCTGAGGATCCTTGTGCGACCTTTCTGGAGATAAGGAGGGCCGTTGGGGAACTGGTGAGTGAATTAGTCTCGTCCTTCTCGCTGCATATTTCGGCTCCGTTCTGGGTTCTTGAAATTTCAAATGATGCAGCACCACAGACCAAGCCATGATTCATCCCTTCAATTTTCCTGAGATTATTTCTCTCCCCATCGCAACACATGGGGGCTGAGAAGAATCGAAGAGACGGTGCAGTATACTCTTCGGGGCTTTCAAACAGTGAAGAGGCAGAGGCAGAGGCAGAGGCAGAGGCAGCGGCAGAGTCATAGCGCATGAACAGAGTTCCATTGTTGTTGTTGTAGTAAGGGTTAACTATTTCAGCTTGCATTTCAGCAGGCGCGGCCATGCATGCGGATTTATTTCTTGAAAGATTCAGCAACACAACGTGTGGCTCGGCGGATTTGCTCTGCGCAATGGGGGTTGGAACCGTATCCAAATCACTTATAAGAGTCCCCCTCCTCACCCTTTCCCCATTGATTAATGCATGAGGTGATTGCCATTTGTAAGCTGCTGAGACTCCACTGGCCCTCACAACGGCTGCCAGATCGCCCTCGTCCTGCTCTTTCTCCATGGCCAACCCACCAATCTACCCGCCTGTATTCGAATCGGATTAAAGAGCGGCGAGATAACGTGAAAGCCTGTCTTTGGACACTTGGCAAATGTCAACGCCGCGCCCTCCTCCCCTTTTTTTGGATACAGATCAGGGAGCAAAAACAAGAGGAGACTGAGGCGGAGAATCGCGATTCAGGAGACTGAGCAAAGATCACAGGTGGGTGTTTATATGAAGGGATGGATTACTTACCTCTCTCACCCAATTTCCATTTGAATCTCTATCATCTATTCTTATCTTCATCTTCATGAGATGAAAATAATAGATATTGAGCAGTTTTTTTCAACTGAAGAAATCTTGCTTAGAACAACTCTCATTCAAGAAAAAAACAACTTGCAATCGATCAGTTTCTCCCTCCCTCCCAAGAAACAGTTGGGGAAGCAAGGCGTGCAGCGTGCTTCAGAGTTTCAGAAGACGGAGGGACGGTGCGGCGCTGACTTTAGCACTTCTCAAAGAAAGGACATCTGGGACATCTTATTCTCACTCTCTGTCTATCCACCCAAGTGTTTGAACACTTTTCAACCTCAATAATGATAATTATAGAATACAACATCTCCATGGTGGAAAATGCCTACAGTTGACATTGCAAAACCACTCAGGTTTTTGCAAGAATCTTCCAATGCTTTTTAATTGAAAATGCCTACAGTTGACATTGCAAAGCCACTCAGGTTTTTGCAAGAATCTTGCAATGCCTTTCAATTCATGGTCACTATTTCACACACACAAATGTAGCCAAGCACTTTGACTAAACATATACAACAAAAATAGTCAGTGATATGAATGGGTGGAAGAGGCATGAGTCACGTGTGATGATATCACCCATGAATAAATTATATATCTCCAAAGTCTAGTGCAAATAGTCAAATGTCTCCTCGTATTGTTTTCCTAATGAAAATGTGATTTAAGAGAGAAATTACGATTAACAATAAAATATTCGAGAGTTTGAATTAAATGCATTAAAAAGTAGCTTCTTGTTATTCCTGTTTCAATCTTAATTTATGATAACTTCATGTTTCATGGTAATTATCATTATGATAAGTTTATTTTTCATGGTAATTAGATTTATTTTTACATAGTTGTTTAATTTGGATGGAGTTATATATGATTTTTTTTAAGGTCAATCTTTCTCTTTATATATATTTTTTGGGGATATGTAGCAATTATGTTATTCATTGAAGTATTTCATTTCAATGGAAAAAAATCTTTAATTAATGGTGTATCATGTATTGTTTTTATTAGTGATCGCTGTATTGTGTATTATTTTTATTGGTGATGGTTGAAGCTAATTAGACTTGCACATATGTATTTTTTTTTGGTGCTTTGGAATGTGTTCAATCAATTACTAAAGGACATATAGTTAATTGCATTTTATTTCAAAACTTAAAAAGAAAAATAATTCTTAATTAGTGGTGTATCATGTACTATTTTTATTAGCGAGTAGTCTTTAGTGCAACTTTTTGAAGGCTTTTAAGGTGGCTTTTTTCTGTGTAATTTCTCTAAAATCCAACAGGAATTTATTGAAAAGAGAAGTTTGATTGCTAACTTTGCACACTCGAAGTGTCCTAGAGGTTTTTGAGGGTGATGAATCCATATATAGAGTAAAAAAACTAGTTTAAATAATAAAAGCCACTATTTTACCTCAATTTTTTTCACAGGATTGCGGCACTTGAAACTCCAAAAAGTCCCACTAAAGACAACTCCTTTTTATTAGTGACTGTTGTATCATGTACTTTTTTTATTGCTGATTGTTGAAACTAATTAGACTTGCACATATGCATTTTTTTTGGTACTTTGGAATGTACTCTATCAATTACTAAAGACATATAGCTAATTTCATTTCATTTCAAAATTTAAAAGGAAAAAAAAATCCTTAATTAGTGGTTTAGCATGTACTATTTTTGTTAGTGATTGTTGTATCATGTACTATTTTTATTGGTGATTGTTGAAGCTAATTAGACTTGCACATATGCATTTTTTTTTGGGTACTTTGGAATGTACTCAATCAATTACTAAAGGACATATAGCTAATTGCATTTCATTTCAAAACTTAAAAGGAAAAAAATTCCTTAATTAGTGGTGTACCATGGACTATTTTTATTAGTGATTGTTGTATCCTGTACTATTTTTATTGGTGATTGTTGAAGCTAATTAAACTTGCACATATGCAATTTTTTTGGTACTTTGGAATGTACTCAATAAATTAGTAAAAGACATATTGCCAGTTGTTGCTTCTTGAGTAGGGGTTAGATGAGATTATCCATTTTGATACAATCTTATTCATTAACTTAGTTTAATGTAAATCCAAAATGATTCCAAAGCCAAAGATGTTTCTAACAAATTCTTTCAATAAATGGTTTTTAATGTAATCAATC
This sequence comes from Pinus albicaulis, assembly GCA_034641835.2. Taxonomy (NCBI): domain Eukaryota; kingdom Viridiplantae; phylum Streptophyta; class Pinopsida; order Pinales; family Pinaceae; genus Pinus; species Pinus albicaulis. Next base: position 538,556,069 of record CM076583.1, on the reverse strand, counting down.
CCTTGCATAATTTAATTAAGATAAAATTCCAAAAAGGAATATAAAGTTATAAAGGTTGGATAGATGCCTTATGTTATCTAGGGGGAGAGGCAAGTGACTTGCCATGTATTAATTATATTGATAACTATATGAGATGTCCTCTTATTGAACCTCATAAAGGGAAAAAATTTAACCATCTTATGGCCAATCAACTTTGACCTTTGTATTTCTGTAGTCATTTAAATGCAAGGTTGGATGTTAAGTGGGGGATGGTGAAGGGATGATTGACGCATCTATGACTAAGTTTTGTTCACCCAGTGTTTTTTAACATGCCTAAATGAGGGAGCGTCAGGTATGATTTGAATGTGGGTGAGTCACATAATAATGTTATTGGTTAGGAATAATGGATGTACTTGTCTATTATGGCTAGTATGTGCCTAATGTGTAACAATATGGCAAACGATGAAACTTGGAATTTGGTTGGTCATAAATTGGTTTAATAAGATCACATGTGTTGAAAATGTAGCAAGGACTGGCTTCTTTGACTTGTGCCTTAGTCAAAGATGCCAATTCGAATCCAATATCATAGTTACTTGAGCTAGCTGTCAGTTAACATGTCTGATGTGGCCTATCAATGAGTTATTGTCAGTTCATTCGAGTTAGATGGCTTTCAGTGAGTTGTGGACCAGTTGATGGATAAAATTAGCTATTTGCTGGAGTTAACTCTAGTGTCTGTCAGTTAACTAATCTCTAGTTCTATAATAGAGATAGACATGAGTTTAGTTGAGTAGTTGATTTTGTGTTAACTCAACTTATTCTCAGTTAACTAGTTGTGGCTACTAAAATTAGCTCAGGTAGGTCATGCACTTTGAATTGTCTAGTGAGGTTGAATGAAGGCACATATGCATTTATTTATTGTACACAATTTTTTTTGTCCAAGGCTTGAGGATCAAGGCAAAGAATTTCTCTTTGGAATTGCACAAGGAAATAGGAGAAATTCATATTTTTAGGGGCATATTTGAGCTAGGAAATAGGAGCTCCTAGCAAGCCTTATTTTCCTTAGTGTTGGGAAAGCCTTATGTGGAGAGTGCATCAATATTGTGGGGAGATTCAGGCTTGAAGCAAATTCTATGTAATAGATCAGATAACTCAGCCTTTTTAATACAAGCAAGAAAGGGTTTTTCCCAGTTGGGTTCCCTAGATATATTGTGTGTTTTATGTGTGATTTTGTTATTATTCATTGCTTTCTTTCCACAAATTTTTGGTAGAGAAATCTTGTGTCTTTTGTGATCAGTTTTCTCTCATTAGCAGTTGAAAGGTTTCAATGATTTTCTAGATGGTATTAGAGCATAAAACAAGATAGAGACTAAGTTCCTTGATCATATTCAAAGCGCATTGAAGAGAATACCAATTAGTGCATGAATTCTACAAGTGCGAGAATCATGTCTTTCTATGGTTTGAGGACAGAGCATGTCCTAGAAGGGATTTTAATTTTTTGTGCATGGAAGGACAAAATGGAGGCTATGTTAGATGATAATTGGGTTTTTTAATACAACAAGGTTGATATTCTTAAACCTCCTGCATAAGATGCACAACAACTGACTTAATGGAGGAAGGACACTGCCAAAGCTAGGAGGATGATCCTAGAAGGAGTTAGAGACCATAATGTTCCAATTTTACATGGGATGGAGACAACATTCTAGATGTGGAAGGCCCTTACTAATTTATTTGAAAGTAGTAGTGATGCCATAAAACTTGCTTTGAAGGAAAAATTGAGGAACATTCAAATGGGTAAGAATGAGCCCATTATTACATAAATATCCAGGTTTTCTCAAGTGAGGGATGAACTTGGAGGTGTTGGAGAGATAATTCCACCAACAGATATTGTGAGCCTTGCTCTTCTCAGACTTCACAAATCTTGGCATAGTTTCCAAGATGCAGTGAATGGCAGAGATAAGCTCCCTGATTGGGAGTGACTGTGATTAGGTCTTGTGCAGGGAGAGATAAGGAGGAACACAAGGAATGGAGTCTCATTTGGGACAGAAAATGAGGAGAAATTTTCTTTAGTTGGCAAAGCGAATAAATCCAAGGGAAAGAAGGCCCAAGGAAAAACCGAGTCTAGCCAGAAAGGAGGCAAGGAAAAGAAAGCTCTTAACAATATCAAGTTTTTTCATTGTCATGAGTTTGAACATTATGCTACAAAATGTTCAAATAAGAAATCCAACAAGCATAATACAACAATAGCAGGAGGAGAAGCACTCTCTTCTCAATTCGAATTGGATTTCTTTCTGAAAGCTTGCATGGAAACCTCAGTTCGAGTAGTGAGTGGTACATCGATTCAAGGGCTTCATTCCACATGATAGGGAATAAATATTTCTTCAGTATTTTGGAGGAGAAAGACATGCAATTCCATATTCAGCTTAGAGATGATGGCAGATACACGACCACATGATTTGGTACAATGAGATTTAAGAAGGAGTATGATTCCCTTCTCCATCTTAAGAATGTGATGTATGTTCCAGGATTGAAGAAAAACCTTGTCTCAGTAGCATTCCTTGAAGAAAAAGTGTATGATGTTGTATTTAGCAAAGGGAAGTCCTACCTCAAGCATTTTGCTTCAGGACAAGTCAAGAAAATTGGTGTCAGGATCAAGAACCTCTAATAATTGGAGGTTGATGCATGTGCATCGTTGAGAAACAAGGTAGAGAGTTTTCAAAGTAGAGATGTGGTGGTTGAGCAAGAGCATGATGGAGCTCTCAATATGGAGCCTTAACCATTATCTCAATTTCAGGTTAATTTAGTTGGCAGTTAGGCTGACTAGCAGGATTATGATGATGAGGACCATAGCCTAGGGTGAGTGGAGGTATCCACTCAGCCATAGACTTCCAGTATAGGGAAAGTTAGAGCCAAGTGGGTATAGGGTTTGGTTAAGGGAGCTCATAAGAGAGTTTAGTCTCACAAAAACAATAAGCATACACCCAGGTACACAGGGTACATGGCACTTATGACTAAAGTGGTGAACTCTCAGAGCATGGTGGGAAAGAATGGGTCTTCAAAGCAAGTTCCATAGAGGGAAGTAGAGAATTCTTCCAGTTCAAAGGGAGTGGATACAACAACAGAGAACTTGGTAGAGTTGAAGACAAATCTAGGTGGACAAGGTTCTTCCAAGAATCCCTTCCTCGCTAAGAGGGAGTGTTTAAAATGTAGCAAGGAATGGCTTCTTTAACTTGTGCCTTAGTCAAATATTCCAATTCGATTTCAACCTCATAATTACTTGAGATATTTGTCATTTAACATGTGTGATAAGTCCTGTCACTAAGTTATTATTAATTAATTCGAGTTAGATGACTTTTAGTGAGTTGTGGACTAGTTGATGGCTAAAATTAGCTATCTAGTGGAGTTAACTCTAGTGTCTGTTAGTTAATTGATCTCTAGTTCTAGAATAGAGATAGACATGAGTTTAGTTGAGTAGTTTACTTTGTGTTAACACCACTTACTCTTATTTAACTAGTTTCAACTACTAAAATTAGCCCTAGTAGGTCAAGCAATTTTAATTTCCTATTGAGATTGAATGAAGGCACAAATATATTTATTTATTGTACACATGATTTTGTATATAAGGCTTGAGGATCAAGGCGGAGCATTTCTCTTTGTAATTGCGCAAGGAAATAGGAGAAATTCCTATTTTTTAGGGGAATATTTATGCTAGGAAATAGGAGCTCCTAGTAGGCCTTATTTGCCTAAGTGTTGGAAAAGCCTTGTGTAGGGAGTAGATCAGTATTGCAGGGAGCTTTAGGCTTGAAGAAGATTCTATGTAATAAATCAAATAACTCAGTTGTTTTAATATAAGAAAGCAAGGGTTTTTCCTAGTTGGGTTCCCCAGATATATTGTGTATTCTATGTGTGATTGTGTCTCTATTCATTGTTTTATTTCTGCAAATTTTTGGTAAAGAAATATTGTGTCTTTTGTGATTAGTTTTCTCTCATTAGCAATTGCAAGTTTTTGAGGATTTTCTACAAGATGGATGTGGGATAAATTTAAGTGCAAGGTTGAGCTAACATGGAACCAAATGGGTCAGGAAGTGATCATGAGGACAAAAAAAGTAGTTGAACACCTCCTCTTGAATTATAATGGAATTTAGAATGAAGGAGTGCTCAAAATCGTATTCCGCAATCCATATTATATATATTTTGAATTCATCATCATATGGAGAAAAATGAATGACTTGATCAATGATAAAGGGTTGGTGCACATCTATATGGAAGTCAAGGAAGGTGTGAATGGGAAATGGGAGTAGTCATCCTCAACATACACTAAGGAGGTTTATTCATCATAAATTTATCACTATATAGTTTTTCATCCATTTTCGTACATTCTTGAGTGAAAAATCAATGCCATGGCATTGTTAGTGGGCCCATCTTAAGGGCATATTCTATTTTGATGTTTTAGGATTTGAAAACTTTTGGAGTTTGTTTCAGGCATTAAGAGACCATATTTGGGTTATGACTTTGTGAAAAATGTTCCCATCTCGTCATTGTCATTTTGCAAGTTGATATATCTCCAAAGATTCTAGAAGGTCTAGAGTCTCAACCCTAATTGAGAGTTGGGGCATTCAAAAACCCTAATACTTGCTCTTAAAACTATTAAGTCTTGTTAAAAATTGTGTTATGAGTAAACACTACAACATGAACCTAAAATTTCTTTATTTTCAACTATTTTACTATGGGTAAAAAAATTAGCCTATATTTGGCCTATTTCTCATCTATAACATTTTTTATTGTTTTCACAACTTAAATTTCTACCGAAATAACAAAAGTCAACATACTGTTCATTAATGGAATCAAAATTGTAGTTGATATTTTAATTGATATATAGGTCAATATTAGGGTTGAATAAAGAGTGGAAACATGTCGAGTCTTTATAATAGTTGAACATAATGAAATATAGGTCAAAATATTTCTTTTCAATGGACTAATTGACAATATATTCTAGAGATAGATATTCCATTGAAATTTAAAGTGGTATTTGAAAATTACGACTTTTCAAATAATGGTCATAACTTAACAAGTTATACTAATCTAATATTAATATCTCATATTTATTGTCATAATTTTATCCTTTTCAATTTTCTAAAAATATTTAAATATTTTCATAATTACTTTATCATTATAATACAATATTCAATAATTTCTTTCTACCATGATTATAGAATATTAATTCACTATCTAATACTATTATTTTATAGTAACTTTCTCATTGTAACATTATCATTAATTTATCAATAATTTACATATGATAGAAATAATGAAATAACATATTAATAAATTCCATAAAACCCTCATATTGCATATTCTAGCACTTAATCAAACTTACAATTTTCAATTCATAAACATATGTATAAAACATGGAATAAATGTAAGGAAAGGTAATTCATCCAAACAAAACAATTAAAAACTTAATAATTAATCTACTACATCATAACATATGTGAAAAGTATGTAGGTGCAACCAATATCTATTATGATGGATAGATCCAAACTATATCCATTATTAATATACATGCACGTCATCATTTTGTTTTGAAAATAATAACTCACCACAACATGAAAAAATAGACAAAACATTTATACAAGTCACAAATACTAGCCCAATTGTGAATCCAAAGTTATATGTGTTTTCAAATAAAATCATTATTCACGATCTCATTCATTCTCTAGGTAAATAGTGCATGAAGTTGTGGAAATATCAATGTCCATTAACATTCATTTACCTCTTACCTCTACTAGACCAGGAATATGGAATGGAATAACAATCATCTTTTCTCCTTTACAACATGTAGGTGAAACAATACTTAATTATAATAAATTTTACACACATATGAATCCTATTACTTAGAAAAAACTTTAATTGAATACATTAAAATAAGATGTGTATCTTAACATATCCTTGGAATGCAATTTATTAAAAGTTTCAAACCACTTGCACTTGAATAATATAGATTTAAATTATTCACTATATTCCACTTGAATAATTTATTGTATAGTTCTAGTGTTTTCCAATTCATTATCAATGACATTCCTATATAATTTTTTTGCATGAATAGTTTATTATGATCCCACTCTAGCTCCACAATCCCATCCCTTTCACATATCATGTATCTTCTTCACCTAAAAATATTGGTCATTTGCATGCATTTAAGGGTACACACACACATATATCATCACATCATGACAATAGTTGTTTCATAATTTGAATATGAATATGAACATTATTCATTATACTTACATGCAATTATAATAAAATATATGTATTTAGTTTTGTATAAATATACATATACCTTCCTAAGGCACATCCTATAATAATGTTTAATGCATTTACATGCTTTTTAAGCTTTCAAATGCGTGCATATTTCATTTCTTTTATGTGGCCTTTTACCTATTAGTGTAGTGATTTGGCCATTGTTTACATAGTCCATCTAGTAATGCTTTCGTTCAGACATGTTTTCTAAAAATCTTAATCTCTTATTGTCTTTGTTTTCATTTTTCATGGATTTATTTATTTTTTTATCAATAAATAACTTCCCGATACCATTTTGTCTCAGTCGCCTAAAAGGGGGGGGGGGAATTTTGTGGCCACGGCTTCTCAACACAAGTCTTTGAATCTCAATAGAATTATATTTTGAGTTGATCAAATAACTTAGCTAAATAACCTTGACACTCTTGAAAGATCTTATTTTGAGTATTAAAAGTCTCTTTGATTCTTTGATCTAACCCTTTTTGAGAAAATTCATCTTGTCACAGCTTCAAAAACTTGGAAAATCATGACTTCTTTAACTCTTTGATCTAATCCTTTCTGAGCAAATTCATCTCATCACATATTACGAAACTTGTTAAATCATGTCTTACCACAAATTAGAAAATGTGTTTCAGTGTGATATAGCATTGCACCATGGAAAAATAGGAAAAAGGTTTATATAAGTCGCAAATATTAGCCTAATTGTGAATCCAAAAGTTATATGCATTCTAAAATAAGATCATTATTCACAACATCATTTATTATCAAGTAAATAGTGCATAAAACTATGGAAATATTGATGTCAATTAACATTCATTCACCTCTAAACAATCATGGAATAACAATAAACTTTTCTCCTTTAAAACATGTGGGTAAAATAATACTTTATTACAATAAATTATACATACATATGAATCATTTTAATAAAAAAAATATATGGAATAAAATAAAAGGAGATGTGAATTTTCATTTGTCCTTGGAATGCAATTTATTAATAGTTCAAATCACTTGCAATTGAATCACATAAACTTATAATTTTCACTATATTCTATTTAAATAATTTATTGTATAGTTCTAGTATATTCCAATTCACTATCAATGCCATTCCTATATAAAATATTTGCATGACTAATTTGTTATGATCCCACTCTAATTCCACAATCCCATCCCTTTCACATATCATGTATCTTCTTCACCTGAAAACAATTGCCATTTACATACATTGGAGTGCGCACACACACACACACACACGAAAATAGTTGTTTAATGAATATTATTCATTATACTTGTACGCAATTGTAATAAAATATATGTATTTAGTTTTTCATAAATAGTACATATACCTTCCTATAGGCACTTTCTATAGCAATGGTTAATGCATTCAAATGTCTTTTAAGCTTTGAATACATGCATATTTCATTTCTTTTATATGTTCTCTTTTACCTATTAGTGTAGTGATTTGGCCATTGTTTACACAATCCATCTAGTAATGTTTTCGTTCAGTCATTTTTTCTGAAACACTTAATCCCTTCTTGTCTTTGTTTTAATTTTATCTCGTAAGACTCCACCTAATTCCTTGTTACATTTGAATTATATAACATGAATTTATCTATTTTTTGAGCAACAACTTCTTGATACCATTTTGTTTTAATCACTTGAAAGGGGAAAATTTTTGTGGCCGCACCTTCTCAACAAAGGTCTTTGAATCTAAATAGAATTATATTTTGGGATGATCAAATGACTTAGAATAATTTTCAAGTTATATAACCTTGACACTTGTGAAATATTTTATCAAGTATTACAAGTCTCTTTTATTCTTTGAACTAACCCTTTTTGAGCAAACTCGTCTTGTCACAACTTCGAAAACTTGAAAAATCATGACTTATTTGACTATCTGATCTAATCCTTTTTGGAAAATTTATCTTTTCACAACTTAGAAAACTTTTTAAATCGGAACTCAACATAAATTAGAAAATTTGTTTGAGTGTCATATAAAGTTGCATCATGGAAAAATAGGCAAAAGGTTTATACAAGTCTCAAATACTAGCCCAATTTTGAATTCGAAAGTTATATGCATTCTCAAATAAGATCATTATTCACAATCTCATTCATTGTATAGGTAAATAGTGCATGAAACTATGAGAAAATATTGATGTCAATTAACATTGATTTACCTCTAGATAAGCATGGAATAACAATCATATTTTATCCTTCAAAACATGCGGGTGAAAGCATGAATCATTTTACTTAGACAACTTCATTTAAAATGCATGCGTATCTTCATTTACCCTTAGAATGCAATTTATTAAAAGTTTAAAACCACTTATACTTGAATAACATAAACTTAAATTATTCACTATATTCTATTTGAATAATATAATATAGTTCTAATATACTCCAAATCTCTATCAATAGCATTCCTATATAAAACATCTGCATGAATAATTTGCTATGATCCCACTCTAACCCCACAATCTCATTTCTTTAACATATCATGTATCTTCTTTAATTGAAAACGATAGCCATTTGCATATTATGAAAATAGTTATTTAATAATATGAATAAGAATATGAGAATTATTCATTATCCTTGCATGCCATTATAATAAAATATTTTTCTAGTTTTGTATAAATAGTACATATACCTTCTTAAAGGCACATCTTATAACAATGTTTAATGCATTTTCATGCCTTTTAAGCTTTGAGATACACATGCATATTTTAATTTGATTCAGGCCAAAGGCACCGTCGAAGCTTTCATTAATCAAAATGAACTATTTTGGTAGTTTTGATATGCATCTTGTTGAATGTGCGTTGTTACTTGCTTTTATGCTCGTTGTTATCTTGTGAACTAATTTGCAGGTTAAATGATAATTACTTCCATGCTCTAGTGTGTCTCTTTTAAGATAATACTATTATTTTTCTTCTAGAGGCTCACTCTCTCTTTCCCTTCTGTGAAAGTACCTTATATACATTGCAATTATATTCCTCACAATGTCAACTTACTTGCTTGTTTCAAATATTGTTTGCATAATCTCTTATGTTGATAATTGTATCCAAGGTAAATCCCTAATAATAATGGTGGTCGGGCCTATTATCCGAATGGGGCTCCTTCTCCAAATGGTGCGAGGTCTAGTTGTGACTTCATACCAGAGAGACCCCATTTGTTCACATATTTCTAGCATCGTCAACACTTCCACCATAACAATGTTTTCCATAGGAATGAGCCAAAACCCTTAGCCACAAGGCATCCCTTTGAATCCAAATTTCTTTGATATCAAATCTGTGTTTCGACAATGAACACTTAATTTCTACAAACAACTTAAAAATAGAAAGATGTAATTGGGCGCACCCACAAACATATTTAATACAACTATTTCATCCTAGAAACCAAAAAATGGGAAAACTAGATTTATTATTATTATTATTTTTCGGTATATATTATTTATTTACAACATTGTTACAACACAATATGTATATCTTGCAACATCCATTAAATCTCAATCCATTAATCTTGGATTATAATAAAATTTTAATTCCTTAACTAGAATTACAAAACCATGGAATGAACCACCATGTGTCACAAAACCATTAAAAGTGAAACTTGTGTATCGAGAACTAAAAAAAAATAGGCACCAAAAATCACCCTTCTTTTAGGGATCTTCCCCAATGTGACACTTCCCTCGTAGTGCCCAATTCAGATAAATCATACATGGGACTAGTCATGCAAAAAATATAATACATACATAACAAAAAGTTTCTTCTCTAAAGTTCTAAGAATTTCTGCAATACCTTTTTGTTGCCGAGTAATAAATTCAACAACAATAACCATGATCCACTTATTTTCAAAGCACACCATAATGATATCAATTTGAATATTTTTATTATTAAAATCTATAATTTTCATTAAATATTTTATAAATAATGCATGATTAATATTGAATAATATTTTCATCAATGTTGTTATTATTTCCATGTAACAAATATTTTATTAATAATTCATGATTAATATTGAGTAATATTTTTTCATTGTAATTATTTTTAAATTTAATAATAGAATAATAATAGAATAAATAGTAATAGATTTAGTGATATTTACCTCACAAATTCAAACAGCCCTACCATGGCTACTCATAGATATTTATGGAAGCTTCCATTGTAGCAACCTCTCAAATTTAGACAATAAACATGTTACATAAAAGGATGACTATCAATGAAAATATAGAAATGTATATTAGTCAATTAGGGTTATCCTAGGTGGTTGGGAGGAAGGAATGGAATCCTACTCACCGAGTTTCAATTCTCACAAGTAAAATGATAGATTTTTACTATATTGGTGGTGTATATATATATTATTCATATGGAATATACAACATTTTAGCTATGAAAAAAGTAAAAATTTATATAAAAAAATTAGTGATTATACCTACAATGTGTATATGCATAGTTAGCGTGCTTATAAATCATTATTTTATTTATTTTACAATCATAAGGTAAAGAAACATACATCCAACAGGCTATATTTTCCATTTCCATCTAGAACCCCCAAGGAATAGATAGAGTCCTTGAGATTGGTAATAGCCCATCAATAGTGAAGGATTTCGTTAATGAAGAATCATCAATAATGAAAGATTTTTTCACTGAAGAACCATATCTTGGTACAATCCTTATGGTAGACATATTTTTTTTTAATAATTTTTACCTTATTTTTATACAATAAACATCTCACTACTTCCAAAGTATATCAATCTTACCTTCCTTCAACACACTTTGGCCATCCATACTTCTTTTATTTGACATGTTTAAGTCACCCCTAGTTAGTAAATCATTAACAATATCATTAGAGGAAATGTCTCTAAAATGAAGTAGATACATTTTTTAAAGGTGCATTTGGGACTAATAATGTGTTACCCTTAAGTCCTTCCATTCTAGAAAATCTTTGAATTTAGATCTCTATTCATTCACTTGGTAATTTCTTATGGCAACCCTAAGCATCCATTATACAAATTTAACTAATATGTTGGTGTCATATTCATGAGAGGTGGTAGAAGATCCTTCTGGGGTGAATATCTAAAAATGGGTAACAATTTTTGAATTAAGGTGTGGAAAGGGATTGTAAATTAAAAAAATTATCCTCGGAAAAAAGTAAAAAAATATCTCAAGCAAGAGTCTTGTAATCTCTCAAGTGAGATTTTTAAAATATCTCAACCGAGAAGTTTTTGAGTTTATCTTGTTTTATAATTTTCTTGATTAAGCATTTGAAAACATCTTGAATATCACTAGTCATGCAATAAATATAATACATACACAACATAAAGTAACACACCATACTAATATCATTTGAATATTGTTTTTTTATAAACATTTATAAAATTCATTAAATATTTTATAAATAATTCATGGTTAATATTGAATATTTTTTTGTCGATGTCATTATTTTTCTATGTAATAGATATTTTATTAATAATTAATAATTAATATTGAGTAATATTTTTTTCAATGTTTTTATTTTTTAATGTAATAATAGATTAATTAGTAATAGATTTAGTGATATTTATCTCACAAAATCAAACAACTCTATGATATCTACTCAAATAATTATGGAAGCTTCCATTGTAGCAATCTCTCAAGTTTAGAGGATAAATATGTTACATAAAAGGATGTTTATCAATCAAAATATAAAAATTTGTACCAGTCAAATGGGATTATCCTAGGTGGTTGGGAAGAAAGAATGAAATCTTAGAATCAAGTCACTCCTAGTTAATAAATAATTAGACATATCATCATAGAAAAAGTCTCTAAAGTGAAGTAAATACATTTTTTAAATGTGCATTGGCCTAATAATGTGTTATTCTTATGTCCTTCCAATCTATCAAATCCTTGAATTAAGATCTCTATTCATTCACTTTGAGATTTCTTAAGTCAACCCTAAGCATCCATTATACAAATTTAACTAATATGTTGGTGTCATATTCATGAGAGGTGGTGGAAGATCCTCGAGTGAATATCTAAAAATGGGTAACGATTTTTGGATTGAGGTGTGGAAAGGGATTGCAAATTTCATTTTTTCTCCTAAGAAAAAAGTCAAAATATCTCAACTAAGAGTTTTGTAATCTCTCAAGCGAGATTTTAAAATTATCTCAACCGATATTTTTTTTGAGTTTATCTTGTATTAATGTTTTCTTGGCTAATCATTTAAAAAACATCTTAACTGAGAATTTTCTTGAGTTTACCTCTCGTTAAAATTTTCTTGGCCAATAATTTTGCTTAATACATAATTTTATTGACCAATATATTACTCTTTCATGTAAGGAATTTAAAATTTCAAAACTCTCAGATGAAACTCTCAACCAAGGGTTAAAATTCTCCTCCCAATGTCTCTATTGAGAATGTAGCTAGTTCACAATCAAGAGTTCTTGGGTTAGAAAGAACAAGGGAGTTCATCCTAGACTTATTTTCATTCTCAATAATGAGAAGTGGAGAACAATATCATGTCCACGTGTCTCCTTTCCATTGATTATTCAAATATATAGAAAAATTTCACGTCCACATGCATATGGACCATTGGTTATCCAAATTTCTTATTCCCAAACCCTTATTTTTTTAGATTTGCTTTGCTATGTATGTTTTGTTTCATGTGGATGTACTACCACATTAAAACTTATTTTCTCTTTGAAAAAATAATTTGATGTATTCATATGTAGTTTGTAGGGATAGAAATGAGGGATTCATGTCCTAATATTATTACATACCCTCTAGGGAGATTTGAACTTTGAATTGATATTAATTAACTAGTATACTTAATTAATCAATTAATCTATAGGTGTATACAAGTAAATAAAAAATTGTAAATATATAATTAAAATTGGTTGTAAATAAAAACTCCACTTTTTCTAATGTTGTCAATCTCCTAGGATATATGGGTGATATGAATTAGTTCCTTTCCAAAACTATTATGAAACCTTGTAATGAGCATATTAATTTTGTTTTAATATTTTTATTTTATTTTTGGAAGTTATAACAAATATTTGTGATGGTTGGACTTCCTATGTTATCCAATTAAAAAGGATGGTTGTAGTGAAGAATGACACCAATGGAGATGCAAAGAGAACTTTAGAAGCTTGTAGGGTAGTTGTAGATCTGGGAGATTAAGGAGATAAGATTGCTTGAATATAGAAGGATGAAGGATTCAAGGACTTTCTCCATGATGAGAAAAGGTGTATTTGTGTCATGACCATCTACAAAAAGAAAAAACAATTGTTAGTGAGTAACAATGCATGATATTTTTTTCCATGCATAGCTCATCCGTTGTAATGAATTTCTTTATTGCAACAAATTCCCTCTAAATCTAATTTTTCTAGTTGGGTTTCTAGGGTCAAATGTGACACACCTTTCATTACCCCAAATTTTTTTATGTACTTAAGAAAATATAATTCTAAGATACCGACATTGATGTTATAATGTCAAATTCCATTATATGATGTAAGGCTTATTTTTATTAATAAAAATGTTAGAGCTAAATAAAGGGGATAGCTAATAGATTATGATACCTTGGGGAGGGGGAAAACTTGACTTAAGAGGAAAAATATACCTTTTGTGAATATTTCACTTGTGATGGTTAGTCTTCCCAAGAAGCGAAAAGGTTTGGAACATTAAGGTACAAGGCGTGATTATAAAAATAAGAGGGAGGGGCAATCAAAGGGTTCTTATTCTCGGTCCTTAAGCTTCTAACTTTTCTCTCTTATATTACACTTTCATACATATCTCTTTCTCTCTCAAAAATCTGAATTGGAATGAGAATTTTTGATAGCTTTTGTAATAGGAATTGAATGTGTTGTAGTTCTTTTTCCTTGAACTAGATGGCTCTGAGGATTGGAAGTTGTCTTGTTTGTGTGTGGCATAGATAGAATTGAAGAAGGGAGTTCCAAGGGATTATAGATATTAGAGAAGGAATCCCTTGTGTTGTGAAAACTTACATTGTTATTTGTGAATTCCTATGGGCCTGGTCAAGAAATGGAAAAACTTAAAACTAAGATTATTTCTTGTGTGTGGAGAGAAACCTTCACTTTTTTGGTTAAATATGGTTTGAAAACTATGAGCTAAATACCTAAGTTTAGATTTACCCTCCAGACATCAATATATGACTTGGGGGTGGCCAACTATGAGAAATAATATAGCATAGCTAATCCTATGGTTGGGTGGATAGTGGCTCACCCTTCTTCAGTTATATATTGAAAAATATTTAAATATCTCTTATGCTTGATTATATTATTTTTCTTTTTAACAAGTTTATATGGACATGCATTTACCCTTCAACAAATTTATCATGGTTGTAGTTGTTACACTATTTGGTTATAACTTTTTATATGCATCAATTTTTGTAACAACACTAGTTAAGTAGAACAAGATTCCTAAATTCTTCATTAAACAGGTCATGTTGGCATTTCTGCTATAACTTTTCTTCTAGGCAGTTATGGAAGCTAAAACTTGGACCATATTGAAGGAAAGTTGTGTCAATCCTCTAGTCCAGTTTTCAAATCTTCAACTGCAAAATTTTAGGAAATATGATCAAAGGGAATTGGGCTTCGCAAATGGATAACATGTCATGTTGGAATTTTTGCTATAAATTTCCTTGTGGGGGGTTCCAAAAGATGAAACTAAGACCATATTGAGAGGAAATCTCGCGGATCATCTGGTCCAAATTTTAGGTCTTCGGTAACGATATATTAGAAGATATGATTAGATGAATTCGAACTATTTGGATGCTCCTAAAATCATGCATAAAACATATCATCTTGGAATTTCAGCTATAAATTTCTTTTGGGAGGTTCTCGAAGCTGAAACTTGGATCATTGTGAGGTAGGATCTCATGGATCATCTAGTCTAAATTTTATGTATTGGGATGTGATATTGTAGGAGATATGAGCATAGGAAATTGATATTCCTAGATGCTCCTAAAATCATGCATAAAATAGGTTATGTTGGCATTTCTACTATAAATTTTCATTAAGAAGGTTCTCGATGTTGAAACTTGGACAATAGTGATGGGAATTACCACTGATAATATGGTTTAGTTTTTAGAACTTGGACTGTTATAATTTAGGAAATATTCCCTAAGGAAGTTTCTATATTAGTTTCCATGAAAAACGTTTGAAGAAATGCCTAAATGGTTTACTTATTCATTGCATACAAACCGTTTGATGAAATTCCCCAATAAAAATGACATTTTGTGGATGGGGATATTCTTGTTGTATGTTAGCATTATTATATGATAGAAATAATGTAGCTGATATATGTTTATTTGCATGAAAAACATTTGAATAAATGTTTTAAAGGTGTTTTACTACAATTTTCATACCAACTATTTGATAAAAGAACTCAAAGACATAAATCAAAAGTTATATGATTGAGTGGTATATTTCAATTAGTATATTACAAGTGGAATTAGAGCATTTTTTCACATTTTATTTTGTCCAATTTTTTTGACAAAGTTTGTATAATAAAAAGAATACTTAATTGATTGTGTATTAAGTATTTTAAGAAAGGTTTTACATGTAAAGTGTTTGAGAAAATATATGAGAGATGAAAATCAATTTTTTACATGTGTGGTTAGGATAAATTAGTAGTGGTATGTGATAAAGTGGTATCAGAGCATTGGTTCAAACATTGGGCTTGGAGGTCCAATGATAAACCACATGAATGAATTGGGAGCTCTAATTCAAAGTGGTATCAGAGCTAAGGTTTAGCAATAAACATGAATGGGCTTGAGTATAGGAAATAATTTAAGTTTTAAATTAAGATCTATGCATGCATGATTAGGTGCTTAGTGTAAAAGCTCAAAAATTAACGTGCTCAGAATTAATTTGAAATTGAATGACCGTGATCAGTCCTTCACCAAGAATCCGGCGCACTTCGTTTCGTCGAAAACCGACTCCGGATGAAGAAGTTATAGCTTGCTGACCGTCGTTCAGAACACGTGATTTTTAAAAAAAAAATTGCAGAACAATGACAGGTTAATGACATGGCAACCCAATCAACATGCAGGGAATATTCTTTAGTTTTTTCCTAGTGGCACAGTGACAAGTGTCACCAGTTGGTTTGAAGGTGGAATTTTTTGTTTATGATTTTTCTCCTAAGGCTTAATTCGAATTTCTTTTATATATTATGAGGGACAGCCCAACCAGAGGCTGACACGTGGTGCAACCAGGGACTGCCACGTGTACCCTCTCCAACTTCAAGGTTCAAATTTCGTTTTTAACATGGTGATTGGCATATTTCCAAAGTCAAATTATATGCTATGGTGGTGCATATTAATTTTATTCAAAGTCCAAAGGTTTATATATCATATGGTCTGAGTATTACACATGATGGCGTATTATTTTATTAAACCTAAGGTCTGAACTACATTACATTATATGGGGGCAGATTAAACATATATGGGGTCGCATATGACATAGTTTATTATCGGTGGCATATTTCAATGGTCGAACTTATATAAGTTCAAAGGTTATATATTGCATGCAAAAATGTGTATAGGATGGGCGGAGGTCGGGGCTCGACCCCATGACTTCCCCCACAACAACACTTCGACTTACCACTAGCCCGCACTGTTATTCCCTGTAAGACTATGCGGATGAGACCTATTTGAATTGATATGGACCGAGCAACAGGAGTTTGAAGGGGGTCAGCCCCCTCCCATAAGACCATCCAATATAACCACAGTGGGAGCCAACAGTTAAATGCGTGCAGATTATTGCTAATCTAGGTTTATTAACCCATAAATTTGTATTATGCGCTAATTAAACCAGGATTTTTATTCAACCCGCTTATCACGTTAATCGCACTTATGCACCATTAATCTTGTCTTATCATTGATTAAGACTGCAGTTAACTTGGCGAATTTTCAGGGGTGCCTCCAAATTCACCGGGACCACCAAATTTGGCAGACTTATCTGGAGTCTTCTCCAAATTTGGAGAAGATTTCATAGGAAAATTGAATGAGCCATATCTTGAGCAATTTTCGACCAATTTTGGCTCAAGAAGAGTCATTCCTAGCAGATTGGCATGCTTTGAACACATTAGTATAGGTTGTAGAGGCAGAGGAGCAATTCTACATGTGTTTTTGTCACTTTGAAGAAAAAGGAAGCCTACGGCCACCAAGAAGGAAGGCCATGCCTAGATCAGCTGAAGGTCAAATTGAGAGAATGAATAGTAATTTCTGATAGATTTTGACATTTTGGAATCATTAGAGTATGTTTCAAGAGCATTTAATGCATGTAAACAACATTTTTTTCACTTTTGAGCTAATACAGAGGCCCAAGCCATGGAAGCTAGACCAAGGAGATGTAGCCGAGGAGGGGTGAACTCCTTCATCAAAACTTCATGTTGATGGATCAATTGTGATGGTTTGCTGTGTATTTTTTTAGCTCTTTTCAACATTTGATTTTCATACTTTATGCTCTTGAATTCACTCATAAAACTCAGTTATTTTACCTGTTTGACACACATAAGAAACAAGGAAACATATGTACAACAAGCATAAGATTAGCAAATAAATTTTAAATCTGAAGATAAAATTAGCACAACAAAACTAACATTCGTAATCAGATCAATGCATGTGTACTAATGTGACATTATTTTTTTGTAAATATGAATACATTGATGTTACGTGAAGACTAAATTTATTTTATTGCAATAACATAAGCATGCATGATGCTGACTAGATCCTCTAGAAAAACCCAACATAATTGTAAAAATTTATGGCCATGTGATGTAGCCATAACTATAAGAAAGAATCTCTTAACTCATCTCTTGCTAGCTTTACTATTTTTCTTTAATGTTTTAAGAAGTTGTCATATGTTGATGGATAATAGCATAGGCATGATAAAATTGCAAGAGATGAAATAGTTAAAAGATGCATGTCCATTAAATATATATTAAATAAGGATATTCTAGATGCATGAAGATATGTTAGGTGCATGCAGTAATGGATGTGCATGCATAAAGACTCGTAGTAGTCTACTAATGATAAAATCATTCTTATTACTAATAGTGGTTAATAGAGAACATGTAAATAATAATATGTTGAAAACATGATTAGGAAGCTAACAAAGGTGTTGCATGTAGTCTTATGTAATTAATACTATGGAAGATAAGGTGTTGATGAGAGAATTGTAAAAGTGGCACCTATGCATGTTGATATGCATATTGTGATAGTGTTTTGAGTGCACTTCTTGGGTTTCCTTGTGGAAGGTTGGAGACTTGGAGGGAGGAGTGTAGGGACACGTGTTTATGTGTGGGGTCTAGAGAGTAATTGGAGCCCTGAAGGCAGATGAAACTCCTATAAACCACAATAGTGGCACAACCCGAGGGACTATTATGATCAGATAATGGGGGTGCACTACCTTGGGTCAAGTGGGTTGATGGGGGATGTGATACCATTAGTTAGAAGTTATTGGGGTTGGTACCTTGACCTTGTTTGGGTTAAATATTGGTTATGTATCCTACATGGTTCTTGGTAATCTAATATATTTTTAGATTCATGGCCCATCCTGAGAATGACCCAATGTTGGAAAAAACAAAACCAACAAATCTTTTGGGTAAGAGAAAATAAGAGGTTTACTACTATTCAATAGTTTTCTCTAGATAAGTGTTCTAAGAATTATTGATTATGACTCTTGAATTTTATGCACACAACATTTTTTGAATGCCTTATTAAGTGCATGATATGAGTATATGCTTTTGAGGTTGCATGAAGGAATGATCATGTTCTAATACAATTGTACTAATATAATGTGTGTTGAGACAACTGATATGCACATGAGTGAAAAGGGGATGGACCCCATAACTATTACAAGGAAGAAATTTGCGTTGTAAGACTACAAAGAATTTGAGACAAAATATTTATTTTTTTAATAATTTTTCTATGTTTATTCATGTGATGAAATTCCTAATATTCTTGGAAGCCTTCCTTGTAGAATTTCATTAGATGAAAGATATGGATAAAAGATCAACCAGGAGGTATTGACAAGGTAAATATGAACCAGATGGACAATTATGTCATAATTGTGAAAATGTATTCATAAGGGAGTTTCACTTAACTGTAAATTGTGCTTAGATGATATATTTTGTTTATGAAAATAGTATGAATGTGTGAATGGTAAGAAAATAGAAATTGGTACTTGTTATGTTTTTGATAATATTGTAATGTTACCTAATGAATTCCATGTCACATGGAATGTTCATATGGAAAGTGTGCAATAGTGATCCCTTGTTGTTAACTACCACATGAAAGAAAGCAGTGTGCTTATGCTTATGCTTATGAGACTTGTAATGTGAATGATTGAAAATTAAATTTAAAAATAAATGTGTATGAATAGCATGTAATATGTACAAGTATGGAACATGCATGATAATATGTATATGCATATTTTTGGTGCCTGATTGAAAGCATTGTTTAAATGTGTTAATTGAATACATGGTGCAAATTCCCTTTATGAAGATTCATAAAATAATGTGTGTAAGTAGATGAAACGATATGGTTGTGACTAATATGTGAGGTTGAGACCATTTCAAGAGATGTTAAGTGTTGCAACATCAAGTATGCTAGGAATCTAGTTAAACTCCTTGAAAATAATTCGCCGAGAATCCATTGGATGGTATTTGAGTAAGTAGGGAAAGTAGTAAGAAAAAGTAAAATGGTAAAGGAATCGGGTAAGAATTCCCGTTAGCTAAATTTGATATGTTTTTTTTTTAAATTCAAATTGATTCATGTATTGCATGGATGCCTAATAAGACGTATGGTTAAGGTAGAAAAATTCCCGACAAAAAAAAAAGATTTAGTAAAATATTAATAATGTGCACATGTTGTTATGGGAAAATTTCACTAGAGAAAGTTGATTACTTTTAACCTAGTAGATTAGAGAATGGTCTACCCATATTTGTATGTGATCATGAAAAATATCAAAGGTTCAAACCCCAATTCTTTGCTATACAAACAAATACATTCAACACTTGCAAATGATAAGATGGAGATAAAAAGCTGACACCTGGTATCCTCGTAGATCAGTGAATTCTCTTGGGTCTTATCTAGAGGAAGCATGCTTACACGTGAAGATATTTTTTTCCCTATAATAAAAGAAGACCCTGAACACAAAACCACTAAAAAATCAAACAATGTACTTTCCGCAGAGGACCATTCAGCTTAAAACCAGCATATGCAAGTATAAAACATATTCAAAACATGGATATAGAAAAGGAACATGTATCTATTAATCTGAAATGAAAGTACAAAAAATGTATAACTTCAATAAAAGGATATCCTCTCCTCAAGCTTTTAGCATGACCTCCTCCTCCCAAAATAGCAAAGCTCTCACACTATAGTGTGGATACTAGATATCTCCCCTTTCCTCTTGGTGAGATTGTATACAGTTCATTCTATTCTTTGGGAGAATGTATCTAGACACCTAGCGGCTTGAGAAGTTAGGAAAATTATACAGTAATGGACCCATATCCAACTCATACACAAGTGGGTCGAGTTGATCTCCTTGGGAATGAGAAATTCTAGAAACCTTTTTCACAATTATGAGATTTTTCTCAATTCTCTCATTTATGAAATCAATATTATCTCGTAATTATAATAATTTGGAAAAAAAATTATGAAAAATTGCTCAATTATGTAATTTCACCCTTTTAACATGGGATAAATCTCACATAAGTAAAAGAAAAGGTGAAAGGGGATGCATTTTATCCAACATTTGAGGTAAGTTGATCTTGGGTCTCTCTTACTATAATGGAGTGGAAAATAAGGTTATAACACATGCATTGAGCTGTCATGTTAAAAAAAGATTAAATGAATGAATAATACACACATGAGATAAAAAATCTTTAGAAATTCATTAAGAACATGGATGAAAATTGAGGATGTATGAAGCAAGTGTAACGAATAAAATTTTGTTCACGAGTATTTTCCTAATAGTTTCTAAGCTTGAGACAAGTGATTCTATCATATAATATTGTGTTTATTGGTAAGGAACATGTAATTTAAGGATTGCATTTTCCTAGTTAATGTGAAATTGTATAGAATTGTTGAGATGTGAAAGCAAGTTTGTCATTGATACCTAGTGGGTTATGACAAAGGCAATAAGCATTCAATGTGTAGCAATTGCTAGAATATGTGTGATGCATCCATGAGTTAATATGGCATGATTTGATCATGACACTTATATTATGAGCCATGATGGTACAAATGTCATGAAAAGAAATAACTTCTAATAATTTTTGAGGAATTGTTGAGTAGTGGAATGAGTGGCATGAATTTGTCATGTTGCAAAGAAAAGTGGAAGCTAATTACTTGTAAATTTAGAGATATGTGTCTTTCAGTTTTGATCTTTTGATTGTTCGAATAAATGTTTGAATGCATTATGGAATTCTTGGAATTATTGTGACACAAATAAATAATGCAATGAAAGCTTCATTTCAATTTATTTTTAAATCAATTGAAAGTGATTTAATTATTATGTGTATAATAATTTTGAGATCACATTATGGGTTGTTATAAATCTTGCGATGAAATTATTTCATGTATGAAAAAATTATATTTTTTGTTTGATTGAAAGTACAAATTAAAGTTGAAATGGCCTAGGTTATGATAATGAAGGTGGAGTACAATCATATGCAAGAGACAAACATCATGAACAATAAGCTCATATTTATGGAATTTTATTCCTATATGAAGGGTGTTTGGAAAAGAAAATAAAAAGGAGGAATATTTGGTTTAAATTATTATGATTAATCTCATGGAAATTGTATGCTTGTGATATAGGTAAGATGGTGATCTATCCAAGAAATATAGAAGATGGATCCTCTTTTGGATTTGAAACGTCGACAACTTTCAAACAATATTGTCAAAACTCCAAACTCTTTACCTACATAGATCATGGTTGTGAAAATGAAAATCCTAGGGAATCTTCTTGTGTGAGGAGTCCTTTCAAATGAATGGATCACTCGATGGTTTGGGGAGGCAGAGAAGGGGATGCCTAAACTTGGAAGGTGTGTGACTGCAAGGAATTGGAGAATTGAATGGTTTGGTTTTAAAATATTCATGTACATACTTAGTGGGATCATGAATGCATTTGTTGTGACCAAGAAAATAATGAGTTGAAATTTTTCCCTATGGAGGCCTTGTGAAGCAATGGAAAACCATGTAGGAATGTGTTGGAATGCCAGGAGGTCTACATGTAACTAGACCATGAAAAAATTGAATGACTTTGCTTGAAGTGGTAACTAAGGACATGGAAAATGTTGCTAAGATGAAAGTGTCATATCCTTTATTCTACATAGAATGGTTATATAGATAGTATAACACCAAGGAAAATGTTCCTTAAAGCGGGAGGGGATTTTGAAATGCCTTTCATTACCCCAAAATATGTAATGTAATTAAGAACATATAATGCTAGGGTGCCAACATTAATTATATGATGTCAAACTTTATTATATAATGTAATATTTATTTTTATTTAAAAAAAATCTAGAGCTGAAGAAAGGGGGAAACCAATAGATTATGATTCCTTAGGGAGGGGGAAAACTTGAATTAATAAGAAAAATATACCTTGGGTGAATATTTCCATTTTATGTGATGGTTAGTCTTCCCGAGAAACTGAAAGGCTGGGAAAATTAAGTTTCAAGATGTGATTATATAAATAAGAGGGAGAATAAATCAAGGGGTTATTCTTATGGTTCTTAAGATTCTATTTTTTCTCTCGTCTATTACTCTTGCATACATCTCTCCCTCTTACTCAAAAATTCAAATTAGGATGAGAATAAGTGGCAACTTGTGTAATAAGAATTGAATGTGTTGTAGTTCTTTTTCAATGGAATTTATGGATTTAGGACTAGGGGTTTACATATTTGTGTGTGGCACAAAGGGAACTGGAGAAGGGAGGGTAAAGGGATTGTATAGATTAGAGAAATAATCCCTTGTGCTATGCTAATTTAATTTTGATTTGTGAATGTCTATGTGCCTAGTCAAGGAATGAAAATACGCAACATTTATATTCTTTCCTATGTGTGGAGGAGAGTGGCCTTTAATGTTTTTGTTAAATATGGTTTGAAAATTGTGTTCTAAATCCCTGAGTTTTGATTTTCCCTCAAGGAATCAAGATTGCACTTAGGGGTTGTCAGCTATGAGAAAGACTACAACATAGTTGAGCCTTTGATTATGTGGAGAGTGGCTTACCCTTATTCAGTTCCATAATGTAAAAGATTTGAATAAAGATAAATAACTCTTATGCATGATTTTTTAATTTCTATTTTCAGCCAGTTTATATGTACATGCATTTACCCTTGTACAAATTTACCATAGTAGTTATTATACTTTGTGTCTATAGGTTTTTATATGTGTTAAATTTTGTAAGAACATTGGTTGAGGAAGATATATTCCCTAAAATTTTCTTTAAATAGGTCATGTTGGAATTTATGGTATAACTTTTCTTTTAGGAGGTTCTAGAAGTTTAAACATGGATCATCATGAGGGGAAATATTGTTGATTCTCTGGTCTAATTTTCAAATATTAGGTCAAATTTTTTTAGGAAATATGATCAAAGTTAGTTTGGATTACTAAATGCATCTTTAAATAGGTCATGTTGGAATTTCTTCCATCATATTTTTTTAGGAGGTTTTAGAAGCTGAAACTTGGAAAATAGTGAGTGGAAATACCATTAATCATTTGAATCGAATTTCTGATCTTGGGTCATGAAAATGTATAATATATGACCAGAGGAAGTCTAGAATCTTTGATTCTCCTAAAATCATGTATCAAATAGGTCATGTTGGAATTTATGCTATAATTTTTTTTTCCAGGGAGGTTCAAGAATTTGAAACTTGAAGCATAGTGAGGGGAAATCCTACTAATCAAATAGTTTAAATTTTAGATCTCAAGCCATGATATTTTAGGAGATATGATCAAAGGAATTCAAGCTTCTTGGATGCTCCTAAAATCATTATTCAAATAGACTATGTTTCCTTTTCTGCTATAAATTTTCATGTTGGACTTTCAGAGCCTAAAAGTTGGGATGTATTACGGGGAAATCCCAATGATCATATAGTTCAATTTTAAAAAATTGAACTTCTATAATTTAGGATATATTCCCTAAGTAATTTCTTATATTAGTTTGCATGCAAAGTGCTTGAATAAATGCCTAAATAGTTTAACGATTCATTGCATACAAACTGTTTTATGAAATGGCTCAACGAAAATGTTGTTTTTCGTATGGGGATAGGATTTTTTAATGTTAGAATTGTCATATGATAGTACTATTGTAGTTTATCTATGCCTATTTTCATGCAATTCATTTGAAGAAACATGTTAAAGGTGTTTTACTAAATTTTTCTTACAAACTATTTGATAAAATAAGTCAAAGACAGAACTCAAAGGTTGCATGATTAAGTGGCATATTTTAGTTAGTATGTTACAAGTGGAATCAAAGCAATTTTTATTATTTGATTTCATTCAAAATGTTTGACAAAATGTATACAAGAAAAGGACAACTTAGTTGGTTGTATACAAAGTATTTGAAGAAATTTTTACATGTAAAGTGTTTGAAAAAATGTATGAGAAATGAAAATCAATTTTTTGGAAGTGTGGTTAGGGAAATTTTAGTAGGGGTAAGCGAAAAAGTGGTATTCAAGCTTTTTGTAAAGCTAGTAAAAAGAAAAAGTAAATTTTGGATACCTTGTAGCCTCTTTGTTGGTGAGGTAAATCCCCTCTGCGGACAGAGGCAATCCCTCTAGCACTAGAGTGGGTCTAGTAAAAAACGAGACATGTTATGACATCAATTCCTAGTTAAGAATGGATAAAGACGTGGTAGATCACTTACCGTAGGTCCTACGCTATTCTGCTGTCTGGAGGAATGACTGCCTCTCGCTCCTGATTCGACAGATCACGATCTGCTCGTTCTCATGCCCGGATACCTGTACATACACAAGAAACAGAGACGATACACAACATACTACTTTGCATTCCTAACTATCAGTCAGTCGAAGAAGACTAAATCAAATACATCAAATAAAAATAACACACAAATGGAATCAATACTATAGTGGAGTATATTAATTTAAAGAAGGAAGAGTACAACCAGGCTTCGACGTTGCTATCTCCTGCAGCAGGGTTCCAGCAGAGCACGTCTCACAAAGCTCGTCGGGAATTCAGATGGGGATCTCTCTATGGGATCCTACTTGGTTCAACCTTCTATATAGCCATTAGTCAGCTATAATATCTCTTCTCCAAGTTCATCTTCTTGGCTATACGTTTAGCTCTAGCTTTTGTAAAGGGAGAAGGCTTGTTTATATAGAGGGAGAAGGAGAGGTTAGGATCCCTATAATCGTGGGGGGAGTCCTATCCTCTTAGAATGTTCCTTCAACCATTTCCTAAAGGAAGAGATCCATGGCTTATCGAGTTTAACCACTCGTAATGAGTCATTCCTGAGGTGGTTAAAGGAAACTTCCACCTCCAATTTGTTAAAAAACATTCCAAAAAAGGCTGGTGCGGGCTTAACACAGGGACAGAGCACCAGCTGGCATGACCTCTAGTGTAAATTTTCCCTATTGGCACGAGGGATGAACTGGGTACCCACACCAATGCCAAAACATATGTTTTTGAGTGCTTTATGAGGAAATGTTCAACAGGAAGAATCATGCCTTTATGCAGAAGGATGCAAAGAATGTATTTGCAGAGTTTGACACTGCTCACAGGTCATGGGAAAGACCCTCCAATATGCAGGGTGAGGGATTGCAGGGATGGTGACAAAATGTTGTGTAACAGATGCCCCCTAAAGCATGAGGTCTGAGAGAGAGGGAGGGGTGAAATGCTTTATGAGAATGCGTTCGACCAAAACATTGATGTTGGAAAACCTGCAAGTACGAATACAACTGATACATATGATATTTGACATGTGGCATGGGTGCAGCCATCCATAAGAGAGTATATAAACAATGATATCCAAGATATGGGATCAATAAACAGACCCAGGTATGGTCGCAGCCATCCAATCAAAGGAGTCATACAATAATTCATAATAATCCACAAAGAACTCGTAGCCTGGATTTCATCAGACAAAACACAGGGTCTTGTGCTCCATCTCGACCCGAACATAGTAAAAATTCGAGCATGTGAATATGTGAGCTGAAGTCAAACATGCAAGAACATCGTCTGATTACCAGCCAATGATGAAAGCTATTAACAGACGCGAGAGAAACCACCAATAATGACAACGACTCTCAAGGTACAAAAGGTACAATCCACGACATGTGAACAATGATCTGATGTCGAACACCTGTAGAGTCAATCGATCGAAGGCCAATGATGTGGACCTTACGTCGAGTGCGAATAACCTGCCATTGAGGCATGCAGGCTCCAAGGTACTTGAAGGGAGTCTCTAGACGAGCTTCCTGGATAATGAGCTGGAGTCGACAGGAAGTGATCTTGATAGAAGGTGGGCCATAATGTTTCCCACATCATCGACACGAGACAGAGGAATATGATGTTTGTGAATCAAGACCAATAGAGAATCAGAGGGAGGTTGAAAACTACAGAGGAAAAATTCTCTTGAACATATCGGCGACACGACACTAGATTTGGCAGTATTTGACACTAAGGGATCTGAGGTCATGGTGATGTGGCAAAGAGAATATGAGCAGTCAAAAGAGATTACCCAAACCCATGGAGACAAGCAGATAATGAGATGAGATTTCCCCAACCCGACACGAATGCAGAAAAGTGCCATGTT
Organism: Pinus albicaulis; assembly: GCA_034641835.2. Taxonomy (NCBI): domain Eukaryota; kingdom Viridiplantae; phylum Streptophyta; class Pinopsida; order Pinales; family Pinaceae; genus Pinus; species Pinus albicaulis. The sequence continues at coordinate 538,529,014 of CM076583.1, read as the reverse complement.
CAAGAGCGACATACTGCCAACACGACTACAATATTGGTTCCATTTTCCCCCACCATTTTTGGCGAGTACCCCAATTATTTTTGAAAACAAGCTTGAAGGGGATAACATGTGCTTGCGATGTAAGTTTGTCCTTCAGACAAATCCAACTTAGTACATTTTATGAGCCCTAGGAAGGAGGAACTCGAGTAACGTCATGATGAAGGAGTATGATGTCATTAGTTTTTAACGAGTCTGACAAAGGAAGAACTTAGCATCTTTTCATATTTAGAGAGTTTGAAAAGAAGGTGGAAAAGAAAACTCTAGCAGTCCCTTTTCGTAAATAGTCCCTTAGATTCAAAAAGGTAGAAAACCGTGTCTGAGAGAACCTCTTCGTCGCAATCGGCTAAGGCATTCCTTTTTCATAAATAATCTATCCTAGTCCGAAAAAGGGGTAAACGTATACTGGGTAGATATCGTTTCGTAGCCATTTAATGAGTTCAAAAGGACAAGCGTCTCGGCAATATTTTCAATTTTCAAGAGTCAGAAAAGAGCTAAAAGTTGACTCCTCCTGGAGGAACGAGTGGTATAAGAGGTAGCAATTGGTTCCGGTGATGGTGGAGCTGATCAGAACAAGTAAAGGTCAAGAGGCTGGCTAATATGACCACTCATTACAACGGTTCCTCAAGAAGGGGTAAAACAATCAAGTGAAGGCATATGATCTGCCAAACAGATAGTGACGGTGGAATGAGAAAACCAAGGTTCATCCGGAAAAACGGGCTGATAAGATGGCAATCATGAGAGGTAAAATGGGAATGGTTTTATTTTTACACAAGCTTGAAATCAGGAAACTCTGCTTGAAGTTGGTTTCATTTTTACGCAAGCTTGAAACAAAGATAGACTATGCTTGAAACCAATTTCATTTTTACACAAGCTTGAAATGGAAACAAACTATGCTTGAAAAAGTAAGCATGCCCTTAGCATGGTGACTCAATTCGAGGTACATGCCCCCCAAGATTTAGTCCATATGAAAGGCAGATGGAGTGAAGGTTCAAATTATGAGATCAAGAGAAAGACTCGATTGGGATTTTACGAGATCTTGTCAAAGACTTGAATTGAATAGGAACGTGTTTCATTGTTTTAACGAGGTTGACACATTAAAATAACTATCCTCATGAGCTAATGTAATTTTTAACGAGGTTGATATAAAAGATGAACTATCCTCGGATGACCTTGTTTCATTTTTTAAGGAGCTTGACACAAGAAAACGAACTATGCCCCGACGACAACTCATCATGATGAGTAAGAAGTCATGGCTTCCAAGAGGTTCTCATTCGATGGGAGAACAACATCTCGAAAATCAGGACCCAATGCCCCCAGCACACGATGCACAATGGCACTATCACTGATTGCGAGCACGGGATAGGTGGCCACATAATTAACCTGCGGCGGGGAATATACAACCGGTGGATAAAGACCCGGAAGGGATGATGGTGGACTAGATGTTACGTCGGGACCAAAGAATGAAAGTTGATCGATGGTCACGATCCGTCCTTGGTGTGAAAAATGGATCACACGAAAGAGGGAAGAGACAACTGCCCCCATGACATAAGTATAATCATGCCCCAAGAGCAAATTGAAATCTAAGGGCCTGGAACAACCATCACGTCTATATGGACGATTTTCCCTCCCAAAGTAATAGGCAACTTCGGAAGGATCCCTAACGGTTGACTGGTTCCTCTGTTAAAAGCCAAAATATTCTGGGTAATAGACATAAGCGGTGGAGAACCAAAAGCTTGCCAAGTAGTGGAAGACAAAATACTGACAGACGTGCCTTCATCTATAATGGTGCTGGGTACGACCATATTAAAGGTTTGTAACATGATCTCAAAAGGCACATAAGACGGAAGGCAGTATCCAGAAAATCGACTCCATTTGAAGGAAGCGACCAAACTACTGGGGGGGGATACCATCGAACTGAGATGGTTTTCCCCCAGTGTTACCAGAGTAAGAGGAGCACTCTCTTGGACTTCCCTCGCGGGAGTAGGAGGAGCATCTTCGTGCATTATAGGGATGGACGAATCTTTCGCCAAGTCTGAGGAATCTGAAGAAAAAAGAATAAAATGAGGGGGATGAGATCGACTCTCAACGGAAAAGACCTGATGAACCACCGATGGGGTCAGATCGACCGATCCCACGACCAATGGTTGGTCGGAAACGGATTCCTGAATTCGAATTTCCGAGGGAGTGGGACCGACCAAGGATAAATCTTGACCGACCTTTGAATAAACTAGCGGAAGACTCGAAGAAAGTTTCTGGTAACCAGCCAGAAGGCAGGGTGCAGAAATAGTAGGGTCGTCCAACACTCTTTTGGCTTCATCCATGTAAAGACAAAGGTGAATGGGGCGATGCCCTCCACACAACTTACAGGGATTGGTAATCTTGCCCTGTTTTTTATGAGCCTTATCAGAGCTAGTCAAAGATGTGCTAGCAATATGACTTCCAGAAGCCAACAGCAACGGCGGACAGCCGTCAGACCATGCGTCAAGTACCTTGGGAATGCCAGGGTAGTATCGAAGTAGATGGTTACCTTTGCAGAGGATGCAAGGGAATTTTACCTTTCATGGAAATTCATACAGTTCTACAATGGACGATTTCTTAAGTGTAGTAGCTGTAGTCTTAGCCTCTCGCTTATCTGACTTCTTCTTCTTTGTTTTCTTCTTCTTCTTCTTAGCCACATGGTTACTAGAATCTAGACTTTCACTAGGTGAAGTAGAAGAGGAGGATGAAGAAATAAGTGAAGAAGGGGAGAGGTCCACCTTAGAAGCAACATGATGTTGTTATGGTGGAGGAGATGGCTGTATGGTGGACGGAACACTCAGGACCACTGAGGTTGAAAATAACCATACAGGCAACCCAACAGTTAACCCAAGCAGGGACAATGTTTCCATGTAAGGAGCACCAACATTCCCAAAAGCAGGAAAAGGACCAGGATTCCCTTCGGAAGGGATTCCTGGGTTAGTAAACTCCAAAAATGTTGCCATCAGAAACAATTTTAAAACAACACCCTAAGGAAATTAACTTTAACCAGGAATATTTTGTGGGCAGTTAATTTTAAGACACTGAAACAAAACTCTGTTGTTTCATATTTTAAGAGTCGAGAAATAGGCAAAAGATGACTCTATCACTTTCAGGTTGAAATTAGCATGAAAGGACAAGTGCTCGATGATAGTTTCAAATTTATGGAGTGAGTAAAGATCGAAAATGACTGCTCAGGTAGTCTAGGTAAAAGGGTGTACCAGGTTCTCGTGAACTACCATATACACCTTGGTTATAAAATGAAATAAAATCAACCAAGGACTTGACGTACGTGCAGGTAGTCTCCCCGAATGCTGTGTTCGGTGTATCATAGTTACAAGGCAGCAGACTCGGCTTCCTACGGATAAAAGGTTTGCAACCTAGAGGGGTCTCCCTTTATATACTTGACGGTACGGGGAGCACAAGTCTGTACTAGCGCTGTCTGAAGCCAGATGGCGAGCGACAACTGCTAGGTTTTAAGACACCGGAACACGTCTCTAACTTAGACCACTAAATGTTTCATTAAGTTTCAATGTTGCCTTAGGTTAATTGAATAAATTTTAAGTTGATCTTGTATTTATGTTTCAATTCCAAGGTCCTACTGAATGTTGAATCTCATGAATCCCTAAGTGCAAGCTACATGCCATAAAATACCATTTCGTTCAATGAAGAGCTATCTACGAGAAGGTTAGGAACTTTAAAGCGATAGAAAAATGAGAACACGCAGAAGTATTCACTACAGAACCTGATGCAAACTAATGAAAACAATAAATCTTTCCTAGAATGCCAAATGCTAGTTATGCGAAAGATTTTCCAATTCTACAATGCAAACAAGAATGCAAGCAACAATATTTATTTTTTGATTTTTTCAATGTAATAGAGCAAACAGTGCACTAAATAACATGAAAAACGAATCTTCACACTAGTTCGAGAATGCCAATGCAAGAGTCGAAACGAAACAATTCAATCAACTCACAAGCAAAACAAACAAAGACTCAAACCAATGTCACAATCTCTCAAATCAAAGAAAGATGTCGAAACGGACCCATAAAAGCAATGTGAGCTATGCTTGGAGCTACAGGAAGCAAAACTGAATGAAAGAGACAAGACTCACTCAAGACTCATTTCACCAAAAGCAACCACTAAAAACGGGTCTAGGTAGCTAAATGCAATCAAGCAAATAATGAAGGTGACCGTGAAACAAGAAACCCAAACTCCTATAGGAGGCTCAGCATGTCAAAGCCCTAGAAAGCCCTAAAGCCATGATGCTGAAACAAATGGACAAACAACTGAAGGAAGAAGGCTGATCTCAATCACAAACAAACCCAAAGCATTCAAATCAAGCTAAGGAAACACCTAGAGACACCAAGATGGACCAAAAACCCAAAAACAGGGAAAACCCTAGCACCTAGAGGAATTGGCGTGACTTTCTGGCTATAATCCACGCCAGACAGGGCATGGCACGAGTGATAAACTAACAACACGTGCCAGTCGGTGCGATTGTCAGGCTGGAAACCGCACCAATTAAGCCAACCTTAGAAAGATGAAAATTTGGAAAAACAGTGGTCAAATCTGATCCTCTGGGGCTGAACAGGGGCCTGAGACTCAGCAAAAAAATCCAGAAAAGGCAATCTAAGCAAGCGAAGACCATGAAGAAGATCTAATAGATGAAAGGCAAACTCGCACTGATCCCCAGTGGAGTCGCTAATTTTTTGGTGAGGTAAATCCCGTTTGTGGACAGAGGTGATCCCACTAGCCCTAGAGTGGGTCTAGCCATAAACGAGACATGCTATGACATCAATTCCTAGTTAAGAATGGACAAAGACATGGTAGATCACTTACCGTAGGTCCTACGCTGTTGTGTCATCTAAAGGAATGGCTTCCTCTCGCTCCTGATTCAACAGATCACGATCCGCTCATTCTCATGCCCAGATACCTATACATACATAAGAAACGGAGACGATACACAACATACTACTTCGCATTCATAACTATCAGTTAGTTGAATAAGACTAAATTAAATGCGTCAAATAAACATAACACATAGATGGAATCAATACCATAGTCGAGTCTATTAGTTTAAAGAAGGTATAGTACAACCAAGCTTCGACGTTGCGATCTCCTCTAGCAGGGTTCTAGCGGAGCACATCTCACAAAGCTTGTCGAGAATTCAGATGGGGCTCTCTCTACGAGATCCTCCTTGGTTCAACCTTCTCAATAGCAATTACTCAGCTATAATATCTCTTCTCCAAGTTCATCTTCTTGGCTATACGTTTAGCTCTAGCTTTGGTAAAGGGAGAAGATTTGTCTATATAAAGGGAGAAGGAGAGGTTAGGATCCCTATAATCGTGGGGGGAGTCCTATCCTCTTAGAATGTTCCTTCAACCATTTCCTAAAGGAAGAGATCCATGGCTTATCGAGTTTAACCACTCGTAATGATTCATTCTTGAGGTGGTTAAAGGAAACTTCCGCCTCCACTTTGTTAAAAAACATTCCAAAAAAGGCTGGCACGGGCTTAACACAAGGACAGAGCGCCAGCTGGCACGACCTCTAGTAAAATTTTCCCTATTGGTGCGAGGGATGAACTGGGTACCCACGCCAATGCCAAAACATAGGTTTTTGAGTGCTTTCTGAGGAAATGTTCAACAGGAAGAATCATGCCTTTATGTAGAAGGATGCAAAGAATGTATTTGCAGAGTTTGAAAATGCTCACAGGTCACGGTAAAGACCCTCCAATATGCGGGGCGAGGGATTGCGGAGATGGTGACAAAATGTTGTGTAACACTCTTTCAGTCATTGAGGGAACTGGGTATGTTACATCAAATATTTATATTTACTATGTTATGAATATTTGTTGTTATGTGAGGAAATTTCTATTTTTGTGTGTTTAATGGAATATTATTCCATATCAAGATTGCTAATGGAAATTAATTTTAGTAGTCCATGGAATTGATTTCCATTGATATTGGAAGGGGTTGTCATTGTAGAGAATTAGAAATCTCAATGTTAGGGAATGTCATTTAAAATATAATACTCTACTAAATGTTTGGAAATTATTACCTACAAATCGTAAATTCTATATATATAGTTTTTTTGATGGGAATTGTTGTTTCTTGGTGGCAAATTTTCTTTAATAATTAAATAAGAATCCCATGTAATCATTTCACTACTCCAAAATTCAATTTTATGTTTCTAGGTGTGTATATGGTGGGAAAATATGGTATGACATGCCATGGGCTACATTGTAGTGTGAAGGGACAAAAGGTGTTGATTATTTGCATTGATTTAATATCCTCCTTCAACGTTACCTTTGCATTCATTGGTTTATTCCATATAAGATATTACTTTCTAAATACAAATAGATATAAACAATTGGTGAAGCAAGTAATCATGTTGTTGATTATGTGATTTACATGGTTGCTATACTACAAAATGGTTATGTGAGTGCATCTTTTGGACGATTCAAATGAAGCACCAACGCATTCAAATGCACATTTACAATGCTTTTCCACATAGAAGAATTGTTACCATGCTCACATAGAAGCAAAGGACCACTAATAGCAAGGAATCCTAGTGAAGAATATGATAGGGAATACTTGGAGGTTATATTTCATTGGCTAAAGGAAATATTTTTTGGACTAGCAAAGATAATAACATAGTTGTTGGTAATGAAAGGTTATTATATCAAACTCAATAGAGACTAATCATGGAGAACATAAAACCACCCTAGAAGGTGCCAAAGGGGAGATGCTTGGAAAACTAGAGAATGACAACATTTTCTCTTCATCTTCTAGTGTTCCTTTCAAACTTGAAATGAAGCTTGATATGTAAATGTTTGATGGTCAATTTAATGATATTTTTTTAAATATCTATTTGAAACAAATGGAACTACTTTGGTTTCTATCAAATAAAAGTATCATAATTGATTTATTTTTCCCATTTGAGGATGTATAGACATTCTTTGTTGTGGTGGGAGAGTTATGGCGATACATTGAGGATATGAAAGAAGCCAATGATTATGAAATGGGAGCAATCCAAGGAATTAATAAAATCATAATTTTTTCCTATAAGCTATGAAGAGGATCAAGTCATGAAGTGGTAGTACCTTCAGCTAGAATAGGGACACACATGCAAGAATACACCTTTGAATTTAGGAGGCAGACTGCCAAGTTGGCTATCTATGTGGAAGATCCAGGGGGTGGTAAAGTACCTTGGAACACTTTTCAACCATATTTTAAGAAATTTGTAGCTTCTTAGTGTGGAGAGAATATATGAGGCAAGTAAGGAAAATATTTGTATCAAGTTGGACTCCCAAAACGAGTAGCAACATGTGGGCTAAGAAGAAACTAACAAGAGAAAGAGATAAGATGATGGTAACCATAGATAAGAAAATGATGGATCCTTGTAGGAATTTTAAAAATTGATATGTGGATGGGCACAAAAAAAATAAATACTAGAAACTTCATTTTAGGTTGTGTCCAAAATTACTGAAATCGAAGGGAAAATCCAAGAAACTACTAAGACAAAAGAAGAAGTGGTATAAATAATATTCAATCTAGAAAAAGTTATAGTTTTCACCAAACTGCAATGGCCAAAGGTGAGTGGAGGTAAATATGCACTATTCCAAAACAAATTTCAAGCGAACAACCATAAGTTAAATTATTTATTTGATAATTATTTTCAATATAATCTAATTTTTGAAACATGAGTTGATGATATTCATCTATAAAGTTATGATCTTGTGTAGCCAAGTCCACTGACATGGTTTCAAGGGAAACTTCTTATGACAATCACTCAATGATTTAAAATCACATTTTAACTTTAGCTATGTTGATGAATTAGAATGTGAAGTTGCATTATTAGATGCCTATGGAGTGGTTTTTGGTATTCTATACTTATGGTATAGGGATGCTACCTTCTTGAAAAGAGAAAAAAATATCACTTGGTCAAGGAGTAGGAAAGAAAAAAACAAAAAAAAATTCATTCATAATGTAATGGTGGATATGAAGAGAAAATGGAGACCATGTGCTTGCATTTCATTAATGTTATAGCTATTAGGGACCACAATCCTATAAATTGGGTAGTTTGATCATTAGATCCTTTTCAAACCTCTTTTAATTTTGTAATGAGCATGTAATTATTTTCTTTCTTAATGGAGGTTTAACGAAACATTATAATATCTAACCTTCCAAAGGAACCCCATTAAAAATGAAGGTTGTAATGAAAAAGGAGACCAATGTGGAGATGCGAGGAGAACTTGGGAAACTTGAAGGGTAGTAGAAAAGTTGAGAGCTTTAGGAGTGTAGCCTACTTAAATATTGGAGCATGAAGATGTAAATAAGTATATACACAACAAGTGAAGGTTTATTTGAACCATGGCCATATGAATTTTTGTTTTTTGGCTAGTGAGTAGCAATGCATTATATTCCTGAGCATGCATATCTCATTATTTGCAATTAATTTCTAGACCATAATAGATTTCCATTGAATATTGCTTTCTTAGACGGGTTCTAGGGTTAAATATCCATATTCATTGTGATACAAATATTTATATGTGTATTGTGTGATTTATGTGTGAGGAAATTACTATTTTATTTATTGAATGGGTTATTACTCCAAATAAAAATTAAATTTGGGAATTCACTTCAAATTCCATGAAATTTGTAACACCCCTACTCTACACCTAGAATGTAAATAATATGTAAATATAGAACTAGGTTGGTGAGACAGAATGTACCCAAGTAGGTATGTGTTATGTTTTGGGGTTGGTATTCCTATGCACACATGTTGTATATTTTGAGGCTAGAAGGCCCAGTAATGTAAATATTTAAACATATTAATAAAAATAAACTAACTATAGACCAAAAAGTGGTAAACAAGAATGGGGGGATGAGACTCTATGGACAAGTGCATTAAAGGGGATTATATGATTTGATAACCATTTAAAGTTCCCATGTATATAAACAAAATCCATGAAGCTCTTGGGTGAATCCAATGTGGAAGAACGAGGGCATGCACATTAAAATGAGTGTGTTAATTCTGTGAAGGGATCAATCCAATGGATCACTATTCTCTGGCAGAGTATGGATGACTCTAGTGAGAGATTATGGAAGGATTACCATGGAAGCATGGTATTTGTGGTGTAATTGGAGGCTTGGAAGGGTACCTAGAAGGCCTGCGAAAGCAATGGAACTCTAGGAATACACATGAATACTGGTTGGAGGATTCTACGCTTGATACCTTGGCTATGTGAGCCCTAAAAGGGTGTCTGGAAGACCTATGAGGGTAGTGGAACTCCTGGAAGCCATAATACTATTGGTTGGAGATTTTCGGACTTGGTACATTGGTTATGTGAGGCTTGGAAGGTTTGTGAGGGTAGTGTAACTCCTAGAAGCCACATGAATATTGGTTAAATGGTTTTGGGATTAGTACCTTGGCTGATAATTGTTAATACTAAGTATGTAACGAGTTTTTTTTAGAAAATGACGTTGCTTCTCTATGGATTCAAAACCTTAGCTCGTTCCTAATCCACTACTGAAATAAAATAACAATGTGGTCTATGGCTAGGCTAATGTCAAAAGTCTATAGCCAATTGCACCATTTAAATACAAGCAGTTGTATTATGTGTTGTGTTGTATTTTTCACTGCAATGCTTATATATGTATGTGTGTGTTTATATGTATATATATCTATATGTGTGTGTGTGTGTATCATTATGCTTGCGAAATGTATCTGCATATTCATTATATTAATTTTTCTAGATTTCATCTCTGTTTATGTTTTGCATATAAGGAAGCATTTAGTTATGCATTGCAGTGTGTTTGTAATTATTGGAAAAGGGAAAATTTGTAGAGCACAGGTTTTCAGGGGTTATCTAGGATAGAAATTGGGACTCAAGAGAGGCAGGGGTGAGATGACAGTGGTCAGGGTATGTTACAATTCATATAAGAGAATGGTTGCAACACTAGGTTTCTATGGGCCATGTGCAAAAAAAGGTGTATGAGGTTTGTAGATATATTGTTTGAAAAAATGCTACAACGAATTATGTCATGGGGATCGTACTCATCATCATATATGCACAAAGTGGCACACGAAATTGTTGACAAAGAATAATATCATCGGTATATATCTCTTTGTGTGTGTGTGTGTGTGCCAAAGTGGTGTGTAATATCCCAAAATAGGGAAAATCAGCACTATTGGGAATATCTTAAGATATTCCAAAAGTGGAGCTACAACAATCCATGAACATAACAATGAAAGAGTAGTGTAACTCAACTCATAAACATGGGAGACCAAAATGGAGACATTAATCCATGTGTTATATTAGAAAATCCATACATAACAATGAGGCATTGATCATATACCATGAAGGAACAAGCCTTCCATAAGAAATCACTCTACAAATGAACTGCTGTCACAATACAAAAATGCCGGAGACTGCTACAGTGTAGTTAAAAACACACTGCTACAGAAAAATCATGTACAAAATATGTAGGGCTGTTATAAGTCTCAAAAGATATGCTCAATACAGATCTATGCTCAATATCAACGCCTACAAAGAACCCAGAAAGGGGTTTTCAGAAATACACTCTACACAAGATGGGATCTAAAGCCCAATGGTTGGAGATACACTGCAAACTAAAGAATAAGAGTGTAGAAGGCTGAAGTATGATAGATCTGAAGTATACCCCCTCAAAGATCTCCTCCCATGAAAGGATGAACCCCTCAATCACAAGGAAACACTGCAAAGGAACCACTAGAACATCTGCTAAAGTTGCCTTCAAACATAACGCATTCCCTAGTTGGAACAACGCTGGGAATGATGGGAAATGTATGGCCTGATGCCAAGGATCTGAAATGTGCCCAAGAACTCTCCAAACAGATCTCCCAAGAGAAGGAAACCTTCCTTCTATGAGAAAATAACTCAGAAAGTGGGGTTCTAACCCCTCCATTGCTGCACCCTGCAACACAGACAATAACCTGCAGAGAATGCGCTGATGAAGAAGCTGTATCTTGTCTTGAAAACCTAAATGTGGAAATGAATGCAATACAATACTCTTCCAAGGGGCTCCTCAAGGAAAGAGGTGGGATTATTGCTCGGGAACACCCGGTGCTAAACAACACATCTACCCTGCTAAACAACAAGAGGAAGCAATAGTCTAAGTAGACTAATCTCAAAATAATCTAAAACATAAGCTCAAATGGCTGCCATCCTCTTTCTTAAATAGAATGTGAACTTTATTGCCCTTGGCCCCACTCAATTAGGTCATTTCCTCCATGAGATCCATCTCCCTCCAAAACTGTGTTATTCTCTAATTGATCTCCACTCCTCCTTATCAGCGCTGTTGACTTGATCAAAGTTGATTGAATCAAAATTACCCAAACCCTGTTCACACTTGGAGGAGCTTTATTTAGCTGCTACAAAGGTCTCCTTTCACACCTGAAGTGTTTTTATTGCTGCTCAAGAGACTTATGGGCCTCCCCATCCATTTATTTACCGACCTAGTGATAAAATAACTATAATATTCCATTTAGCTTGGATGCTAAATTTTTGGAATATTACATGGTGGGTGAATGCCAATTGTTTGATAGAATATGATGGAGGAATTTGGGGAAAAACCTCCAAAATTTTGGGTCATTTTTGGAAATATTATATAAATATGGAAAATATGGGATGCAAGCTTAATTTGGAGTGGAAGATAGTTGTTGATTGATATAAATGCAAGATCCAATGTTTGAGATCAACTATATGCCTCCCTCATTGTCGATGTTTAACAGGGAGGTATTATATGGGATTTGTGCCCAAAACTCCCTCCCAAGATCAATGGTTGGGATTAATCATGCCCCCCCTTACTCAAAGCTTGAAATTGATGAGGGAGGGGATCCACATTACTAGTGTTTTTGTCAAAGCGGTATATCGGGCTTGATGGGAATATGGATCAACAAACATGTAAGTGGTCATGGAGGAGCCACGTAGGCAAGTGGGTCCCTCACCAGGGTAACAAGTTACCACCACCAATCTACCAACAATGGAAGATTCCAAAGTCACATACCCCAGTTTCCCTAAAATAAGCATTAAAGGTGTCTAATAGGTTGCTTGATATAAGAGTTTTTTTCTATGCAATAACAAAAAACTTGGCCAATAGGCGATGGATCAACAGAGGTGAATGACATTGATTTCATGCGGAGAGGGATTACATGGAGGCTTGTGACCATGACATGTGGTGGGTTGGTTCAACCGTTTTGATGGGTCAAGGGGATAGTTTGAAAGTGACACATGGTAGACACACGTGAGGAGGACAATAGGAAAACACTTACTCACAACGGTACTGATGTGTATGCATGATGTGGTAGATGGCGTGGTCCATGGGTATCTCAACAAACCACCTGACATCAAGGGGAGGTAAATATTAGAAAATGAGTCTGAAAAGTGGTGGGTAAAAAATGGGGAACAATCTATGTTGATTGATGAAAATATCACTGTCAAATCACACTCCTATTTATCGTTCCTCCAGCTAGAAGGGAATTGTGAACATTCATACGATGTAGCCGATGAGAAAGAGGTAGAAAATAAAAAAAAACTACTATCATGTACAATTTATGGGAAGATCAATGCAAAGTGACAATTATATATATCAGACCATTGGGTGAGAGGGTGCTGTGAAAATTTGAAGAAATCAAGTGATGAGTGGGATGATAAACTCGATATGAAGGTGTTGATATGATATGGAATGGTAGAGGACCCCACAATATATTGGGACTTCAAATATCAGAAATTTTCCAATTAAATAGAAGAAAATATGAGGGGGCCCAATGCCAAGAACCTAGCCAGTGATGTCACCTCAAATGGAACCTTACTTATGAAGTTCATGCCAAAAGGTAGAAAGGGCCTTGAAGAATGTGAAATGAAGTGTTTCATGCATCCCAAGTGTCAATGTAGGTGACACAGGGTAGCTCGAGCCCAATGAGAACTCAGGAAAACCTAAAAATTTCAGATAGTTAGTGATTTTGTGGGAAAAAAACGAGAGGCACATGACGATATCCATATGTCTAAACAGAAATATAGGATACAACTATAGGAAAATTTAACTCATCTGGCAAGTTTGATGTGAGGGAATCACAACTATCTGGAATAATGCAGATGGAGGGAAAATAATACAATCACTTCAATGGAGAATAATTCAACAACCAGATCTCGGATTTGAGCGCTAAAGTAATCATTAAAAAAATGTTGAGGATATATGCCTATCAACCTATAATTTTTCTTTGATGTGGGGAAATATCCAAATAATTTGAAAAGAAAGTAACAAGTGGCCTATAAAGAAGAACCAACATAAGGACTAGGATTATGGGGGATACTCATAGGTCCTATAGCCATGGAGAGGATGCTAGAGCCATGAAATTTAACATGAGTAATGTTATAGCAAATTCAATTTGGCATGGAGAATATAGGCCAAAATATAAAGTCCTAGTCAAAACTTTAAGGAGCCTCAAATAAAAGGTGCTCATATATGAATATGATAAGAGAAAAACAACAAATTAATACCTAGATTTTACAGATCCTAGATAAATTGTAGAAGAGAATATACCAGGGATCTGATTCTAGAATTTAAGAGAGCGTCACTAAGGAGTTAAAGGGAAATATTTTGAATATTAAAGAAAATATAGGAGTGATACTGGGAAGCCTCATCGTGCATCCAAGAAATCCATTAAGAGATCCCATGTTTCCTTAGGATTAAAAATTAGTTCAATTAGGTCACTTAGAAGGTGGCCAAGGAGGAAACCAAACCTATACAACTTACAAGGGGAAATTTTAAAGATAAATCCACCTACATTTAATGGTGAGTATAAGAAGGGATAAGAGGTTGAATCTTGGCTATTGGAAATGAGGAAAATACATGATTGTTCTTCCAATTTAGAGGTGTAATTTTCCATATATCGCTGGAAAGGGAAAGAAAATTTATTGTGGGAGTAGCTCAAGGAGGTAAAAAATCTAAATGAAAATAAGATTTCATGGAAGAAATTTAAAAAGCATTTCTAAAGGAAGTACTTGTCTAAACATTACTATGAGAGAAAAATGTAGATATTATTCTAACTCAAATTAGGAAACTTGACAATGGAAGAATATGGTGGAAATTTCATCGAATTATTGAGATATGTCGACTTTATAAGCGGAATAGCTATTGAGATATGTAAGCTTTCCACATATAAGAAATATTGATTTCTCGATAGATTTGGTACCGTGAGCTACACTAGCGTCCAAAATTCCATATAGAATGACCACACCTGAAATGAAAGATCTACATATGAAGTTCGAAGATCTCTTAAGAAAATTATATGCCCCGACATATCATTATTGGGTGCCTCAATTTTATTTGTAAAAAAGAAGGATGGTACATTGATACTTTGCATTGTATTTTTTCATCTGAACAAGGTTACAATGAAGAATAAGTATCCCTCTCCTAGGATATATGATTTATTTGACCAACTCAGGGGAGCTAAGGTATTTTCTAAAATTGAGCTAAGGTCAAGATATCAACTAAGAATTAAGGAAGAAGACATCAGTAAGACAACATTTTGAAATTGATATGGGAATTATGAGTTATTGGCGGTACCATTTGGACTATCTAGCGCCCCATGTGTCTTCATGTGCCTTATGAATGATGTATTCAAAGATTATTTGGATACACTTGTGATTGTGACTTTGGACGATATCCTTGTATATTCTAAATATGAGGAGGAGCATGAACAACATTTAAGGATGGTACTAGAGGTACTCAGGAAGCATTAGTTATATGCCAAATTGAGTAAGTGTTCATTTTATCAAAGAAAGTTCTATTATTTAGGTCATATTATTTTAGAAGAAGTGATAATAGCAGGTCCAACAAATATCAAATAAATTAAAGATTGACCTGCACTGAAAAATGTGACGAATGTAAGGAATTTCATGGCTCTAGCATGTTATTACCGAATATTTATGGGAGGGTTCTCAAGGATATCCCATCCTATAACATATTTGCAACGAAAAGGTGCAAAATTTGACCAATCTTAGAAATGTAAAGAGGCCTTTTAGCACTTAAAGTGAGTATTGACAAGTGAACCTATATTGAAGATAGTTGACATAGATGAATACTTTCTTGTGTCAAGAGATGCATGTAAATAAGGACTTGGAGGGGTCCTCATGCAAAATGGACATGTGATATGTTATGAATCCAGGAAGCTCAAGGAGCATAAAGGAATTATCCTACTCATGATTTATATCTAGAAACCATTATACATGCATTGAAATGTGGAGGCATTAGATCACGGGGAAGAGTTTTGAGTTAAGAACTAACCACAATGGGTTAAAACATTTGTTTAGACAACCACATTTAAATGATAGACAAATTAGCTGGTTGGAATTTTCGTTGATTATGTTTTTGAAATTAAGCATAAAAAGGGGAAGGAAAATAAAGTGGTTGATGCACTTATTATGAGGGTACATGTTATGCATGATACAACTATAAGAAAATTTAAATATTATTTAAAAATCATAATTTTAGAGGCTAAGAATTCAAATCAACAATACATGGAAATTAAAAGTAGCCTACAACAAGGCAAAGTGTAGCCCAAATACAGGGATTGTGAGATCAAATAGAATTATTTTGTATAAAGGCGAGATTTGTGTGCTGAATTCCTAAAGGATGAAAATTTAGTGCTGAGTGAGATGCACATAACACCTTATCTTGGGCACCTAGGGTATCAAAAGATAATCTTAGCAGTCAAAAAATAATATGTTTGGCTAGGCATAAAGAAGAAGTAGCTTATTAGATAGCTTGATGCTTGGAATGCCAAAAGATTATAATTGAGAATAGACACTCGATAAGGTTTCTACAACCAGTAACCATTCCTAAGTGTAAGTGGGAAATCATCTCCATTGATTTCATTACAAATCTTCCCAGAATAAGAAACATGATTCCATCATGGTTGTGGTGCACAAAATCACGAAGGATGCCCACTTCATTCCAATGAAGTCAATGTATAAGGAAGATAATGTTGTTGAGATTTATATGAAGGAAATTTCCAATTTTCATGGTTCACCTAAGGAAATTATTTTAGATGGAGATCCCAAGTTCATGTCCAATTTTTGGACACGATTATTTAAAGGATTTGGAACCGATTTAAATTTTAGCCCAACATACCATCCTAAACTGGATGGTTAAATGGAATGTTTAATTAGGTCATTGAGGACATGTTAAGGATGTTTGTGATGGAAAAACCATTGAAATGGGAAGAATACTTACACTTGGTGTAGTTTTCTTATAATAATGGTTATCAATCATCTTTAAAGATGAGCCTGTTTGAAGCCTTGTATGGTAGAAAATGTAAGACAATAGTAAGTTGGGATGGTGTTATTGACATGGCCATTATTGGCCGAGATTTTCTTAGGGATATGGAAGAGAAGGTGACAAAAATTAAACATTTTTTAAAGGTTTCCCAGTATAGAAAGAAAAATTATACAAACAAGAACATGGAAAATAGGAAATTTAAAGTTGCTGACCATGTCTTGTTCAGGGTGAACGAACGGAAAATTTATTTAAAATTGGGTAGTTGTGCAACATTAACAATGAGATATTGTGGGTCATTTGAGATTCTAGAGAGGATTAGTCTAGTAGCATGTAGGATTGCATTATCAACATCCATGCACATACATATTATATTTCATGTTTCATTACTTAAAATTTATGTTCCTAATGTTAACCATGTGACTGATTGGAACATGATTTAGGTGTAGCTTGAGGGAGGATTTTCAACCCAACTAGCATAAATCTTGGATAAGAAGGAAAAAGTGTTCTAGAATTGAGTCCTCACCCTCGTAAAGGAGCAGTGTACCCATTTCAGTCTTAAAGATACTACATGGGAGGGAAGAATACCCTCATATTTTTGAATGAGCTATTGTGTGTGTGTGTGTGTGCATATATATATATATATATATATATATATATATATCACATTGAGGATAGTGCCTAAATAAGGGGGAGGGGAATGTTACACCTTTTATAAACCCTTGGAATGCAAATAGTATATAAATTTATAACTAGGTTGGTGAGCCAAAATGTACTTATGTAGGTATGCATTATGTTTTGGAGTTGGTATGCTTGTGTAAACATGTTGTATATTATGAGGCTATAAGGTTTGGTAATGTAATTATTTATAGAGATTAATAAAAATAAGATGGCTACAGACTAAAAAGACACAAATGATAATGGGGGGCTAAGATTCCATGGATAGGAGAGTTAAAGGGGCTTATATGATTTAATAATTATATAAATTTCCCATGCATATAACCAAAGTCCATGAAGGGCTAGGGTGAATTCCAAGTGGTAGAAGGAGGGAATGCGCATAAAAATGAGTGATTTAGCCCTATGAAGGGATTAATATAAAAAAATATTGTGTTGTGGGAGGAGTATGGATGACTCTAGTGAGAGTTTCTAGAAGGATAAACATGGAGGCATGGTTTCCATGGTGGAAATGGAGGCCTAGAAGGGTACCTAAAAGGCCCACAAGAGTACTAGGAAGCCACAAGACTACTTGTTAGAGGTTGAAAGGCCTGATATCCTGGCTACATGAGGCCAAGAAGGGTACCTAGAAGTCCTGTCAGGGAAGTGAAACACTTGGAAGCCACATGACTAATAGTTGGAGGGTTTTGGGCTTGGTACCTTAGCTATGTGAGCCTAGAAGGGTACTTGGGAGGCTTGTGAGGGTGGTGGAACTCCTATAATCCATAAGACTACTAGTTGGAGGTTGGTGCCTTGGCTGGTAGATGTTGGTACTAAGTATGTACTAGGTTTTTTAGTGCAAGTTGATGTTGATGCCCCATGGAGTTAAAGCCCCAACTTAGGGGTGACCTACTTTTGAAAGAAAATAACATCGTGTTCTATGGTTGGGTTGAACATTTAAAGTATCCAGCCAATTGCACCATTTAAATGATACTCAATTTTCATATGTGTTGTGTTGTATTTTCCCCTACCATCTATATATATATATATATATATATATATATATATCCTTATACTTGTGAAATGTATCTACATATTAATTAGATTACTTATGCTAGATTTCATATGTGCATGCATTGTGCATATAAGGGAACATTTAGTTATGCATTGCAATATGTTGGTAATTCCCAAAAAAAGGAAAATTTTCATAGCATGGGTTTTCAAGGGTTATCTAGCATGAAATTTGGGCCTTAAGAGAGGTAGGGGTGAGCTGACAATGTCCAAGGTATGTTACAAAATTGATTAACAATGAGATTGGAAGAGAGTATCATCCTATAGAATTGGAAATATTAGTTTTAGGGTTTGTCATCTAGAATGTAATAGTTTGATGAAATTTGGGAATTACTACTAAAAATTGTAAAGGCTTTTATGTGGAATTTTGTTTGGAAATCATTGTGCCTTGTGCCAACCACTTTTATTTAACAATTAAATAAGAAGCCTGTGCAATCATTTCACTACTCTAAGGTTTAAATTTGTGTAGGTAGGTGAGTACATAGTGAAATACAAATTGTATGTCATGCCATGTAATGTGATGCATCATCAAGGGATTAATGAAACTAATTATTTAAAAAAAAAAAACTATTTCTTCAACAACACCTTGGGGATCACTAGTTTAGTCTCCATAAGATTATGCCTAAGAAATATGAAAACTTCCAAAAAAGTGGGCCAATAATGTAAGCATGTTTTTGATTTTGTGATTTATATAGATTCTATTAATAATAAAATTGGAAAGTGAGTACAAATTTTGGCACATTCATATTAAGCAGAAATGCACTATGAATTTGGAATTGCACCTAGGTATTGAATAAAGTCCTTGAGCCTAAATTTGAATGAGGATAACCATTCAAGCACTAAGAAAAAAAATTAATTCCAAAGAGGATCGGTATTAATGAAATAGATAAGCCATATAACCACCATTCATAGAGAGTGGATCTACGTATCCCTAAGTAATAAAAAGAGATAAAATCCATTGGTATATTTTGTTCTATTATGTTATGTATAAATTCCTTATACTTTCTTGCTCTCAATGTATACATGAACATTACAACATTATTTGTTTTGCTACAAACCACTACTTTAAAATACTAGGGGAATACTTTTCATCATGATATCTTAAGAAAATTCACTTTGAACAAGACATTCATATCCTAAATATTCATTTCTAAACATGTTTCATTAGACCTGAAATTGTTAATATTTCATGAAACTTTTTTTTACTACGAGTTAAAATATTCCAATCAATGCTCTGAGATTTATCTTAGAATTTCAAAGCTTACATATCTTAAATTCTAAAACATGTGTTTTTTCTAAATAACTAGAAAAGATGAATGTAAAAGGCCTGATATCATTGTAAGATATTATGTAGAGTGTTATTAGAAGATGGATAGAATAGTATAACTGAGTTAGTTTGAATGGTCAAATTACCTTAGAATTTCACACAATGCAATTATTTAGGACAATATTTTCCAATTTTTTTGAGTATATAATAAATGTAACAATATTTGTTGATACAAAAACCAATTATATATTTTTAAGTAATAAATGATTGAAATATGGATGCATGTGTATATTTCAATTTGAAGATCTTGCACTAGCTTATATTTGTGTTGAGTGATGAAGTTGAGTTTGGGAAATCATGTTAGAATTTCACTCTCAATTAACAACTATTATCCACTCAATTCCTTATATTTATATAAAAATAAATTAGAGTAAGTTTTGATAATTTATTTAATGAGTTTATATATAATGAGCCTTGTAGTAGTAGGAGATGGACTATATTATATCTCAAAATCAATGTCCCATGCTTCTAAAGGCTATGAAAATAGAGCACAAATACAGTGATAAAGATATAAATTGTTGTAAATAGTGTAACATTTTTAGCTAGTACTATATACAAGTTTAAATTATATAAAAGTATATTAAATATAACACTTATATTAAATTATTGTGTTTTGAATGATTTGAAAGCACTTGTGGTGATGAAGAAAGTAAATAATTGAGAAACAATAAATGGTTATGTTGGACCAAAGATCACATTGAGAGGGAGGGTGAATCAATATGTGAGAAATCTTACTATTTCACAAATTTTCATCAATTAACAATAATGTCACAATTAACCATAACCATTTGCAACAATCAATAAGTACAACACTACATCATGAAACTAGAATTACGTAAATAATACATCAAACGCCCATCACATCAATGCAAGAGGACACAATATTTTACATGGAAATGATAGAGGAGAAAACGACAAATAATTATTCTTTATCTTCAATTCATTACATAAATTTGTAGGGACTGGCTTGCTGGAGGCACCCACCACCAAGATATGCAAGCTGCTAGTTGCAGTAAGCTACAAATTTGTTGAGGAACAAACCTTGAAAATGTACAAGTAGAAACTCATTGTAGGCGCTAACCTGATCGAGGAAACAACCTTGATGATGATAAAAATCCAACTTTTTCTAGGCTCTAACTTGATTGAGGCTTCAACCTCAATGATAAGCAAGCTCCTATTTTCTCTAGGCTCCATTCTAATTGAGGCTTATGCCTTAATGATGAGAAAGCTATGACTTGCTCTAGGATCCAACCTGATTGAGGTACCCACCTCCTTCTTCAACTTCTTACGAACATCTTTTTGAAATCATTCAAATTGGATCCACACTCTTCAAACAAAAATAAATCATCAATGTGAATAACCTATTATTTCCATACTATTTTACATGCATTGTCCTACATTGTCACAATCTTTGCTTTAACCTGTTCATCAATTTGGTCACATATGGCTCACCTTAGAACCTTCTCATACCATATGCTCAAAACCACCACAACATGCTCATAATCCCTCAAAACATATCATAGATATCATAATAATCAAGGATATATCGAAAAGGATTTTCATTCCTATAAAATGTCCAACTATGAGCCCTAATAATCATGCTTCTTTCAAAATCCAATTTGGTTGAAAAATGAGCCTAGAAACCCCAAAACACCATATAAAAATATATATTTAATTAAGGGTTTTACAAAATTCCCCTTTGAGAGTGCACTTCTACAAAATTCTCAAATTTCGGTGATTAGTTCTACATAAGAGTCTTTTCCTAGCCTTTTAAATATTCTACAAAATGAAAATTATAAAAACTATAAAAAATTCTAACCTAATAGCTATTGGGACTTGAACTTCGATCTTGACGCACAAAACATGAATCCTCTACTAATTTTTATATATAATGAGACTTGTAATTTCATGCTCCCAAATACTTATTTTTATTAGTTCCATACTGAAGGTTTGGGGTATGGACCCCATATATTCATTCATAGATAATGTGCATAGTTAAGTTAACCCACCATTGTATCAATGGTAACCCCTCCAAGTTTCAGCTAACTATTGCGTACAAAGTATATGTGAACATGTGACTTGATCTGTTCACCTTGTGTGAATTCACGCCAAGTCACATGGAATTGGAACCACAAGGTATCAGTTAGATGTGTTTGGCATCTCATATATATATATATATATCTTCCAACAACCATAGCCATTATTTCCATCGGACCTCTATCGGATTTGGACCTACACCAAAAGGTGATCGAACTTAACAATCAACCTCTGCTAAATTTTCACTTCACTTTCATCATATTGAGCTCAGAATTCATGGTAACAATCAACATTATCACATGGTCGAGACCAAAAGGGAAGATTCCAATTAGATTTTAATATACTCTGCAGTGAAACATACCATAACAAAAACTTTAAATGAAACCAAACCTCAATGAAACCATAAGCATTAACACTCATTTCAAAAGAATGTTGTTTCCATGAATCAAATCATCATAACCAAAAGAGTTTATGCATACATTAACCATAATCAAAAGTTCAATTGAATCCCATTTTCTCCATAAAGGCTCTCCTTTAAATGATCAGTTGAAATCGTATGTAGGCTTTGAATGCTTATCTTGTTCACTTCATGCATTTGTAACAAATAATTGTGAACATATTTATATTGAACTTGTGGTCTTGGGCTTATGGAGGGATGACCATAGGCTCATGGTTCATGCCTCTAATTAGGGTTTAAATGAATCTAACAAACACTACCCATACTTTTATAATGTTGCCATGTAACTAAGGGTTTGTCCCTTCCATATAACCATACCATTTTTTATAAGTCAATTTCTTAACTATGTGCCATTAAATTAAGAGCCTTGGTCCCACATGATCATTCTTTACGAATGAGTCCCTAGGTTTCCCTAGTGATCTATGTAATGATGTCAAAATGACATCATCATGCCATGTGGTGGCCCGTGAGGGGTGCCACATGTCACCCATATTTTATATTTTCACCAATAGAAAGTGTCCAAGTGTACCTGCCACATGGCGACTACTGCTAATGCTACGCCACCTTGTGGACATCATTGGATGATGTGTGATGCCACATTGTACAAGTAGCCTTCAATATTCTACCATGTGTCCAAGCTACCACATCAACACATCGAACCAATAAACATGTGCCAAGTGTCAATCTAACATGTCAGCATATCTAGCCAATCAAAATATGCCAAGTTTCAATCTGCCTTAGTGCCATTATGAGTGTTAAACATTGATCAAGTTACTATATCATCTACCATACAATCTCTTCTTTGATTTTCAGATTTGTTTGATTAGTGAAAACGTGTCTGGAATTTAACAATGTTAAGTTTCATGCATGTTAGACTGCCATTCACCACATATCTATCTAAAGGTGTTCACTATTTAACTAATTAATATTTTGGTATTTTTCTCTATAGTTTTGGGTCCTCAATTGATGTTGATTTTCGAATGGCCACAAATTCTCCTTTGGGAGGATTTTTTTAGAGTGGGATATACCATTGGAAAGGTATCAATGAAACCTATGCAACCATGCTAGTTATAGGATTATTAGGGCATCATAACCTTTTTAAGAATTTAATTAACTTCAAACTTCCTTTAATGCCACCTGATGAGGGTATGTAAGATTTCTAAACATAATACTAATTCCTTTTCCCCATAAGCGACGATATTTCTATCTCAAACATCCCCTTTGGCATCAATAACACCTTATTGTCATCAATGAAAAAAGTATGTGCAACAATCTCCCCCTTTTAAATTGATAGAAACACCACCAGAAATTCATGGTCATTGATGTTACTCAGTTTCCTACAAAAAAATCCCCCTATCTAACTGCAAATATGATCTTTTCTTTCTTTCCTTCCTTCTATTAATTACTAAATTATTTACTCCAATTTTCCTTCTCCTTTTTCTCAAATTCAAGGTCTGTATCAATTATTGCATTCTCTCCACATTTTACATCAATATAAAATGGTCATGGTTATCTCTAAAAACCTTCATAATCATGTATGCACCTGATTTTGTAGAGACTCTCTAGGATTTTCTTCTTCCATTTTCAATATTTGTTAATGGTTTCATTCTCTAAATGTTAGTAAAATCTATTGCTGAATGTGATAAAGAATTTCTCTATGAGCATGTTGTCAATGCTTCTGCTATGATTTCCTTTAGACCTGGTTAATGTATCCCCATGGGACCATGCTACCAAAAATATCTTGTGAACCTAGTAAAGTATCCTACTGATACCACACTTACCATAACTATATTCCATTGTATTTGATAGTACATGCCTTCTATCATCTTCACCTATCCTTAATTTTCATAGGAATTTCCTCCTATCCATACATTACATTAAGTTATGTTTGCCAATGGAATATTTCCCTACCATTGTTCACATGTTGTTTTCATATCAAAGTGCTCATTCTACCTGCACAAAATTGCTTATTAAATTTTGGATTAAACATATAATAATATTGAAGAATCCTTCACCAAAGGATTAGATTTGAGGAATCATATCTAATCAAGGTTCTTCTTGTCTTTTTCTCCATCATATAGAATAAATCTTCAGATTGATATGAAGTGCTTCTCTCTTGTGCCATCTCATGTTGAGTCTGCAATCTCGTGTTGTATGAAATTCATTTTTACATATATAACATTCAATATTGGTCTTCATTATTTTTAGAAATGGTTGAGTTATTCTTCTAATTTGGTCCATATGGCTCCATCTAGGCACTTGATCATGCCCTCTATACCTAACCACATCATGGGTCTTGCAGTCTTTTTCTTTGAGCCCAAATTTCATACATGAAAAAAATAACCAAAGAATTTATTTTGATACCTACATTTCAAGGGATATCTTGACCTTGTAAAGTTATTCCTTGGAGGAGCCACATTCATTTGATGATTTTCAACACCAGCTTCATTATTGGTTATGGATCCTTTATTAATATTCCTTGTCATGGGAGATTCTCTTACTTCATTCTATAATATTTCATTTTGTGTACTCTTATCCTTCCTAGTATTATCATGAGACTCATTGAAATTAACATTCTTGGGCTAGTTCATCACTTGCTTTATATATTCAAGGGAGTTTCCACAGGATGCAATGAATTCCTGATCAAGCTTCTTGCAACAATCTTCATTTGATGTGCTTGGTAGACTTTTTTTCTAGATACCTCACAACCTTCCTAATAAATAAGACCCATTTTAATGAGAGGAGACATTTTCATGATGATAATTGTTGGGTATGTGTTATATTCTTTCCATGACTAAGCAGGGTATGTTGGGTACTGTATTTTTTGGTCCTTAATTTCTGGTGGGTAGTCCGCGTCCATGGTTTTGTGCATGGTTTTGCACATGGTTTTGGGGTACGATGGTTTTCGACCCCTGGTATTTTGTAGATCCAGTCAAAGGAACTACGGTTATGTTCTAATCCAGGGTTAATGGATTGGGGTTTATGTATGCTTCGGCATGTATATATATGTGTTGTAACACTAAAAGGAATATAATGAAAAATCAAGCTGATCGTCCCGATTTGGGATCCAGGGGAAAATCTCTGTGTTTATCTGTTTTATGTTTTATGCTCTCGCTATTGTTTATTTTTTGTTATAATATTCGTGAGTATATAATTTATGTTCAGGGTTAAAACCTACATTTGGTATCAGAGTTGTTTCGGCTTCAAGGGGACGCCTTTGCTGCTGAGGGTTTTTTGCTCGAGCCTGAGGTAGACCTTGTTTAGTGGAAGATCTATGGGATCGATTCTTGCGGTGAAAGAAGATAGCGAGAAGCGGAAAGATAGAGATCGAGAAATTTAATGGTCAGAGTTTTGAGTTGTGGAAGCTCAAGATGGAGGATCTGCTGGTGGATAAAGATCAGTGGATCATGGTAGATCCAGGTACTAAACCAACGGCAATGTCAGATGAAGACTGGAAGAAGCTGGATCGGAAGGCAAAGAGCACAATACGATTGTGTGTCTTAGATTCAGTATTGTTGAATGTATCTGGGGAAGCT
This sequence comes from Pinus albicaulis, assembly GCA_034641835.2. NCBI lineage: Eukaryota > Viridiplantae > Streptophyta > Pinopsida > Pinales > Pinaceae > Pinus > Pinus albicaulis. The sequence continues at coordinate 538,503,553 of CM076583.1, read as the reverse complement.
ACGGCGAAGAATTTGTGGGAAAAACTTGGGACTTTGTACCAATCTAAGTCTCTGGTGAAAAATTTGTTCCTGCAGAAAAAGCTGTATAACCTGAGGATGAAGGATGGAGACTCAGTGACAGAGCATTTGAACGCCTTCAATACTGTGGTAAGTCAGCTGTCATCTGTTGATATTAAAATCTCAGATGAAGATAAGTGCATCAGTTTGTTGTGCTCTCTACCAGACTCGTGGGACAGTCTGGTTATTGCAATAGGTAGTAATACAACTACCTTGAATTTTGATGACATTGTCTCAGCCTTGCTGTCGGAGGAAATGAGACGGAGAAATATGGAGGGTCAGAATGGAGATGCCTTATCTGTACGAGGAAGGTCCCAGAACAGAAACAAGAATAAGGTTTCGAGTGGAAGATCTAAATCTAGAGGGAGATCTAAATCTCCTGGAAAGTTTGTAAAGGTGTGCTGGAAATGCGGAAAGGAAGGGCACTACAAAAAGGAATGCAGATCTAAAGCTCCTGAGAAAGGAAAGGGATCTGATGAAGGTCCTTCTGCAGAGGCAAAAACTACCTCGGATGAAGGTGGGGATGTGTATTTGGCTTCTTCTTCAAATACACATGTAGATCATGAGTCATGGTTGATTGACTCAGGTGCATCCTTTCACTTCACTCCCCATAGGGAGTGGTTCTGCGAGTATGAGAAATATGATGGTGATGTATTCCTAGGGGATGATAGGAGTGGTTCGGACGTGGAAAGGTCAAGTTGAAGCTACAAGGTGGAAGGATTAGAACACTTCCTGGTGTTCTGCATATTCCTGCATTGGCCAGAAATCTGATTTCTGTAAGCAAGATGGATGATGCAGGTGTAAAAACAGTGTTTGAGAAAGATGCCTGCAAGATGGTTCGGGGAGCATTGGTATTAATGCGGGGAGTTCGGACTGGAACTCTGTACAAGCTACAAGGTAGCACTGTTATTGATGGGTGTAATAGTTCTATGGTTCCTGAAAGTGGAGTGGAAAGCCTAGCTATCTCTGGAGAAAATACCATGTTATGGCATCAAAGGCTTGGACATATTGGAGAGAAGGGCCTTCAGATACTGCACAGAAATGGTATGGTAGAAGGTATGTCTAATTGTTCTCTGGATTTCGATTTCTGTGAACATTGTGTATATGGGAAGCAGAATCGGGTGAGTTTTCCTTCTGGTGCTAAGAGGGCAAACAAGATATTATAACTTGTGCATAGTGATGTGTTTGGACCTGTGTCAGTTCCATCACTGGGAAAGTCTGTGTACTATGTTTCATTCATAGATGACTTCTCAAGGAATAAATGGATATATTTCTTGAGGAAGAAATCTGAAGTCTTTGAAAAATTTAAAGAATTTAAGGCTCTGGTGGAAAACCAGGCAGAGAAGAAGATAAAGGCATTGAGGACAGATAATGGTGGGGAGTTCTGCAAGAAGGAATTTGAAGAGTTCTGTAAGAAGTGTGGTATAGCACGGCAGAAGACTACTCCATACACACCTCGGCAAAATGGAGTTGCAGAAAGAATGAATAGAACACTGATGGAAAAGGCAAGAAGCATGCTCAGTGGTACCGGGTTAGGACAAGAATTCTGGGCAGAGGCAGTGGAGACTGCATGTTACTTAGTTAACAGATCACCTTCATCAGCGTTGGAGGATAAGACCCCACATGAGGTATGGACTGGTAAAAAACCCTCTCTTTCACATCTAAGGGTATTTGGATGTGATGCATATGTACATGTTCCAAAGGAGAAAAGGACCAAGTTGGATAATAAATCTGAAAGGTGCATCTTTATTGGGTATAAGGAAGGTTTAAAAGGTTACAAGCTTTGGAAACCAAAAACAAGGAAGGTTGTGTACAGCCGAGATGTGGTGTTTAGAGAGGTGAAAGATGTTGTTAAACATGAAATCATACCAAAGGAACCTGAGAAGATAGAGTTTGAGCTAAAGGAGGATGAATCAGACTCTATAGTAGAAGAAGATTCAGAAGAGGAAGAGCCACAAACTCCAGCTTTGAGAAGACCAGTTCGAGAAAGAAGGCAACCAGAAAGGTACAGTCCATCTACTTTTTGTTCAGGTTTTTCCTTAACTATAATTGATGATGATCCCAAAACTGTCAAGGAGGAAATAGTTTCAGAGGATGGAAAACTCTGGAAGGAGGCCATGGTTGATGAGATGGAATCCTTACACAAAAATGAGGCATGGGATCTGGTGGAGTTGCCGGCGGGAAGGAAGCCCATCGGGAGCAAATGGGTGTTTAAGAAGAAGATGAATGTAGAAGGCAAGGTGGAGAAATACAAAGCTCGTTTGGTAGCAAAAGGTTATTCCCAGGTGCCTAGAATTGATTTTGGTGATATTTTTTCTCCTGTTGCCAAAGTTACTTCTATTAGATTACTTTTATCTGTTGCTACTGCATTTGATTTTGAGATAGAACAGATGGATGTGAAGACAACTTTTCTTCACGGGGATCTAGAAGAGGAGATCTACATGAAGCAACCTGAAGGCTTTATGGTGAAGGGTAAGAAAGCACTGGTATGCAGGTTGAAGAAGTCTATGTATGGGTTAAAACAGTCACCAAGGATGTGGTATCAAAAATTTGATGCCTATATATGGGGACTTGGCTTCACCAGAAGCAAGGAAGATCACTGTGTTTATTTTAAATTAATTGGTGACCGTGTTATTTATTTGGTCTTGTATGTGGATAATATGTTGTTGATTAAAAATGACAAAGAAATTATCTAAGATTTGAATACCCAACTGTTCTACAAATTCGACATGAAGGATCTTGGTGCTGCAAACTATATTTTGGGCATGGAAATTAAGAGAGATCAGGCAAAGAGGACGCTCTATTTAAACCAGAGGAAGTATGTTGAAACTATATTACAGAGGTTCAATATGCAGGATAGTAAACCAGTGAATGTTCCTATTCCTGTAGGTGTAAAGCTGTCTGCTGAACAGTGTCCCAAGACACAAGAAGAAGAGGAGTATATGTTCCGTGTTCCATATGCAAGTGAAATGGGTAGCCTGATGTATGCAATGGTCTTTACTAGACCAAACATTGCACATTCAGTGGGAGTATTGAGAAGGTTTATGTCAAACCCAGGAAAGGAGCATTGGACAACAGTGAAGCGGGTTTTCAGATATTTACGTGGCACTAGTGATTATGGCTTGTGCTACCAAGGAAGACTAGGATTAGAAAGAATGTTGGACATTCGTGGTTTTGTTGATGCAGACTGGGCTGGAGATCTGGACCAAATAATATCTACAAGTGGGTATGTGTTTAGCCTATTTGGAGGCGCAGTCAGTTAGATGAATAAAAGACAGTCTGTAGTGGCTCTTTCAACTACAGAGGCATAATACATAGCAACCACTCATGCAAGCAAGGAAGCAATTTGGTTGCAGAGATTGTGTTCAAGTATGGGGTTGGTACAACAAGCTATAAGGATAAACTATGATAGCCAAAGTGCAATTTTCTTGGCTAAGAACCCTGCTTATCATTCAAAGACAAAGCACATTGATGTTCAATATCACTTTGTTAGAGATATGGTTGAGGCTAAAAGGGTGTTGCTCGTAAAGGTGGACACTTTGAAGAATGTTGCAGATGCATTGACGAATTCTGTGAGCACTCAAAAGTTCTCTTGGTGTAGAGAAACAATGGGTGTTGAAGAATTGGGCCAGTGACTAAGCTCTCCTATGGCTCCCTGTGGAAAGAAAACAACAAGTGGGAGAATGTTGGGTATGTGTTATATTCTTTCCACGACTAAGTAGGGTATGTTGGGTATTGTATTTTTTGGTCCTTAATTTCTGGTGGGTAGTCCGTGTCCATGGTTTTGTGCATGGTTTTGCACATGGTATTGGGGTACGATGGTTTTCGGCCCCTGGTATTTTTTTAGATCCGGTCAAGCTAACTACGGTTATGTTCTAATCCAGGGTTAATGGATTGGGGTTTATATATGCTTTGGCATGCATATATATGTGTTGTAACACTAAAAGGAATATAATGAAAAATCAAGCTGGTCATCCCGATTTGGGATCCAGGGTAAAATCTCTGTGTTTATCTGTTTTATGTTTTATGATCTCGCTATTGTTTATTTTCTGTTATAAGATTCGTGAGTAGATAATTTCTGTTCAGGGTTAAAACCTACAAGAATCTGATCTAGAGATTCAATTCCTTTGTGAAACTTTAATTTGGGTTGCTCCAACTCTTCTCTCAAAACAACAACTTCTTCGTCTACTATTTCACAAATTTGTTTCTTCTCATTTAGCCATTCAGAAAAAAATTCCTTTATGCTTTTTGCTTCTTATAGTTTGACCTTGAGAGAAATAATGGTGTCTTTATTTATATTTTTGTCTTGAATTTTTTTCATTAGTTGATATTCCCTATTTCTAAGGATATTTTGGAATCATAATTTCCTATCCTTCCACATTCAAAGCACTTGAAATGGAGCTTTCCTTCGAACTTGTTGGTTCCTCTTTTTTTCTTGGCTTCTTCTTTATTGAGACCTGCAGTGGAGTTGATAGTATTATCTATTTCAAGGAAGTTTGAGATAATCTTATCTTCTTTCATATTTCCCAAGCAACTTTTCTCAAATTCTTATATATATATATATATATATATCCACCAGTACTAAGAGCTTTTGCTACCAGTTTACTTGTATATTTTTTTTTTTTCTCACACCATTTAGATTTGAGTATAACATCAAAATATTGATCACATATATGACTGACACTTAAAATATTATGCTTCAACCCTTCTTTATACAAGACATCTTGGGATTTGGTTCTTCCATTGTCAATGCTAACAATTCCTTTTCTAATGATTCTTGCAGATGCATTGTTTCCAAAATTTACTTTACCTCCATCTATTTCCATGAAGCTTATAAGCTTGATTTGATACCCTGACATGTGTCTTGAGTAGCCCCTATCAACATACCACTTATTTTTTTATTTTGATGATATAGTATGAGGCCAATTTTTTTTTCTTTCTCCTTCAACATATTGGGTGGACACGTTTCCTCTTCTTGAGTGATTTTACAATCATGGCATAAAGAACAGTTGACATGACTTTGAATATAACTGAAATTAATAGCCTGAAGATAAAATCCATGGCATAAATAACAATAAACATAGTAAAGTGAGTGGAACCTAGATGATTTTCCTTGGTTGCTTATTTTTCTCTAGATGTATTCTTGTATTTTCTTAGCTAACTGTCTTGCTGCATATACTTCTTCTTTGAAAAGGATAAATTTGTTATCCATTTCTCTTATCTGCTTTTTTGTCTCTAATAAACACTTCTCCACTGCTTGGATTTTCTTTGTCAAGATTTCACATTTTGTTTTAAGCTCCTCAAACTCCAAAAGCATAAAAGAATTTTCATCTAGATCCATGTTGCCTTAGATTAACCTTCCAATAGTTAAATATTCATGAAGGAAACCTGATTTGATACAACTTGTTGGACCAAACATCACACTGAGAGGGGGGGTGAATCAATGTGTGATAAATTTTACCACTTCAAAATTTTTCATCAATGAACAATAATATAACAATGATTCATAATCGTTTGCAACAATCAATAGGTATAACAATACATCATGAAATTAACATAAAATCAATAACACATTAAGAGGCTATCACATCAAAAAAAAGGGACACATGTTTTTATGTGGAAACACATATGGGAGAAAACCACAAATCCTACTTCTTCTTTATATTTGATTCATAATGTAGATCTGCAAGCACTGACCTACTAGAGGAACCCAACACTAATATATGTAAGCTTATACATGTAGTAGGAAATAATATGATTGAGGAATCAACCTCGAGAATGCACGAGCAACAACTCACTGTAGGCTATGACCTGATTGAAGCACCAACCTTGATTATGAGAAAGTTGTGACTCTCTCTAGGCTCTAACTTGATTGAGGCTTCAACCTTGATGATGAGAAAGCTCCGACTTTCTCTAGGCTCCAACCTCATTGAGGCTTCAACCTCGATCATGAGAAATCTCCAACTTACTCTAGGCTCAAACCTAATTGAGGCATCAACCTCCTTCTTCGACTTCTTGTGGACATTTTTTCAAAATCATTACAACTGGATCCACTTACTCTTAAAAAAAAATACATCTTTAAAGTGAATAACCAATTGTTATCATGTTGTTTTCCATGCCTTGTCTTATACTATCACAATCTTTGCTTTAACCTATTCATTAATCTGGTCACATATGGCTCACCTTAGAATTTGCTTCTGCCATATGATCAAAACTGCACCAACCTGATCATAAAACCTCAAAGAATATCATGGAGATCTTAATCATTGAGGATATGTCGATAAGGCTTTCACGCCTTTATAAATATCGACCTTTGAGCCTTGATCATCATTCTACTTTCAAAATCCAATTTGGCTAAAAAATGAGCCTAGAAATCCCCAAAAACCATACAAAACATATATTAAATTAAGGGCTCTACAAAATTCCCTTTTCTAGGTGAACTTATACAAGATGCCAAAATTCTAGTGATCAGTTCTACAAAATATTATTTTCTCAACATTTTAAATATTCTACAAAATACGAATTATAAACAATTAAAAATATTTTTGAACTGATAGCTACCAGGACTCAAACCTGGGTCTTGGTGCACACAACATGAATCCACTACCAAGTAGGCTATACAATGAGGCTTGTAATGCCACACTTCCGAATACCATTTTTTATTAGTTCCAAAAATTAGGCATGTGGATTTGACCCCATATCTTCATTCATAGATAATGTGCATAAGCAGGTCAACCAACCATCTTATTTGAATGCGAACCTCTCCAAGTTTTGGATGAATACTCGGTACAAAGTCTATGTGCACATGTGAATTGACATGTGCACCTTGTGTTAACTCATGCCACGTTGTATGGAACTAGAACCACAAGGTTTCAGTTACTTGTGTCTAGCCTTTTATACATACATACATACATACATACATACACACACACACACATACACACACACACACACATATATATATATATATATATATATTTTGCCAACCATAACCATTGTTGCTTTTGTACCTCCACTAGATCCGGACCTGCAAAAAATGGTGATAACAATTAACTATCAACCTCTACTAAATTTGGGTTGCACTTCCTCAAAATGAGCTCAAACTTCTAGTTTCATGATAACCATCAAAATTCTCACATGGCTGAGAATGAGAAGGCCGATTCCAAATAGATTTTAAGATACTTTGCAGGGAAACATACCATAACCAAAACTTTAAATGAAACCAAACCTCGGTGAAACCATAACCATGAATTCTCGTTTTAACATAAAGTTGTCACCATGGACCAAATCATCATAATATAAGAATTTTCACATATTGTAACCATAATCAAAATGTTCATGAGAACGAGTTTAACTAACTCGTATACAACCATACCCTTTTTTATTAAACTACTCAACTTTGTGCCATTAAAATAAGCACCTAGGTCCCATATGACCATGCTCTATGATTAGGTCCCTAGGGGTCCTTGGTCATCCACATGAAGATTCCAAAATGATGTCATCATGCCATGTGGCAACCCATTAGAGGTGTTAGTGTAAATATTTTGGGAAGATGCACCAAAAACGTTTCACTTAAGTCATATATATATATATTCTTCTAAACATAACCACTGTTTCTTTTGTGCCTCCACTAGATTTTGACCTACACCAAATGGTGATAAAAATTAACTATCTACCTCTACTAAATTTGGGCTTCACTTCCTCAAAATGAGCTCAAACTTCTAGTTTCATGGTAACCATTAGCATTCTCGCATGGCCAAGAATGAGATGGTAAATTCCAATTAGATTTTAAGATACTTTGCAAGGAACCATACCATAACCAAAATTTTAAATGATGACCACACCTTGGTGAAACCATAACCATGAATTCTCATTTTAACAGAACATTGTCTCCATGGACCATATCATCATAATATAAAAGTTTACACATATCGTAACCATAATCAAAAGGTTCATAATAACAAGTTTAACTAACTCTTATACAACCATACCTTTTTTTTATTAAACTGCTCAACTTTGTGCCATTAAAATAAGCACCTAGGTTCCATACGACCATGCTCTATGATCAAATCCCTAGGGGTCCTTGGTCATCCACATGAAGATGTCAGCATGATGTCATCATGCCATGTGGCAACCCGTTAGGGGTGTTAGTGTAAAGATTTTGGGAAGATGTACCAAAAATGCTTCACTTAAGTCAATGGTGACAAGTGACCCTAACAACAAAATATGGTTGTTTACACTTCAAATCTGTAACGAAAATAAAATAAAACCATGCAGAAAAAATATTTTATGCGATCCAAAACAAAACAAAACAAAAAAACAAGAAATATCCGATGCAATAACCCAATAGAAGAATAATTTTTAAATGAATAATCTTTCATTAAAAACACCTGGTGAAGTAGATCTACAAAAAGGGTCTGCAAATCACCTCTATGGGATGGGTCCCTTGATGTCCTTGTGCTTCAGTGATCTACTCTCTCTTTCAATGTGTAAAAAACCCAAAATAAATAATGGAACTCAAGTCGGAGCTCGAATGTGAGAAGACAATAGTGGTGGGGATGAAAATGATCATGGTGAAAACTAAATGGAAAACCATCTGATTTATAAAAAAATATTGGGTTGATCTCGAAAATGGGAAATAATAAAATATTATTGACCAAATCAATATCTAACCATTAGGAATACTTTATTATATTTTTTGGAGAGGGAAAATATATTTAAAATGGTCAAATATCTTTATTTAGAAACAATTTACAAATAAAATGATTTATTAATTATTTCACAAGGATAAAGAAAGGTGTGAAATTGAAATAATTATTAAATAGTGATTTAAAAATTATTCCAAAAATATAATTAAGGAATAATAAATAAAAAGTGATTTATTTTATTATTATTAAGTGATTTAATCAAGTGTGACAAGGAATAATGATCAAATAATGATTTAATATTTATTCCTAGAGAAAATTAAATAAATAATGATTTATTATTTTATTCTAACGGGTTTCTTAATTTTAATTATAAATAATTTAATAAAAATGGTTTACTAAATTATTTCCTATAGTGAAAAATATTTCACTATGGTAAAATTAATCCTACATGGTGTATTTTAATCCACCTAGTTAGAAATGGCTAGGTGATGATTTTTTAGGTGATGACATCTTGCCCCCCAATGTATGAGTGTTAGGAGACAATCATATGATCAAAATACGTGGTACATTACACTTTCACAAGAAAGAAAATTGGAGAGAGAGAGAGAGAGAGAGAGAGAGATCCAGCTGAAGCAATATAAGGAAGGATGGAGGAATGGAGGGGGTGAGACCTACTAAGTTGATATAAGCCTCCTTTTTGTTTTGGAGTATATGATCTCAAATGAGGTGGGGGAGGCATAACCATACCCTTTGAGATAATTAAGTACAAATAATAATGGTGAACCCAACATTATGGGACTTATCTAAAAAGTACATGATACATGATACATGATATGATGGTATCAATGGTCCAGAATGTGATACAATTATACAATGATTCCCATATACATAATGTTCTTGGAAAAACATAAATCAAGGATAAATAAAATAACATATATTTATTTGAGTACATGATACATAATTCCCCTCAAGTTGAGATCATGAGGGGGAATCACAATCAAGAATCTATCTTTGAATAGCAAAGGGCTATGAAGATCTGAATGAATGATCTGAAGGAGACATGCATGTTGTGGGCACTGCAAGTGGCTGAAATCGAACCCATTAAAACTACAAACTACATAGGAGGTTGGGTCATAATCTATTGTCACCTGGGTGTCTACTCAACTTAGTGTTCCTAAATTGATGTCATAAATTGTCAACCAGGGCTAGTAAACTGTTGAAGTGAAGTGCACTATATGTGCCTAGGTATCTTCTTCCTACTTCATTGTGTTTAGTTTTTTTCTAGTGTTTTTGGTTTTGTGTTTTTGTGCTAAGAGGAAAAGAACTAAATTGTTGGCAAAGAGAAGTTATTGATCACACTAAAACAGAGAAAAATCTACTCTAAACTATGTATGGCACCTAAGACGAGAAAATGCTAATTCATCAATAATTGCAAAGCTTGATAAGGAAAGTAACTCATGTAACGACAATTAGGTCAATTGGGTTCATTAAGTATGTTGGAACAACTTGAGAAAAAGATAAGTTTGATGTGATGAGGTTCTTCTAAGTAATGACAACTTACAATACCACGGAAAATCTCATCCATGGTTAGAAATTTTTTTGGAACACATTGAGAAATTGAGAAAAGTTATCATGATGTGACATAGTAAGGAACTCTATGCTAATTTAACTTATGACACTACAATCAACCCGTGCTGCAACTCAAAATGTTGCTATTAAGCCTCATTCATTTCAAGGGTTTAGAATCTCTCGAATAGCTTTGGAAAAAGGTTGTTTGTAAAGTCATGAAAGTGAACGATTAATTACTCAAAATGATATTATAATTCTTGTCCATATGATAATAATGTGTTATAAAGAGACTAAGAACAAGAAGCCGGTTTGTAAATAATGAGAGCCTTTAAGTCGAATTTAACAGAACTAGAATACAACTAGCTAATAAAACTTGGAATGCAATGAACAGAACTGAACTAATACGCAATTAGCCTTCGAAATAATACAGCTCTATCTCATTCAGTGTTAGTGATATTTTGGAACAATTCATGAGAACAAGATTGACTGCACTATTCGATGTAAGTAAGCATAAAACATGAAGTTCATAAAAATGCCTAAATTAAGAACAAAACAGAGCTAAAGTTACTTATCTAAAAAAAATATGCACAAAGCCTTTCGGACAGTAGGGGCCCTCTACCATCGGATTGGCACACGAATCTCCTCAAGATTGCTTCAGATCATGCATTAAATTTGTACTTCTTTCATTAAAGGAAAACGCTTCCAAAACAGAGTATTACAGTCTTGGACAACTTAACAACAAAACATCAACTAGCTAACTGTCTCTCGGTTCACCGAGTTATTTTTATAAGAAAAATACATAACTGTCATTGAGAAGAAATAGGGATAGGTGTATTTTTCAATCAAAATTGAATTAGAACTCCTGTTGAGGCCTCGTACTTTGCTGAAGACATCTGCAGAGTCCTTGTCCTGGTAGAAGTCTACTTCTTAGTTTTGTTTTCCTTTACGTGCATAACCACTTGCAGATTTTTGCTCAGACTTCGTAGAGGGAAAGGAATGATGTAGGTTAGTTCTAGAATTCAACCATATGCATTTTTCCTTTAAGTGAAACCTGTAACCTGTGTGAACGTAAAAATAGCTGCGGAATATGCGACTAGCTACAAAATGGTTGCATTCTGTAGCTAAGTCTAGTCAAAAATCACTACGACAACAAAACCATAAAAGTATAGCAAGTCAGTCATTGTATGCATTCTTAAAGTGACTTTAATCAATCCTATTGATCTTTTAAGCCTATAATTGATAAAGGAAAAAGGAAATGAAGTGAAATTTAGTGAAAGAAAAGGACATCTTTGGGGCTCAACATACCCCCACTGCAAAGCTTTTGCATGTCCTCATGCAATTAATCCATGTATTCTGAAACTTCTGCTAGGACATCTAACTTCCTTTTTCTGCTTTTCTTGATGTTCAGTGGCATCCTAGGCTTCCTTATGAACAATTTGAACCTCAAGTTTATAAGTGCCCTGCTCAACTTTTTATTTTTCTTCTTCAGCTTCTCACTAGCCTTGTACAATTTTTCCATTTGCAGAGAGAGAGTTGTGTTCATGTTACTTTCCATGTTGACTTGTTCCCTTAAGATTTCATTTTCATTTTTTATGTGCCTATTAAGTACTTCCAGTTCATATTTATCCCTTCTCAGCACTTCAATGGAAGACTCTTGTGGGCTAGGAGTTCTTCCTCTATTTTCTGAGGCTCTCTTTTCCAATGACTCAACATAATTGTAGATTTGTTGTTGTGCTGGGTCTACCTTCGGAGTTCCTCTATCAAGATCCTCTTCGTACTGGTATTCAGGAGATATGTCAGTTGGTGTCTCTTCATCTTCAATATCTATGATTCCTGTTTGTTTAAGTCCAGTCTTCTTCAATATGCCTCTAAGCCTATGGCTTCGTCCTAGTTTAGATGGTCCCTCACCTCTCTGCTTGGCATACTTTCTTATTATCTTCTCCTTTTTAAGCTATTTCTTAATTTCAGCCAATTTTTCAGAGATAATTTCCTCATTGTCTTCTTGTATGGATTTACCAATTTTAATTTCAACAGATTTGGAAATTTTTCCTCTCCTCCTTCTTCTTGCAAGTTTGCCCTCAGATGGAGTTTATTTAGGTTCTTCAAAGTGATTCCTCAAGAGGAACTCATTCCAACTGTCTCCCACCTTTTTCAAATGATGCTCAATTAGGATTTTAACTAGGCCATGGTGATACAAGGTGGTTTCCAAAAACTGAACCCTCTTTTGGACATTAGAAGCCATTCTCTTTAGGCTATGAAGTAAGAAAAAGGGTAAATTGATTTCTTCATATAGGAAATGCATCATAATTCGAATGTGATAAACATATAGGGTACCAAACCTTCCCTCACAAGTTATAATTTTTTGCAGAATTAACAGCATATTTCACCACTTATTCTTTAAGGCTGAACTAGGAATGCCTTTCTTGAAAACTGAGATATCCATACCTCGTGTTTTGAGCTTCTACCTCCATGCCTCATTATGAAATTCCCTGTTTTTGAACCATCGTTCACCTTGCCTTGGTAATTCTGCTGCTTCTACAATGAAGGATTCTGTGATAGTGAACTTGACATCACCTATTTCAACTTTTGACCCATTGAAGGACTGGGAAAATGTCTTGGTAACCTCCTTATGGAATCCATTGAAATTTTCCAAAAACTGTAGCCACCCCACCTGCTGTAACATTTCTCTAATCTGTGGGCAACCCTCTAGGTATTTTTTTTCGACTAGTTCGGATCTTACAATGAGTCCCATGGTTTCTTTTCTCAATCTTCAATTTACTGCTCTGTAACTACTCTCCTATTCACGGTAAAAATGGTTGTAGAAGGTTGTTTTCACCCCAAAGATGACTTCTCTGTTTTTGCAGACAGGAATTGGCTACGGAAAAATGACATGAAGTGGTTATGGAATGAGTGAAATACGGTGAGGGTAAATTACACAAATAAATGAGTTTGAGAGCTATCATGGAGTGAAAGACCATGGAAAAATCTCGTGAGAATTTCAAAATCATCACTGAATACTTTGGGTTAGTGACGTGACCTAATAGGTCACTTCAAGTACTAACCATTAATTTTTAATAAATGATGATTTGATATGGCGGAATGGAAGGGATTTGTCCATGAATTTTATGATAGGCTTGATAGGCTTGATCAATACGAATAATCAAAATAACTTTATGAAACATATATATAACTTAACCATACTATAACTTTCATAATCTGTTATCATAATAATTTCACAAGTTACCTTAGCCCTTCTTTTGATTTTTTTTTTTTTTTTTTTTTTTTTGTGGTTTTTAATATGCTTTGTCCTTCTTTGAAGATCATTGATCTTTCAGTCTTCATAATCCCTTTGATTTTGCTTGTTGACATAGGTGTGCAGGATCATTTTGCTGTTGAACAAGTGGTTGTTGGATAGTTGCCTGCAGGATATCTGGCTGCAGAATGTCTGGCTGCAAAATATCTGGCTGCAGAATATACCTATAGAAGCTTTGAAACATGGAATGAAATGATTTGAAACATGGATGGAATGTAGTATGAAATGAAATAAAATGGATCATGAAATATGGTGGAATGAAGCATGAGTGAAGTGAAATATAATGGAATGAAATGGATCATAAATGTAAAGTGGAATGAAATATGAAAAGTGGCCTGCAACTTATGATTTGTAATACTCAATTGCAGAAAGAGATCAAATTTAAAAATATGAAATGAAAATGAGGTTGACCATGGAATGGAGTGAATGAAATATGAATGAAGTGAGACATGATGGAGTGAAATGGATCATAAGTGGAATATGATATATAAAATGGGCCTGCACTTATGATTTTGTGATAGCTGCTTGCAGGAAAAGAACAAATTTGAAAAGCTAAAGTGTCAGAAGGATTCTAATTTTCACTTTATCTTTTCTATATAAACATGCTAATCAGTGATTAGTTTTCATGTTTATACTTTATTTATTTTTTTATTTTTTATTTTTTCATGGATCTGAATTCAGAAAATTCAATTAAGTTGATGAAGAAGAAGGATTCTTCTTCATTAACTTCACATCATTGTTCTCCTGGAATCTCTTGACAAATTCTTCTCTTGAAAGTGGCTTATGATACAACTTCAATCTATGACCATTTACAAGAAAAGTGACCTTCTCTTCATCTATTGTCCTGATTTTTATTGCTCCATTGTCAAAAATTTTCACAATTTCATATGGCCCAAGCCAATGTGTTTGGAATTTACCTTGAAAATATTTCAACTTTGAATCAAACAAGAGAGCCCAGTCGCCTTCTTTGAACTTATTTTCCTTGATGTAATTATCATACCATCTAGTCCTTTGTTGTTGGACTATACTTGTTTTCTAAACTGCATCTTGTCTGATCTCATCCAATTCATTAATCTACTCCAATCTGTGCTTTTGTGCCTCTATTAGATCAAGTCCTAGCTGAACTGCCATTTTGAAAGTTTGAATCTGGAACTCTATGGGAAACAAAACTTGCTTTCCATAAACAAGTTCATAAGGAGTATGACTTGTTGTGCTTCTCCATGTAGTTCTATAGGCCCACAAGGCTTCAGGAAGCCTATCTGCCCAATCTCTTCTATGTAAATGAACAGTCTTTGTTAGGATCCCTTCAATGACCTTATTAGTAGATTCCACTTGACCATTTGCTTGTGGATGATAGGGAGTAGATTTTCTATGTCTGATTTTGTACCTCTCCACCATTTGTTCCACTAGCTTTGATGTGAATTGAGCTCCTTGATTTGTAACAATTTCTCTTGGGACACCAAAACGAGTAAAAATATCCTCAAAAAGAAAATTAACTACAGATGCTTCAGTAGCAGAAATTAATGGCTTGGCCTCTACCCATTTGGTAACATAATCAGTGCAAACTAATATATATTTCTTTTGTCTTGATGGAGGACTAATAGGTCCTACAAAATCCAAAGCCCATTTTTCAAAAGGTTCAATATGTGCCTGAGGTTGTAATGGCATCTCACCTGAAGGAGAAGGTTTCCCTACCCTTTGGCAACTGTCACACCTTTTGACATACTCTTTAGCATCTTTAAAAAGGGATGGCCAATAGTATCCTAAATGAAGGACCTTATAAGCTATCCTTTTATCAACAAAGTGTCCACCACAAGGTTCATCATGACACGCCTTGAGAATCTCAGGCATCTCATCTTCTCGAACACATCTCCTAATGATAAAGTCTGGACCTGTTTTGTATAACTCATTAGCAACCCATGAATATTTTACACTGTCATAAATGATCTTTCTTTTGTCTCTTGCATTCATTATTGAAGGAAATTTCCCTGAAACTAGATAATTAGCAATGTCAGCAAACCAAGGAGTTTGAGTAGAAATTGCAAAAATATATTCATCAGGGAATTGATCTTCAACTGGAGTATTATCTTTGATGTTTTGGAGTCTAGATAGGAAATCAGCTACTGTATTTTGTTTCCCAGGCCTATCTAGAATGGTAATGTTGAATTCATGTAAAAGCAATAACCATCTTATGACTCTGCCATTAGTAATTGATTTGTTCATTAGATATTTAATTGCAGAGTGATCTGTGTGAACAAAAGTTTCATAGCCTGTTATATAGTGTCTGAATTTATTTATGGCATGAACAACAACTAAGAACTCTTTTTTAGTTACAGTATAATTTAACTCTGAAGGAGTCAAATTTTTACTTGTATAGTAGATGGCATAAGGAATCAGGTCTTTTTGTCCCAATACTGCCCCTAAAGCTGTATCTGAGGCATCTGTTGAAATATGAAAAGGTAATTTCCAGTTAGGTCCCCTTAAAATAGGTGCTTCAGAGATTTTTGTTTTCGGGGTCTCAAAGGCTAACTGACAATCCGGATTCCACTTGAATTCACAGTCCTTGGTAAGTAGTTTGAAAAGTGGAGATGCTATCTTGGTGAAGTTTTCTATAAACCTTCGATAATATCCTGTAAATCCTAGAAAACTCCTAACATCCTTTTGACAACTTGGAATAGATAAGTTAGAGATGACTTCAACTTTTGACTCACCAACTCTAATCCCATCCCCTAAAATATGATGCCCCGAAACAATTCCTTCAGTAAACATCATAAAACACTTCTCATGACTTAGTGAAAGATTTGCTTCTTTACATCTCTTTAAAACTTTTTCCAAGTTTACTAAGGCTTCTTCAAATGTGTTTCCATAAACTGTGAAATCATCCATATATACCTCTACACAATCATGTATTAGATCTGAAAAAATTCCTAATACTGCCCTTTGGAATGTTGCAGGTGCATTGCATAATCCAAATGGCAATACTCAGTAAGCATAGGTACCCCAAGGACAGGTAAATGTGGTTTTGTCTTGATCTTAAAGTGCTACTTGGATTTGGTTGTAACCACTAAACCCATCTAGGAATGAGAAGTACTTTTTGCCAGCTAATGTATCTAACACTTGATCTATGAAAGGTAAGGGAAAATGGTCTTTAAGAGTAGCTTTGTTTAATTCTAGGTAGTCAATACATACCCTCCATTTACCATTTTTCTTTGGCACAATTACCAAAGGAGAAACCCACTGACTATCTGAAATAGGATAGATAAAGTTGACATTCAACAATTTCTGCAATTCTTCTTTAACAATCTCTCTAAGATTTGGATTCATCCGTCTTTGAGGTTGTCTGATTGGTTTACAATTTTCCTCTATGTAGATGTGATGAGTGCAAGTCTTAGGGCTTATCCCTTTCATATCAGTGTACTCCCATGCATATGCAGAAGAATGTCTCTGTAATATCTTGACTAGATTTTCTTGTTGAGATTTCTCTAAGTTCTTGTTTATGTTTAAAGTTTTACCTGGAAATATCTCAATTGTAGAGCTGCCAAATTTATCCATGGAGTAAAGAGACATCTGTCTTGATGATAAAAACTCAATGTTGGATTCTTCTTTAAATTGTTCATGTTTGTATTCCGAAGAGGATTCAAAATTTTCTAAGGTATTTAGAATCTGGCTATCTTCACTAATTTCTGAAATTGTGAAGAGAGGTTGTAAGTCTTCTTCGTCCTCTATCCATTGAGTATCATCTAATTCTGTAATTGTTTTTGTTGGAGGATACAAGGTAAATTTCTTGGTTGAACTACCATCAGAGATGTACATATCACCATATCTACAACTAATGAAAGCATCAGCTGTAGCTAACCAAGGTCTTCCTAATATAATAGGATGCCCTCCTAGATTATTCTTAGGAGTTAGGATCATAAAATCCACAGGATACTCCCAAGAATCTAGGGACACTGGAATGTCTTCTATTACCCCATCAGGTTTGATCACAGATTGTCTGCTAATTGTAATAATGTGGGTGTAAAAAGAAGATTAGGAAGTTTCAGTTTATCCATGATTTGTCTACTCATGATATTGATTGCTGCTCCTAAATCAATGAGTGTGTTTTGGATCTCAGTTCCATTGATGTGTATTTTAACAACTGGATTTCCTGGGTCTAGATAATTTGGAATGGCAATCTTACCCATCATGATATCTGCTATTTTTCCTGCCAGTTGAATTTTCTTTATCTCTTTGATTCTTTTTCCTATTTTTTTCATGCTCAACTCCTTTATTTTTTTTGCTAAGATTGGAATTTCCTTGATAGCTTGTAATAATGGGATCTTAATACAAACATTCCTTAGCTCATCTAGGAAATCATAATTAGGCACCATAATTTGTTTTTCTACACCCCTATCAATTTGTAATCTTTCTAGAAAGGGAGGTGTAGAGGTGGATGTTGATGGCTACTCTAATATAGGAGTTGAAATTATTGGTTCTTTTTGTTTTGATTTTTCAATGTTTGGGGCTTGAAAAGATGTGTTCTCTTCAAGACTTTTATTTACCCGTAGAGAATCTTCCTCAGAATTGTTTTGCTCTTGTATGATTACATAAGGTTTCTTCTTTTCAAGTATTCTTCCAGACCTAAGTTGAACAACATTAAGGTCTAAAGGAGTAATCAAATAGGTTGGAAACTGTTGGCCTTCTATCATGTATGTGTTCTGAGGATTTTTATTGTTGGGGTTTGGTATGGGTTGGGCAGGTAACTAATTTTTTTTCTGAGGAAATGGTAATGGAAGTGGTGGATTTTGATGTTGTGGATTTTGAGGATTTTGTTGAGGAGGGAAATGTGGATATGGTGGATAGGATGGTGGATATTGATAGTATTGAGAGTATCTTCCATAGGTATTTTGTGCTCCTTGTGCCCATGTTTGAGATTGATTTTGAAATTGGGGCCAAGGTTGCTGCCAAGAATTCCAATTTGGTGGGGGTTGATTATATAGCTGATCATGGAATCCTTGTGTTTGAGGTCCTTGCCAAGGCCTTCTAGAGACAAAATTGAGAGGTTCTGTGGAATTTGTAGGGGTTTCTTCTTGAAAGATAGCTTTAAGACCAGGAAGTGAAGGACAACTCTTGGTCTCACGTTTTTTCTGAACAAATTACACAAGTCTCTACTACTTTTGCATCCAAAGGGCACTCTCTCAAGGCATGCTTCTTTCTACATTTGGGACAAAAGATTGCTAAGGCATCAGATTCAGCTTTTTGCTTGTTTTGTAACTTGAGGGTGTCTATTTTCTCACTAAGACTCCCTAAAATGTCAGATTTGAATTCATCAAGCATATGTCCTATTTCTGCCCTACTTACTGTCCCAGAAGTATACTTGCCCTTGCAAGAGCAGGGTCTCTTGGTCCTTTTACAGTTTTAGATTTCCCTCTTGAAAGGTTGATACATAATTCAGCTATTTCAGGTAATGTGAGCTGAGATATATCCCCTTTTCCATCATATTAAGAATATCTAACCATTCATCCCTAATTGTCTTCAACAAGAGAGCTTTCAAAGTATCTTGGTCTAAGTTTTCCATTTTTTCCCTCTTGATGTTATAGTTAAACCTCTCCAACAAATCTTCCAAATTTTCATCCTCTTTTTGTAACATTTTAAACACTTCCTCCTTATGGTTGACTGGGATACAATAATCCAAATACCTCTCTAGAAATGCTTGTTTCATGTCTTCCCATGTCCTAATAGAATTGTTGATCAAACTCATAAACCATTTTAATGTTGCTCCTTTCAATGTTGAAGGGAATAGTTTAAGTTTTTGAGCATCTTGTAAGTAGTCATAGGTTCTACATAGGACTTCAAATTCAAATAGGAAGGTTTCAGGATCTTCAGTTTTGAGTCCATAAAAGTTTGGAAGGACAGAGGGTGAAATGTTTTTCATAGTTGCATTAGTTTCTTCATCTACTATAGGAAACCCAAAAGAGCTTCCCATTTCCCTTCTACCTCTTCCTCTGCCTCCTTCTTCACCTCTACCTCCTTCTCCTCTACCTCTACCTCTACCCCCTCCGAATAGTGTATGTTCTCCATTAAAGACTCCTCCTCCCCCTTCTTCTGCCATGGTTGATTCTCCTGTGGAAGTGGAAAATTTTATGTCTCTAGCAGGGATTCTTGAATCTTCTTCTAGGACAGATTCAGTGGATGAAGTGGAAGGTATATGGTGAGTAAAGTATGGGATGTGGGTTTGAGTTGGAGGTGTGCTGCCTCTTGGTCTTGGTGAAACAAGTGGTGTTCTAGGAATCAAGCTTCTGCTTCTTATGAGTCTACCCCTTGAGTCTCTTTCTCTACGCATATCATTTTTTTTGGGAGGTAAAAAACAATGCTACCTAGTTACACTTCCCCGGCAATGGCGCCAAAATGTCTGCTCAACTTAGTGTTCCTAAATTGATGTCATAAATTGTCAACCAGGGCTAGTAAACTGTTGAAGTGAAGTGCACTATATGTGCCTAGGTATCTTCTTCCTACTTCATTGTGTTTAGTGTTTTTATAGTGTTTTTGGTTTTGTGTTTTTGTGCTAAGAGTAAAAGAACTAAATTGTTGGCAAAGAGAAGTTATTGGTCACACTAAAACATAGCAAAATCTACTCTAAACTATGTATGGCACCTAAGAACAGAAAATGCTAATTCACCAATTGCAAAGCTTGACAAGGAAAGTAACTCATAACATTAACTTAGTCCAATTCATTTCATTAGAAGTATGTTGGAACAACTTGAGAAAAGGATAATTTTGATGCAATGAGGTTCTTCTAAGTAAACAACAACTTACAATATCACAGAGAAAATCTCATCCATGGTTAGAAATTTGTTGGAACACGTTGAGAAAATATTATCTGAAACATAGTAAGGAACTCTATGCTAATTTAACTTATGACACTAAAATCAACCCATTCTGTAACTCAAAATGTTACTATTAAGCCTCATTCAAGGGTTAGAGATCTCTTGGAATAGCTTTGGAAAAATATTGTTTGTAAAATTGTGAGAAATTGCAGAACAATTAAGACCTCAAAATGATATTACTAATTCTTGTCCATATGATAATAATGTGTTAGAAGAGACTAAGAACAAGAGCAGTTTGTAAATAATGAAGGCCTTTACGTTGAATTTAGAAGAACTAGAATACAACTAGCTAATAAAACTTGAAATGCAATGAAAAGAACTGAACTAATACACAATTAGCCTTCGAAATACTACAGCTCTATCTCATTCAGTGTTAGTGATATTTTGGAACAATTCATGAGAACAAGATTGACTGCACTATTCGGTGTAAGTAAGCATAAAACATGAAGTTCAGAAAACTGCCTAAATTAAGAATGAAACAGAGCTAAAGTTACTTATCTAAAAAAAATATGCACAAAGCCTTTCGGATAGTAGGGGCACTCTACCATCGGATTGGCACATGAATCTCCTCAAGATTGCTTCAGATCATGCATTAAATTTGTACTTATTTCATTAAAGGAAAACGGTTCCAAAACAAAGTATTACAGTCTTGGACAACTTAACAACAAAACATCAACTAACTAACTGTCTGTCGGTTCACCGAGTTATTTTTATAAGAAAAATACATAACTTTCATTGAGAAGAAATAGGGATAGGTGTCTTTTTCAATGAAAATCAAATTAAAACTCCTGTTGAGGCCTCGTACTTTGCTGAAGACATCTGCAGAGTCCTTGTCCTGGTAGAAGTCTACTTCTTAGTTTTGGTTTCCTCCACGTGCATAACCACTTGCAGATTTTTGCTCAGATTTCGTAAAGGGCAAGGAATGATGTAGGTGAGTTCTGGAATTCAACCATATGCATTTTTCCTTTAAGTGACACCTGTAACCTGTGTGAACATAAAGATAGCTGCGGAATATGCGACTAGCTACAGAATGGCTGCATTCTGTAGCTAAGTCTAGTAAAAAATCACTACGACAACAAAACCATAAAAGTATAGCAAGTCAATCATTGTATGCATTCTTAAAGTGACTTTAATCAATCCTATTGATCTTTTAAGCCTGTAATTGATAAAGGACAAAGGAAATGAAGTGAAATTTGGTGAAAGAAAATGACATCTTTGGGGCTCAACACTGGGCATGTGTGGGGTTGTCTTAAGGGAAACCCCTCATGAGGTCTGGAACATATCACACACACCCAAGGAACACTAATACAATCTGTTGGATCACCTAACCATCAAGTGTACGATTATGAATCGTGCGATAAAGAGCTAGAGTCGAGCATGTGAGAAACAACCAAATCAAAGGGCAATGATGATTCCCTTTGTTTGATCTGAGGCACTGAAAAATGATGAAGGATGGAACCAAGGTAAACTACCCTCTAGACCGCTATCCTAGAATAAATGCGTTGAAGTCGACAAAAGAGAGATCACTAGAGTTGAGGCAATGAAGAATCCTCAACAAGGGCACGCAGGATCATAGTAAAGTGGCTGATGGACTGACACAATGGATGATGTTGGAAGGATAAAATATGAGAGGTGGATTGATGACTTCCATTTCTAGAGCATGATATGCATGGTTGAACTAGAAATTACTGACTTGATTTAGAGGGGATGGTCAGTTACTCAGAAAGAGGCTTTTCAAAGATGGAGTAGTGTTTCTGAAGGAAAAATATGAGAAAAATGGGATGAATATGACACAAATATGGATGGAATATTGCAACTGGACTCAATGGGACTCGAGATAGACTCCATGGATACAAGGGTGACTCATCTCAGATGCTCTAAAGAAGGGTGACTCGATGATTCTGCCACATGGGGGAGACCCAAAGGGGACCATAAAACATGAGGAAATAATGGTTAGTCATGAGAAAAATCGACACATGAGTCAACAAGTGAAAATTTAAAGTGGCACAAGAGTACAGGCGGCTCATATGAAGAAATTCAATTTTAATAGGAAGAAAAGTGAAACCTCATGGAAAAAAATGGTTTCTTGGTGAAGTGTCAAATTATCAAGAAAAAAATAGATCCATTATAGAAATCGCTGAGAGATTTCCAACGGTGCAGATAGTTCATCAAACCGAGCTACAATTTTATCACAATGGGTGATAGAAAAACTAAGTTTTTTTCTATAAAAGTGCTTCTTCCCCCCAAATCCAATTCATTTTCATAGTGAGTTCTTGGAGAATTTGGAGAGGAGGATAAAGCCCTAAATATTGAGGAGATCGTAGCAGAAAAATTGACTATTGGAATTTGGATTTGTGACTTTCAGAAAGGTTGCCTTACTTATCTAAAACTGGTCTGAAAGCTTCTTAGAAATATGGTTCCTGGTGAAGAATCAATGTAAGAAGGGAATACATGAATGAACTACTAGATAAGGCCTAGGATCATCCCCACCCAAAAAGCCAAACATGGGGATTGGGTGTAAAGTGTGGCATCATATAGAGTAGAATATATGAAGATATGGTATTAAGCATCTACTATATGCAATGTGTATATGGCTCGCCGAAGAGGCCGATAGGACAAACTATCCAAGGAATGAGAGGATAAGTTACCATTCCTAGATTATTGGGGTCTAGGCCGAGACTTATGTTAATCAAATAAGAAGGTGGTTAGGGGCCATCATGCCCCCAAGCACGGGATACTTCCCCCAAACATATGATGATGGAGGGGACTGATCGGGTATGAAAATGTGGGAATGATGGGAATGATGCCCCTAGTTGGATGAGTTTTTGGACTTCCATTTTGTTCCAAATTCTCAAATAATTGATTCGAGGCCCTACTGGTGCAAGATCCGGAAAAGGATAACGAGGATATGGAGGGGCATGTGTGCCCCCCATTTTTGTATGTAGCATGTTATGGGCATGTTGGATGTATTTAGAGTAGTGGACTCCAAACAGATTTTGATGATGTGGTCCACCATTTTTTTATGTTATAGTTTTCTTCTTGTGGTAAGAATAGCTAGATACAGTTGGATAAAGGAAATATTGGACTTTCAATCTCTCTTGGTACCGTATATATATGTCAAATAGACTGAATTTGTAGGTCCGCATACATGGTGTCACTATACCAAAGAGTGGCTTCGGATATAATGAACTGATTCCCATCTAGACAATGTTGTAGTTGACCAACAACAATACCTAAGGGACCAATTTTTTGATGTAATATGGAGCAAAAATTAAGTGGATCATCCCTAGAGTGATCTGAAGTGATAAGAAACTCTAGAGGTTATTCGATATGGGGAAGAAGGATGGGACTAGAGTTGACACTACCAAATGAACTAGGAGGGTTGGGGAGAATTACTTCTCCTGGAATCGAAAAAATGGATGCCCCATTACCCAAACATTGGGTGTCAACGTAATGGCCATAAGGTGGATGTGGATCGAAAACATGGGTTCATAGTAAGGGGTTATTGAACCAATCTACCTCAACATGGATGAATTCTTTGGACTCCACATCATATTTATCATGTGTGTGTTGTGGAAGGAAGTACACACGATGGTGCATATCATCCCAAGGATAGTCAAGGGTGTTCATAGTTTCCATAATTTATTCATAAGAATGAAATATGGGGGGACTAGAGGAATAAGGACCACATAATGGGGAAGTACCCGAAGCATTGTCATGAGAGACAAGGTTCACATGCACATCGTCAAAAGGGGAAGGCGAATGACTAGTAGATGGGGCATCTAAGGATGTTGAGACCGAAGTTTTAGACGAAGAAGGTTAAAAAAAATCACAATAGGAAACTCCAAGAGATTCCAAATACATCAATCCCATGGATGAAAATAGGTAGAGAATAGGGGTGGATCTATCCATGATCTTGACATCAGGAGGAGGGATCACGATGGGTGGTTGAGAGACCTCATGTTCCGGTACAATAGTGGGACTAGAACCTATAGGTAGAGGGGAGGTGGACTCACTACAAGCAACATCTAACTCATGAAGACATTAAAGTGTATCACAAAAGTCTTCGAGATGGGAACATTGATGAGAATAATGGCCATAGTTATCACATAAATCACAAGGGTGATTCGTGCATAAGGATATGTTTTTTTTAGATGAATTATGTAAGGTGACATGGACCTCAGGAATGTTGGATTTAGGAAAGGTATCAGAGACTAAATTCTTGATATGAGGGAGATCATGACAAATATTGGTGGAATTTCCAACAGAATCACACAAATTCCATGGAGGGGTAGGCTTTGGAGGCTTAGGAGGAGATGGAGTTGTTTCAGGTGCCTTATCTTTGGGTCCTTTTTCTAGGCTTTACCCCCCTCACCATATGCTTTTAAAATAGGAGTAGTTTCCTATTGAGGTTGTTGTGGAATTGAAGCAAAGGAATATGTAGGAACAATAGGTTAAACCAGGGTCAAGGCAGTTTAAGGTTTTAATTGATCAGGAGGAGTGTTTGTGAGAGGATCAATGTATCATACTAGGATCTCTAAGGTGATGTTAGGTAAACTTAACGTAGCCATGACAGGTGTAGAAAATATTCCTGGTGGTGGGAATAAGAAGGGTATCTGGCCAGAAGGGTAATGAACAGGGGGGAAGTTCCCCTGGATGGTTGAGACCCGAGGGAATAGTTCCGGGTTGGAAAGTACTAGGAGAGATACCATCAGAGGGAAATGGTCCAGTGAGGAACTATATCTGAAGGTTGGGTTGAGTTGGTGGCAACAAGTTTCGGAAGGGGATGGCTACTGTGAATTTGTACCAGATCTCTTGGTGACAACTTGTGACGCTTAACGCATAAAAACACTGGAAGAGCTAGGCTCCAAGGGAAAAAGTAGTGGGTCATAATAAGCACCAAGTAGTGTGGAATCTTTGTAGACTCTGTGAGAGGCATTGGTGAGGGACGAGACAATCTTATTACTAGTCATCGATGAGATAGTGGACTAGGGGGTAGTTTGAGACTTAAGATCATAGTAACTCAACTAATCAATAGTGACAATCTTTCCATTATGAGGAAAGCAAATATTGTGAAAGAACGGACATGAGACAATGGAAATGGCATAGGTGTAACTACGAACCAAGAGGATGTTATAATATAATAGGGAATCAATAACCTTGATGTCAATTAAGATTGTCTTGCCGAAAATAGTAAATGGAAAATTTCAATATAATCCAAGGCGTTGTGAGGGATGACCATCCCAAGCACAAAGAGTGATGGTGGATTGGGATAGGTTAGGTGAACCAATTTGCTTCCAAAAAATAGTGGCCATCACACAGGTGGAGTTGCCTTCCTCTATTATACACCACTGAACAATGACGTTTCTTATGGAGATTGGGATTTGAAAAGCAAAAAATGAAGGAAGGGGGGATGTTCTAATTTGTCAACGTCAAAGATAAGCATGTGATTGTCAGAGGGATACACAACAACCAAAGAAGATATTAGAGATTTCCATTAAGAAGGGAACTTCTATGGGACTCCTTGTGTTGACATGGTGACAAGATACTACGCCAGGTCATCTACTATGCTAAATGTATGGGAAACTTTAGAAGAAGCAGCATTTCAACATAATGGACCTTTGGGGATCTTAGGGATAACCTCAAGCTTAGGGGTACATATCTGTAAGGTACCATTGGATGAAAATAGAGGCTGAGTGGAAACATGAGGTTGGGAATTAGTCACTGACTTGGAAGGTGGCCATTCATATTGGCGTGATTGAGTCTGAAGGTTGAATTTTTCAGTATTGAATTTTTTAGAATTCATCATAAGGATTTGATAATCATTCTAACCAGATTGTGGAGGTTGGGGAGCTGCATGACCTTGTGCAGGTTGAGCAGCGAGATATCCTTGATGAGGAAAAGGATTGGTAATAAAATTTGGTTGAGATGAAGCAGGGGGAGGAGGAGGTGGAGCAATGGGCTGAGGTCCTCTAGAATCAATTACTTGAGCTTCCCATACTTGGCACATCTAAGGTAAAATGGTACACTCATAAGTATAATGGCCAAATACACCACAAAAGACATAAAATTTATTCGTGTGAAGAGCCTTGTTTTGATTGGGTTATCTGCCCTGTTGCTGGGTTGTGGGATTAGACTGGTTTCCCTCAGGGGAATTATGTGGTGGACCTTGGTTACTTTGTTTACCTTGAGATAGATGGTTCTGGTTACATTTCCCCTTGTTCCGTTTCTTCGGGTTGGGGGGATTGTTTTCGCTCTACTGAGCATACACTTGACCTTGAGGAGGAGGAGGTTTCCTTGGCATAGGCGGAGAAGGCATGGGGGGTTGGGGTGTTGGTTTTAGTGGATTTGGAGTGCTAGGTGGTGCATACATATAATAAGGAGAATGGGAAACATGAGGATAAATAGGTGGAGTAACAACTAGCCCTGACATCTGCTGATGAAAATGGGGATATGCGTATGACGTGCTTGGACCTAGATAAGTGTCGCCATGTGAAGGATTGGGAGGGGGATAAGTGTAAGAGGAGATGGTCCCCCCTGGGGTTGACCATAACTAATCAGAGGTGGATTATATGGTGGAGGTTGAGGGTGTGAAATGGATCCAATGATACCGTCTACGGCATGAGATGTCGCTGGTGCATTAGCCATTAGCAGCATCAGGGTGAGGGAGATCAGGAAGGGAAATATAAACATATCTTGTCTGTGCATAAATCAAGTCATATTTCAAAGATTTTTGGAGTGCATCTTACTCAGTCTGGGGGAATTATGAGGTGAAATCTTTACCTATGGGGGCCAAAATATATGTAAGGAACCAATTCATGTAAACATGATCTTCGAATTTAGCGACCCTACACATGCTCCTCCTTTTGCGCCATTATTGAACATGGTCAAATAGGAAAGTGGCAGAAGTTTGATAGAAAGAAGTCAATAGTTTGGTACACTTTCATAATAGAGAGGTAACTGAAAGTAGGATAGAAAGGCTTTGGCGAGAAAGTGGAATGAGATTCCTTGGGTTTATCTACATACCACTTTGTAACAACTCTAGTAAGGGTGCGTTGGAAGAGGTGAAGAAGGATGGAGTCTTCAGTGATAGAATTGGAAGAAAACCACACATGGAATGAGCAAACATGATTTTTTGGATCTTCTCCAAGATTTCCTTCAAAATTGGGTATGTTAGAAGGAATCTTGGTAGGAATAGTAGGAAAATTGGGGTTATGGAGAAGAGGGTCGTTGATAAGCTGGCTATAATCAGGGGGACTCAAACCATCCATAAAGGGTAGAAATGGAGTAGGAGTGACCATATTGGTAGAGGTTCTACTTGTGGGATTACCTTGGTTATTATATTTTTTACCACCTTGGTTTCCTGCACCCACTTTGGTGCTTGAAATGAAGATGGTACAAGGTTGGGAAGATGCAGAATCAAAGGAAGAACTGGAAGAATCAGTAGAACCAAAGTCAAAATGAGAGGCTCGATGGAGGACTATGAGGATGAAATCTAACTTGATAGGGTGGAGTGATATGCCCATATGGAAATTAGGGGTGAAGACCATGAATCCTCTACGACAAATGCCTAAGGGGCACAATGATGTCAAGACAATTATGACTCAAAGTAATAAAGAATGATAGGAGAAAAAGAGCAACAACTAACAAGAAAACACCTAGTGCAGTGGTTCCAAGTGTAAGATAATTATATTAATATGCTACTCTAATTCAAAAAAAGACGTTGTATCAAAGAAAAATGACCTCTAGCCTATAGGTGGTCTAAATCCTCAGACAAATCCTAAATCTACTATTTCAGATGGCCTTCTAAAAGACTTATTATTTAACTGAATCTGATCCATGAAAGAAGAGTTGCGCAAAGAAAGGTGGGGTAGAGAACCAACTGTGGCCCACAGCCAGTCCTATAGGGTGATTTCCTATGATTAGTCACTATGGTTACCTTCGTCCCATGGGGGTGGTCAAGTCTTGAGCTTCTTGGTGATCATCCACCGCACGAAATTCCCTATGAGGAGTTGGGTAACCTTGAGGAGAAATTATTTGTAACAACCCTGGTTAAAAATCCATGTAAAATATATAATACCAAGGTCATGGGACACATATTCCAAGCTGAATGGTGGTCCAAACATCCTAGTGGGTGTTAATTTTGGCTATTATGGCTAAAGGAAATTGGTAAAGGAAATGGCAAAGGCATTGGAAAGGCATGAGGCATTAATTGGCATTTTATTTATGAAAACAATGGAAAATAGGAGAAAAGGGAGGTGAAAGGTCACAAGTTGCAGGTGAGGAGGAAAATGACAGAAACTAATGGAAAATGAAGAAAATAGAGGCCTCATTAATCAAAATTATTCTGAGGATCAATTGGTAAGATTTTGGTCAGTGCATTTTGGAGCTCTCTCATTAATCTCTCTCTCTCTCTCATAGTCTTGGATACTTAGAGTTTTCTTGGAGCACTCTTGGAGAGTGTGGATACTTAATGATTTAGAGAAAGAATTAAAAGGAAGAGTAGGAAAGCAAAAGCAAACATCAAGATTAGTGGCTACAACAAGTTTTTATTGCAGGTACCGAGTTGCATGTATGTTTTCCTCACTAGTTTTGGCATGCCTGGCGTATGCATGTGGATTTTCCTAGCCTTGCCATTTCCTAGATAGCCATTGAATTGCGGGTTTATTTCCATTGATTGTTTTCTGGTTGGTTCTCATGATTCCTGTAGCCGTTGGGTTGAGTTATTAGTTCCATGATCCTTGGTTGGGAAAACTCTTTGGAGCCTGGAGCATAGACAATTGTTGGGTTGAGTTACTAGTCCTGGAGCCTTGGTTGGAAAAATGATCTAGAGCCTTGAAACAACTAGGGTTGAGTTACTAGTCTTGGAGCCTTGGTTGGAACAAACACTCTGGAGCCCTGGAGCAACTTGGATAGAGACCAATCAGGATGGTTGTGATGTTCGACCGTGAGGTGGAATCACTGGTTGAGGTAGGAGGTGGTTTGGCCTCTGTAAGCCTTTGATTGGTTTTGATTGATGGGTTTGATGAGATCCCACATTCATGCTTGGAATATGGCACATGAGTGATTGGACGAATAGATATTTGGCTCAAAAAATATATGGGTGGGTGGAACGTGGAAGTCCCATCTTCGGCTGGTTTTTACATTTAGTAATGAAAAGATCATTCCTTTGATATTTGGTATGCAGATGTATTGGTTTATGTATGGATTTTGTTGTTGTTGTATCCATGGTATTTTTGTTATTATATTGGTCATGGGCATGTATTTTAATAATGTTTATGTATGTATCTATCCATGTTTTTACTTGTAAATGAATGCATATTGTATCTACGGTCAGATAGATTGCATTGAAACTAATGATGTAAGGGAGAAATGCTTCTTAGTGATTCTCAGATAAGTATGAGACCCCTATCCTCCGTTTTGTTGTTTAGAACTGTAGATTTAATGTTTGTGACATGTTTGAAAAAAATTATGTCATGGTTGGAAGGGGTTCATATGATTTCTTAATGGTGTTATTGATTTTGTATCATTGTCATGTTTTTCTTTATCATCTATAAAAATTTCATGAAGTTATGAGTAAAGCACTAGGTTCTGGGCCTGAAAAGGTGGCTCAAATCTTGAAGACGCAGGCACAAAATTAAGTTTTTTGGGCCCTGGTCACAAGCATGCAATTTTGTGCCTGCAGATATGGCTCAAAGAGGTCAAAATGTCAGTGTGACCTAGGGGTAAAAAACTTAAAAAGGTGGGTTACCTCCTGGGGGTGTTGTTGTTGTTTTACAAGGTCTCTATGTTGTGTTTCCATCGATTCCACTTCCTTAAGGTCACCTACGAGGTTGAATCTCATATAATAGCCTCTCGTCACATGTTTACCCCGGTAGGCCAGTTACTTGGGTAGATGTGGGAATAGGGTGTTACAAAGTGGTATCAGAGATGGTTCAGCCGTTGGACTGGATGGGCGGTGTGTTGGTCATGTTTTCAGTTGGTTGCATATGTGCTTGTTTCATCCGTGTTGTGTTGGCCATGGTGGCAGTGGTGTCACCATTGAAGTGTTGATGGTGTTGTTGTCAACACGTTTTCATGAGTGTATGACTAGTTATGTGTTTTTCTTGCTTATTTATTGTTCATGAACGCTTTCTTACATGTTGCTACATGTTGTGTATGCATTGGTTGTCTATGCTAGGGTTACATGATTGGCTATACATGTCAAGTGGGTGCATATGGTCAAGTTTGCATTGGTTTGGTGAAGGTTGTTGTGCATAAGGTCATTGTATGTAATTAGGTCATCATGATGATATTGATATGTTATGATTCTAATGTGTTAGCTAAGATAGAGTAGGAGATGCAAATTGTTAAAGTGAAGTGAAATAATGGACTGTGGGGTAAGAGCAGATCATCATACAAGTGTGCACATTTGACATGCATATATGTGATTCATGGTTTTTGTAAGCATTAGGGTTACTTATATGTTTTTCATTCTATTATTATTATGGTTATGTGTATGCCTTTCATTCTACTGATGTTATGGTTACATACATGATAGATTCTAGTTGATGAGTGTAGTCATATTCACATGTGTCAAATAGTCATGAATGATAGTAACCTATGGTTGTATGCATTTCTATTTTTTTTTTTATAACTGATGATTAGGTTATATTTTTCTTATGAGCATGTTATATGTTAACTTGTAGATAGCTCAGTGATTATGTTATATGTTGTTTATGAGAATGTTATATGTTAACTTATTGTTTTTATATGTTAGTTAACTTGATGATTAGGTTTATAGCATCAATACCTTGATGCCATATGTATCATGCTAAATTGGACTGGCCTTGGAAGATGGTTAGGGTTATGGCATTCAGGTATGAGTCGACTTATTGGTGATATTATGTCATACTAATCTAGGTTGACAGTGCATCTATGATTGTTATGCATGAATGACAAATGTTTATGAGTCTATGATGTGAACATGTTAGCTAGATATGGTTATGGATATCATGACCTTATTTAGGTTTGAGTTGATGTGTTGTGAAGTTATACCATGCTAATCTAGATTGATTGTATTGTAAAGATAGTCTCCCCTTAAGATACATTAAGGTATGAGTTTTCTTATGTCGTATACTTGGTGGTTGACTATTTGACTATGTCGTCTATATTGTGTTTAAGTGTTTGGTGTCTATAATGTCTTCTAGTCGATTTATTTAATGTGGTACGTTTACAATTTTTTTGAACGTTTGATTAATTGCATGATATGAGTATATGTGTATGTAATATTGCATGAAGAAATGATCTTGTTTTATGATGGTTGTACTAACACGTATGCGTTGAGACAATTGATATGTACTTGAGTGTAAGTAGGTGATAGTTGTAGCATTATGTACTATGATTGATGAATGTGAATTGATTGTGGATTATGAAATGGTTGTTAGCCTTGGTAAAAGTTGATTTCGAATTGATAGATATGTTTTATTGATACATATGGATGACATATGTGTTCATTTATATTTCAACGTGCTTGGCACAACAAGGTAATACAACTGGTTTATTATATATTTTTTATGTGCTAACAATTGTGTGTTTATGGAAATTTGATGTAGGGGATTACATGGCAAGAGACTTCCATGGAGTCTTGAAGAAGGCTCAGGTTGAGATTTCCCTTGGAAGCATTGGGAACGCATGCGGGATTGAGTCATGGTGTTTGTTTCCAGTCTTGTTCGTTTGGTATTTTATGATTGGTTTGTGCTTGATTTGCAGTTTTGTTTATGTCTTCTGCAAGGCCTTGCCATTTTGTTTTCGGTGTCATATTAATTTTGGTTTTCTTCCTGTTTGTTTCTTGTTCTTTCATTTTGTTTTAGATTCTTGGGAATTGGTTGGGAAAGAGGAAAGAAATGGAGCTCGGGGAGAGCTAGATGGAACCCAACAGGTAATGAAAGAGTCAGATGAAGCCCATTGCATGTATAAGGGAAGTGAAAAGTAAAGAATATGACAGTCAGTTGGATTGTTTGGGTCCATTGTGGTAAATGGATGGTGAGAGTATAAACATGAGAAAGGTAACCAGAAAGGTAAAGTAAATGGATTTGAGGCATCGTATGCCTTGGCTATGTTGGGAACTATTGTTCTCAATTTTTTTTCAGACTGTGCGCTGATACATGAAGTTCTCTTAACGTAGACCTTATGATATATAGAAATTGTGTTGTGATAATGATTATGTTGATGTTTATATATGTACACATGTATGTATGTATGTCATGTTTTATAAGGTCATCATGGATCATGGTTGTTTAATGCTAAATGTTTATATGTATATATTTTTTTATGTATGTGGTTGTCTGACGAGATCATGATTTTTTTATAATGATTATATATGTGTATGTATATATCTATTTATGCCATTGTATGAGAGGGTTTTCAAGGATCATTATTCTGGAGGAATTACTTTTTATGCAGGTGAATGACATGAAGAGGTTCTTGGTCATATGAGGAATCAAGTGGAAGAGTAGCCTTGAAAGATATATGAGGTCAGTATCATGTGGAAATGAATTGATATTATATGCTTCTACTATGCCTATGTTTATGTTATGGATATGTAATGTTGAGGGTTACATCAGTGAAGTGAAGGTAGTGTGATATGCGGCATTACGTTATAGGCATGGATAGTGGAAAGACACTAGAAGCAAGGTTGCTTGTGGGGTCAGTGTGTGGTTTAGGAATGTGAAGTACTATTATTGTGTATATGTTGTGCATGTTGTATATTCAGTAATTGTACCTATGGTGATGTGTAATGTTGCATATGTAGTATTGTGTACATATGATGTTGTATGCTTGTGTATATATGGTGCTGTGTGTATATTTCATATGTAGTGCTAGGTATAGATGGTGCTATATACATGTTGGATATGCGGTGTTGTGTACATATTTTACTATGTGCATGTTGGTGTTGTGTGCATGTTAGATATGTAAAAATAAAAAAAAGAGGTGGAAAACAAGCTACTCAAAGACATGCATATGGCCAAAATATCTAATGTCTAAGGGACTGGGATCTAAAGGAACAAGGTTACTGAAAATGGTGCAGACAAACAACAAAAACTAGAGGTGAAATGATGAAAAATGATAGGAAAGAAGCTCTAAAATCTAGGACACACAAGGGGATCCTAAAGGGGGGAGGAAAAGCTAAACTATAAAGGGATTAAAATGATGAATAAACCTATCCTAAAGGGTTGCAAAACAATGGACAAGGCCCTCGAAATCAGAGGCTGAAAATGATGTACCCTGGACTCCTAAACTCAACAAATATCTTCCTAAAACGTGGAGGTGTACTCTAAACCCTAGGGGGATTTTTCCTTCCTCAAATGATAAATCACTAAGAGAATATAGGCCTAGAGGTGACTCTAGAAATAAAATAAACCCTTCCTAGTATAGACACAACATAGTCGACAAATCTGAAAAATTCTATTTTTTTTGTTGTTAAAAAAGTGCAGAATGAAGATTATAACCTAAAAAGTGCATCATAATGTAGAAAATTGGCCAAAAAGTGCGATCCATAACATAGAAAATGGGCCAAAAAGTTTGTTTTGATCTCTGGACTCTCATTCGACATATATCCCCTAGATTGTGTCGTCTCCTACTTTGCTAGTACATGTGACCTGCAGAAAGAACTGAAAAACCAACATAGTCCAAAACTTTTTCCAAAAAATAAAGGAGAACTAAAAATAGAAAAGAGGCTAAAAATAGCTGAAGAAAATATTGAAAGCCATTGAAATGACAATCCCCAAGGATCTGAATTACTACACCAGTGGAGTCGCCATTTTTTAGTGTAAAGTTTTTGAGAAGATGTACCAAAAATGTTTCACTTAAATCACTGGTGACAAGTGACACTAACAACAAAATATGGTTGTTTATGCTTTAGATATGCAATGAGAAAACAATAAAACCCTGTAGCAAAAAGAGTGTATGCAATAAAAAACATAAAACAATGAGAAATATCTAATGTAATAACCCAATAGAACAAGAATTATTAAATGAATAATATTTTATTAAAAACACTTGGTGAAGGAGATCTACAACAAGGGTCTGCAAATCCCCCTCCGTGGGATGGGTCTTTTTATTTCCTAGTGCTTCAATGATCTATTCTCTATCTCAATGTGTAAAATCCCAAAACAAAGAATGAAACTCAAGTGGGAGCACGAATGTGAGAAGACAATAGTGGTGACGATGATAATGATCACAATGAAAAATGAATGGAAAACACTCTTATTTATAACAAATTATTGGGTTGATCTAAAAAATTGGAAATAATGAAATATTATTGACCAAATCAAGATCTAACAGTTAGGAATACTTTATTATATTTTTTGGAGAGGGAAAATATATTCAAAATTGTCAAATATATTTATTTAGAAATAATTAACAAATAAAATGATTTATTAATTGTTTCACAAGCATTAAGAAAGGTGTGAAATCGAAATAATTATTAAATAGTGATTTAACAATTATTCCAAAAATATAATTAAGGAATAATAAAAAATAATGGTTTATTTAATTATTCCTAGGTGATTTAGTCAAAGGTGACAAGGAATAATTATCAAATAATGATTTAATAATTATTCCTAGATAAAATTAAATAAATAATGATTTATTCAATTATTCTCATAGGGTTTTAAAATTTTAATCAAAAATAATTTAATAAATATGGTTTACTAAATTATTTCCCATGGTGAAAGTGATTTTTCTATGGTAAAATTAATCCAACATGGTGTATTTCGTTCCACCTATTTAGAAATCGCTAGGTGATCATTTTTTTGGTGATAACAAGGGGTGCCACATGTCACCCATATTTGAGATTTTTTCCAATTGAAAGTTGCTATATATACTTGCCATGTGGCGACTCCTGGTGCTGTGATGCCATCTTGTTGACATCATCGAAAGATGTGCCATGCCATGTTGTGTAGGTAGCCTATAATCTTCTACCATGTGTCTGATATTCCACATAAGCACATTGATCCAATCAACACATACCAAGTGTGAATATTCCATGTCATCATATTGAGCTAATCAAATGATACACCAAGTATCGATCTACCATAGGGCCACTGTGATTTTTAAACATTGGGTAAGTTATTATATCATCTATTATACACTCTCTGCTTTAATAAAAAAATTCGTTAAACTGGTGAAAGTGTGCTCAAACTTTAACGATGTTAAATTTCATGCATGTTAGAATGCCATCCGACATAGATATGACATACGAAGGTGTGCACTATTTAATCATTTAATATTTGTGGTTTTTTCTCTATAGTTTTGGGCCCTCAACTGACATTCATTTTCATATGGCCATAAATTCTCATCTGGGATGAGTTTTCAAAGTGGGATATATCGTTGGAAAGGTATCAACAAGCCCTATGCAACCATCTTGTTTATAGGATCCTTAGGGCATTAGAGCATTGTCAAAAACTTAATTTAACGTCAGCTAAAGAGGGTATATAAGATATCCAACCATCATACTGCTTCCTTTTCCTAATAAGCGATACTACTATTGTCTTGGATAACCCATTTGACATCAACAAAACCTTGTTAACATCAATGACAACACTATGTACAACAAGTTTTTGTGATATAGCACGTGCTATCTACACTAGAAATGGGTATCAAATCTCTCTAGAGTTGTGTCTCATACGTATACTACAACTATTGAACTTTCAATTACTACTTATATTGATAAGTAATAAAAAAAATAAGGGCATGGGTCCAAAACAAGAAAGAAAACAAAATGACTAATGGGGAATTGATATTATTACTAGGAATTTTTAAACAAAAACCTGAGAAAGGGGCATTGGTGTAGATATTGTAAAATATAAAATATATAGATAATTTTCTAATAAATGCAAATAAGTGGTTATTGATAAATTTAACTTATAGAAGTAATAGGTCTGGTCTAAGAAAAAATGCATTTCAAACTAGTTTGACTTGCACACTGATAGTATGAATTCCTGGTATAATTGCATGTGATACCATTGTATTTGGTACATAGAAAGGAAATCCTTTTTTAATAGGTATATCACTAATTCTTTTCCCATAAGCATAATACAATGGAAATTTTATTTAGAGAAATTAATTTTGGCACAATAAATTGCTAATTAGTCCTTCAAGAATGCTAATAATCATACCTATATTTTGCTTCATAGTGATAAATGATTTTTTTGTCATCTTTGAATTTAATATTTCATCAAATTGTGTGGAACCATGCTAGACAACTTGCAACCTTATTTTCATTTCTTTGATATTGGAATATGAATAGAGAATTCCCATTTCAAATAGAATAACCTGTGAATTTTTTATCTATTCATACACAAAACTAATAATAAATAAGATCAAATAATTTTATTAATTCTAAGTATATGAGTAAAAGGTAGGTCAAAGGAAGCAAAATATAAAATCTAATGTAGATACAAAATTAGATTGTAGGAAAAAATCCATGCTCATAGTGAAAGTAGAATAGGTTGCTATATCCTATACCTACATGTATTATCTCCAACTCCTATAATATATGACCAAGATCTCAATCACCTTTTATAGTCTTTCTTTTAGGGGATTTTTCTTAGTTAATCTCAATTTCTTTAAAATTGACAGTATGTTAATTTACTATGGATGAGAATAAAATATATAAAATTTCGTTCTTTTAATGATAAATTGTTAATGTTGTTAGACATTGCAAATTTTTTTCTTTACTTATATGTTTTAGGGCTGGTCCTTAGAATTATGATTCAATGGTGAATAAGATCAAGTAAAGTCATTAATGTTCAACATATGAGAAAAAAATTTAGGTCAAAGTGACTTGGGTGGTAAAAGGAATGAAATGGAAGGTAGGAAAGGAAATGAAACACATATAGAGAAAAATAATACAAATCATAGTGATATGGTGAAAACCTAACTTCTATTAATAAATGAAATAGAAAAATATAGTAGAACACAAACAAGCTAGAATGATGTTAGATATATCTAAATAAAGAGAGATGGTGGCTATGTGAATTCAGAAAAGATGTTATAATATGGGGGGGGGGAGGGGGAGGAGAATATAATTTTAAATAAATAAAGAACCCTAGAGGTTTAAAACCATAACAATAGAAGATGAAATGAAAAAATGTTTGCAGACCTCGAGGTGGTTAGTTTGTACATCAACTTCTCAGAGGCACAAATTTTGCATACAATATTTTTGTGGGATGCAAAATAGCTCGCTGGAAAGAAATATATAAGAAATACAACTTTTTACTAGGTTATGGAATACCATGACAATCCATTGCCCCATGAATGTCCAAAAAACATCATTTAGGGCCTTAAAACAACCATGGAACTTTGAGAGAAAAATCATAGGAAAAATACCAAGAAGAGAGAGAACCATTGAGATAATGGAAGGGGTGGGTGATCATTGATATCCACCTATATTAGTATTCCCCCATTAAGAGGAAATGGTATTTATTATGTCAAATTCCCTCATAAAGTGGGAAAACTTTTGTAGAATTTGGCACCTACTGAGTTGCTTGCCTTAGTGAAGAAGTTGCACTACTTTGACAATCTGGTAGAGTTGTATGTGTTGTTGATGGGTATTTTTGTTTTTCTTTCCTTTTTCTAATATGTTGTATCCTATTCAATGTAGTTAGGATCGATTTCTATGTAGTCTAGTTACTTAGTTACCATTTAGGTTTCTAATAGAGTTGGAAATTCTAGTTCAAGTAGCTCTATATTAAATATTGGGTGCAAGCCAAGAAAGGGGGAATACTCAATTAAAAATTATTTTCACCCAAAACCTTTTTTATTGTGTAAGGCCTTTTTGATGCACCAAACATTTCTACCAATGATAAGGGTATCTCCCCCAGGCAAGGTCCTAATTAAACCCTCCACCATTTGGATTATGAGTCCTATTCGGTATATTGGCCCAACTTCCATCTTGTTTTCTTTAATATTTGCTTTGGACTAAATGAGAAACATGTAAGAAAACTAATACAAATTTTGATAAACAAAATTTAAATAGATTTGTGAAATACTTTACAAATAATGTGCACTAAACAATTCCACAATAAGGATAAATGACACGAACCTAATTTAAAAGAAGGATGTTAGAATAATTTGATAAAGGTACAAGTGAAAGGAATGATTTATTTATCAATTGAAAAGTAGTTTGAAATCAATAACGATAATTTATAATGTAAATAGTATACAATCTCAAAAAATATGTGTGTTAGAAGAAATTAAATAGTTCATTATCCTTAATACATATGAAATCAAACATATACCATCAAATCCTTAAGAGAATAGTCTCACAACACTTAAAAATAAGTGCATATAAAATTGTCTCCTCGCTCAAAGAGCTTCTAAATATTGAATATAAATGTCGAAGTGAAAAATTACAAGAAGTATTAATTAAATCCAATAGTGGAGTTGTGAATCTATCACTTGTTTTCTCAAAGGAATTACAAGCTCTCTAAAAATATTCTCACAATGAGATCCAAAACTAAAATTCCATTTTCTCTAACCAGAAGGGTATATTTATAAGAAGAGAGGTGACCTTTCACTCCCCCCTATGACTCTTGGACTACCCTCATGACCTTTCAACTTCAACTTGACTCTTCATTTTCTTTTCACATTTCTAATTACAAAATTACAATCAAAATTAAGAAAAATAAAGTGCATTCATGTGATGAGATACATGATGGTCATCTCCAGTGCTTCAATGTGAATTTGTTTAGTAACATATGTGTTCCATGCCTTATAATCAACACCCACATCCTTCACCTTCTGAGATAATTCTTGATCATATTTCACACTACATTGTAAGGCATCATGAAGCATTGTCTTTGATTTTGTTTGCAACCGGTTCAAGAGTATTGTTAACTTGGTATGTAGCTTCAAAGGATCCACAATATAATGAACGATAGAATCTTTTTTCACTTCTAAGTCTTTATGTACACCAAATTATCTCATGGGGTCTAATTCTTCTCAAATATCTCGCTTGATCTCTTCTGCTAGCCTTATTTCCCCTGTTCCACTAATAGAAGGCATCTTGTATACTATGACTAAAGCTTCTAATACACTATGCAATTTTGATAAGTTGATATCATGGTAATAACTATTTTTCTTAATGTTTCATGTGATTGAAAAAAATTTCTCACCTCTACCCATCCAACTCGACCTCCAACCTATCCTTCTTAGGCAATTCTGTTGGTACATTAGGATACTTTGTACCCCACTCCTAAATAAAATCTGCTACTGAGAGAGATAATTTTATCAATGTTAAAATGTCTTGAAATTATCTTTGCATTTATATTAACATAAATAATAATTTATTCATGATTTTAATTTCATCATACACTTGTTTCATGACATCCTCTAGCTCTTTGAACTCTTCATGAATTGCATCTTGCAGACTCTATTGGTTGAACTTTGCAGTGGATATACTTTTATTTTCTATGAAAAGTGGCTCATTATGTTGTTATGCACTATCTAACTCTCTCTTCAATATTTTAACCTCATTAGATAATAAATCAACATTCTTCTTTGTTGGAGTTAAGAATGTTGTGCCTGTAGAATCTATTTCCATAGGATTGATCCTTGTATTTGTTACAATATCCCTTTCGAAAGTGACTGATATGGGATTATTTGGTTCATTGGGATAATAATTTCTTCTCTCTTGACAAATATTGAACTTGAATTGGTCAAAATTAATGTTTGATATATCAAATATTCTATCTTATTCTTGGAACACAATTCCCATTTCACTGAGTGGAAGATTCCCTCTAGTAAGGGGTGTGGGAAGCTGAATGTTTAATGTAGGAACTATTGATTCAATTGATAAATTATTCAATCTAGCTTCTTATACTTGTTTATCAAATAAATCTCTGGCGATAAATTATTCTTCTAATTTTTTAGCCATCACTTATTCCTATTTCTTCTTACTTTCTCATTCTTCAAGTTGCTTCCTTTTCAACTCCTCTTCTAGTATGAATTTATCCTCTTCTTCCTTTTGTTTATTTCAATATTCTTCTTATTTTTTCTTCTTATTTGTTTCCTCCCTTTTCTTCAATGCCTCCTGTGTTTTCCTCTCTTTCTCTTCCTTCTTCTTTTTTTACTCTTCTTGTTTCCTTCTCTGAGGATCCTCTTGTTCTTTCCTTTTATTCTCTTCTTCTACTTGTTTCTTGGCATATTTATATTCTTTAAGCTTCTTATTATTTTCCCTTTTATCCTCTAAATCTTACTTCCTTTTAAGCTCAGCCTTATCTTTATTAACCATATCTTCCTGGGATTCTTCTTCCAAATATTTTGGAACATTTGTGACCTTGGATGGACCCATTCCTTTGGTAGAATCAAATGCTTTAGCAGCATGGAAGAAGTTTTTGATATTTTCTTCTTATGGCAGGGATGTTGAAGTTTACATCCACCTATATTTTATTCGTGTGCAATGCAAAGTAGTGATACATTTGGGATTGTATCTATGATAACCCAAATTGCCAAACTTGAAGAGCTCCAACTCTATTGTCTCAGCTTATACTTTTTTTAGATTATTCCAACTACATGCTCCTATGCATAATAGGAATATTGGCCAAGGATATTTTTTTCCTTTTGCAATGAACTAGATAGCCCTATAGAGAGTTGGTACGCAACCTCCTAAATTACCAATTTATTAGTCACAAATAACAACAACTAGTGAGGACTTTTATATGCACCAAATACTCATATGAATGTTCCATAAATAGGAGTAAGCCAATCAACAATTTCTGGCAAGGATGCTCTCACTCTTTCAGATATGCAAGATGGTTTACTATCGAAAATCATTTGGTACAATACTAAGATTTCAATAATTTTATCATAATTCGCTCTGTAACTTGTTTCCCATATTATTTTAAAAATGCATAGGTATTACAACATTGGAAAAATTCAATTTTCGTCTTATCCTAGAAAATCCATCTTCACAAAAATTCAATCTAATGAGAAGGAATACATGTAGAACTCAGGATTTTCCCCTTCTATTATAGTTTTGGCTATTCTGACATGGTTCTTAAGTGAAGTTTCTATGAGGGTTGCCCAATTAAATATGGTTCCTTTGGTAGCACAAGTATATATCATATAGACCCAATTTTCTTTAAATAACTTGACATTTTCTCTTCCAAAAATACTACAAGACATTGTCATTAAATATTGATATACTCTCTTCATGGGTATCTTGGTATTGGATATGCCCTCGGGCCTTTGTTTGAAATTATTGGGTTCTTTACACCATGATTTAGGATTTCTTTAGTGGAATCTCTTAAGTGAGGATACCACCTTGAGTTGAGATACTAATGTGGTTTAGGTAGTTTGTAATACATATGATTATCTCTTGACTGATATGATTAAAATCATTGATCTTTTCATTTACAGGGAGTATGAAAGAGATCACAAAAGACAACTCCAAGGGGGTACCTTTGTCATGGTTGATGACCGGGTGTGACAAAGGGTTAATAGTATGCCCAACATATTTGCTTTTCCATAAGTTAGTCCATTGAGTCTGGATAAAGTGATAAACCTATGTTCAATGGAAATCTGTCTCATTTTGTTATGAGTATGAGGAGATGAAGTAAACTCAATATTCTTCGTGAAATTTTAATGAGTCCAATGAATAAAAATTCGGTGCTCTTCGTGAAATTTTAATGAGTCTAATGAAGAAAACTCAGTGCCTTTTTTAGTTTTTAAAGAGCTATAAAAAGACATAAAAGAATGGCTCATAATATTCTTCATGGGATTTTAATGAGCCCAAAGAAGGAAACTCGGGGGTTTTTCAGTTTTGTGAGCTAGAAAAAGTTACTAAAAAGAATGCTTGTAGGTTTTTTGAGTTTTATGAGCTAGAAAAGTCCCTAAAAATAAGGCTCGAGGGTTTTTCAGTTTTACAAGCTAGAAAAAGTCCCTAAAAAGAAGTCTTATGGCTTCTTCATGCAAGTAATTTAATGATCCTGAAGAACTAAAATCGAGTTTTTTTCATATTAACGAGCATGAAAAATACCATAAAATGAATGCTATTTCTTCTTCGTGGTAGTTTAACGAGCCTGAAAAGGGAGCTATAGGTTTTCTGTAATGAGTGAGAAAAATACCATAAAACTAATGTTCAAAACTTATTGATCTCATGCTCATCTATAGAAGGATCTATGCCAAGAATTTCCTCATAAGACCAAGCGAAAACATCGCAGAACTCCTTAAAAAAGGATGTGAAGTGTGCAATTTTCTCAGGACTGCAATCTGCTCCAATTTGTATATCTTCCATGATACTTGTTTTGACCGAGATGTCTATGAGCATAGTCTTGAAAATATTTCCCAAGTTACCTTCCGCATCGATAGTTTGAATAGTCATGTAAGTGGATGGAACGATCTCAGGTGGGTCAAAAGGCAGGATTTTCATAGTGGCTACATCCGAATTAGACATCGAAGCGTGGTGGTGAAACTCATCCCAAGATCACTCTTCTACAGACAAGATTTCTCAAATAACTTTCTCCGAAGGTAGGAATTCATCGAGGATATCCTTGGAAGGAGATGTGATGGGCGAGAGGATGGTACCATCAGTCGAAACCAAAGCAGCAGAGTGTTCAGATGCAGATTGGATGGCTTGATAAGCCAACTCAGCTGGTGATAGTGGCATCTATTCTCCATACGAATCAACTTCTGAAGGGACCGGTAGGATCCAGGGGTCAAAAGAGCCATCCGAGATGGTGGATATCATTGAAACCATTTGTGGAACTTCAAGAGATGGGAGAGGAAAACAACCCATAAGGGAAGACACCTTCATAAGACTGGTATCGATACTGATGTAAGGGTTGAGGACTCAGAAGACTGGTACAGATACTGAGGTAATATTTAAGGACTCCCCCTACTAGGGGTACGGTGCTTCTATATAATGTGGAATAATCTGGGGTGTAGAAATATAGTTGGTACACTGTAACTGTCTTCCCATCGAGAGGAAATAGGATGAGCCTGAAAACCGAAGATAGAATGGAAGTCATGGCATAAGACCAACTGCGACCCAAAAGGATATTATAGTTGAGATTCTGATCTACAACTTTAATGTAAATTGTTATCATTTTCCCACTAAGAGTAATGGGGTAGCTAGAAAGGTAGCCTTTTTGGATGAAGGTGTGGCCGTCGAATGCTTTTAGGGAATTCGATGGTGGAGACAAAGTAGGATAATCCAAAGAGAACTGACA
The DNA here is from genome assembly GCA_034641835.2 of Pinus albicaulis. Classification (NCBI taxonomy): domain Eukaryota; kingdom Viridiplantae; phylum Streptophyta; class Pinopsida; order Pinales; family Pinaceae; genus Pinus; species Pinus albicaulis. Next base: position 538,459,884 of record CM076583.1, on the reverse strand, counting down.
TGCAACTGACATTACATAGGTCAAAGCACCTTCGTCAATGAGAGTGCGATGGATTGGCCTTCATTTCAACATAAATTGCACTTTAAAGGAAAGTTGATGAGAAAGGAGAGGTTTTCATTTTTCTGTGTCAAAGATAGCTAGCGTAGAATCTTGTGGGTCAATTCCACCAATGGATAAAATTAGAGCTTTCCTTTGCGTTGGACATGTTTGCAACACTTCGAGAGCAGACATAGCTCACGGTGCTGACACCAAGTCTTCTACAATTTTGTAGTTCTACGCAGCACGTGCTAATGTGTTATGAGTCGTGCGACGAAGGTTCCCTTTGGGGGCACGAAATATGACAGGGTCAGCAACAGGCCTTTCGATATGAAGATTGTTGGGTGGTGGTGGATTTGAACTCGATACAACTTCTTGAGCATCAGTGACTGGAGTTCCATAGTTTTTGGCTTGGGTTTGTAGTTTAAATGTCTCCATGCCATAGATGGTGGATATTCCTTCACCATAAGAATTGGAACCACCATTTCCCCCTTGCAGGGGTTGTGGTGGGTTTGCAACAAGATGTTGTTGTTGTTATTGATTAGGGAAAGGGTTGTGTAGGACAACGGGGGTCCTCCCAGTATCCTTTTGCGTAATAAAATCCATCCATTCTTGGAGGCGAGGACATTTATATGTCAAGTGGTCCTCAACATAGATTTTGTAAGGGAATCTGGTAGTTTTTTCTTTCCCTTTGTCAGTTTTATCAGCATTTCTATGATTTGGATTATTCTGGGTATTAGGTTGCTCTTGAGAAGGAGAGGTATTTTTCTTGTTCTTCTTGTTCTTATCATCAGGTTTTTGTGTAGACTACATAGAGTTTACCTCAACATTTCGAAGAGAAGTAGATTGGGTAGCGACGATGGCAACCACAAATGGCTGGGAAGTGTGCCTGCTGATTTGTTTTACAACCACCATGGAGGTTGTTCCAATGAGACCATCGACATGTGCTCCATTTTTCCGAGTAGTGGGAGAATTGGAGTTTCTAGGGGCATGGGGGAGTAAATCATACAATGTGCCAGATGGCGAATAGATCATATATAGATTTTGTGCACGACGGGTGGGTTGTTCTTCCTTGACCACACTAGCTAAAGAAACGTCCTTAATAATGGGAGGAAGGAGTCATTTTCAGAACCAATAAGCTAAGAGATGATCCATAATTGGGGCCTTGACAAGCCTCTGCCTATGCCTCCATTCATGGATGTGATCAAAGATGTGGGTGGCGATGTCTTGGCACAACGTGGTTAGAAGTTCAGTTCTATTTTTGTAGCAGATAGGACACTGAAATTATTTTAGGAATTCCATTGCTAAGCCACCAAATGTATTAACTATAGCTCGTGGTAAATTGATGTACCACTTGGAATCATTTCCTGTGATGGTACAGGGAAAGAGCCTGAGCTAGATATTGTCATCCACCATGGAGTTAGAAACATACCATAGATGATAGGTGGTGACATGTGTGGTCGGGTCATCCCCTTGTTTCCCATCGAACTTATTGATATCTGAAGGAATATTATGCAGTATAGGATGCCAAAGCGGGTTGTGATTGATGGAATCATTGGTTGATTTATACAGATTGGGGATTTTTAAAGTTGCCAAAAATGTCAATTATGTGGTTTCCCCCGAGACTGTCCAAGGAAGTTTTGGTTGAACAATAGGACCCTAGGGTCCCCCCATCAAAGTGTTACCAACAGGATATGCAGAACTCATTGGATAATAGTTTCCAAGTAGCTCTGGTGTAGGGATGTAAGGTGGTTGTCCATAAGGGTTATTAAACTATAGGGAAAAAAGTTGGTTGCCCCCAGAGTAATAGTTCCCCCTTGTCCCAATTGAGTTTGGGGAAGGGCTACCCAAATAGACGCGAAAATGTTTGCTTGTGCAATACTGTTGGTCGCATAATTTACATTTGGCATAGGCCCTACACCAAAAGGTTCACCACTAAGAGGAATTGGATTAATAATGGATGGAACTGCTTGTCCCATGGATTGGAGGGGTATCAAAGTTCCCTCGACACATTTGTGTTGGTAACACTGCCCCTTGGCATCGAGGCCAAGGGGTTCGAAATCAACAAGGGATTCCAACCAAAAGGGTTACTGAAAGGAATTGTGGTAGTCGTGCTAGTATAAGCCTTAGCCAGAAGTGTAGTAGTAGACATTAAAGGAGTAGAGGCCATAAGGTTCAAAACTCCACTCATAGACAGTGTAACCAAGTTGATGGGACTGGGCATATTCTCACTAATAGGGTTTCCAGATAGTTGTGAAGAACTAACAACTGGTGGGGGAGGTGGAGGTGGAACCAAGTTGGCCACCTGAGCCAATGACCTATTGGTCATTGGTTGTATATTGGCTATGGGTGTAGTTGAAGACATTGCAGGTACTGATGCTACCTGAATCACCACAGGCCCAGGAGGGTTAGTGAGAGGAGGATGATAAGGAGGTACAACTCTTTCATTGAAAGGATCCTCATGCAATATATTATCCTGGGAAGCAATGTGTGAAACAGGGTTCGACACTGGAGACTATTCTTCTGAAGAAGAATCTGGGTCACCGAGACTCGACAAATCCTCTAGGTTCAATGGAGGAAGGCCTCTTTTCCGTCTAGACAGACGATGAGGGTCAAAGGAAACCATGATGACCAATCAATTTTTATCAAAATTTTTATGTGATATATTATGGAGTCTTAGTGATAATCAAACCAACACCTAAAAAATAAAAAAACTCTAAAATTCAATCAACAAGTAACTGAAGGGGAAAGACCCTGTCTGAGAACTACCGTTCACTAGATATGAAACCCTCTATCACAATAGAGAATAGAGAGAGCTGGTACTATTTCCAGTTACAATTACTCTTGAGCTTCAATTGAAGCTTAGATAACGAGGCCAAGTACTCTCATGAATACGAGCACCCTCCCAAAAAACGAAGATAGAGTAGGTACGTTTGTGTTAGGTACCAGGGCATCCCGCCCCAATCACCTTGTGTTCATCCCTAAAGTATGGCCACTATGGATACCTCAAATCACATACACTACCAAGGGGGTCAAAGTCATGGAAAACACGTTGTATGGGCAGAACACCTAGATCCCCGATCCAGTTTCGACATCCTCGAAGGGAACCCCAATACACATAATGCCCACTAGATATGTGATCGAAAGAGGGCTATCTTCTCACACACACCAATGTTGTTTCGTGTTTAAATCCTTTGTGATGGGAGCGGTCCCTATAGTATGACTGCAACAGGATTTTCACTCTTTAATGATACTATTCTCAAGTTTTGTGATCTTGGGCAGTTTTCTCACTCTTCCTATCCCAAGATCCTAGCATGAACTAATATTTGTGTAATCTCACGAAAGAGTTATTGATTGATTTTATTAAGCGCTTAATTTTAGTGTACTTTCATTTAAGTCTTTGCAGGGTGATTGGATGCATGAAATTTATGTGACTCTGACAAAAACCATGCATAAAATGATATTCAATTTAGTTCAATGAAAGAGTTACTCTACAAGGAGAAATTAATTTATGCATCCAATAATGCAGTTTAACCTATGAAATATACAATTACCAATGCTCTCTAAGAACTATTTAACCCAATATTTTATAGAATGTAATAAACTATATCAGAAAAAACTAAAAATGAAAAAAAAAAAAAAAACATTTTTTTTCCTTTTTCTCTTTCAGAAAGTAAATGCAACTAGGCTAAATTTCAAAATATAAATTAGTACGCCAAAAAGAAACCAAGCACAAAGATTCAGTTGTAGGAACTAGTCTAACAACCAGCAACCTAACAGCCAAGGAAATTACAGCAGGAGGTGAAATAGCAAGGTTTGGGCTGAGTAACACTCTCTAGTAGAGAGTACAGTGCGTTAATAGCTTGACTAATGCACTGTTCACAAGAAGGATCAGTTTTAAATGCTCTGGAGTGCACACAGAGGGTGCATTATAGAGGTTATATTGAAAAATAGGGTCAAATACGTCCCGATCTAAAAAATGTGAGCAACTGAGATGGTTGCATAGCACACCAAATGGTCAGAAATGGATGTGAGCAGAATGGGAAGTGATAGAAGGAGAGAACAAAGAGTTTGAAATGAAAACCTAGAACTAAGGATTAGTCCCTAGTGGAGTTGCCAATTCTGCTTAGGGGTAAAATGCATAGGTGGTAGCTGGAGTAAGATCCCTCTCGGGCCTTCTCGGGACCCAAGGCAGACAATCATATTAGCTGCAACATTCACAAAGATAATATATGAATTTTCAAGAAAGTATTCAATTGACAATATGAAATAGAGAATGATTACCTTGATGCATGATGCTAATCTATTGGAGAGCTCAAGGTAGTGTGGTGGAAGTCCGCCTCACTAGCTCCAAGTGCGAATCCTATAAACAATCAACGAAACTAGTAATCTTCACAGTGTTATCACAATAAACAATCAAATACAAACATATAAAAAAACATGAACTCATATAAATCTAGGCCACTTATAGCATATATCTTTAACAAAAAACTCAATAGATGCAATTGCAAAATATCAAGTGGACAAAATAGAGGCAGTTCTATTATATTGAATGAAGGAGGGTTACAACCATTGACTTGGTCAAGCCTCCCTCATTCCTTTAACTCCAAGCTCTCTCTCTCCAATCTCCTAATGTGACAATGCTTAAGCAAATAGCTCTCAATGAACTATGCCAATCAATGAGTCCTCACGCTAACCAAAGTTAGTTCCTTACACAATCAACCTTTCCACCTTTGACAATGAGCCCTTGCATCCAATTTATAATATTTTTGGAGGACAAACCTTACCATTCTTCTCCATTAGTCTGATTAGGGAAAAATCCTTGATGTTTCCATGATTTTCTATATTTTTCCCTATTTGGTTGATTAATTAGGTTTAGCAATGTCCAATCAGAGGTATGCACCACATGTTGCCAGATTTTCGGACTGAATATTTGAGAAAAATCTAGAAATGTCAGTCATTTTACTCAGAATCTGCCCCTCATTCTTCATGGAAAACGGGTAACGTGGCCCTTTAGGTAAAGCAAGTCATTAACCTAGGCCCTAATGCTCCCTATGGGAAGCAAGAAAGTGTTATAACTCTGCCCGATAGTTTCCGGGGTGCATCACCATGGAAAAATAGGTCTTTGTCTTGGTCAATTTCTTCTATCCATGTATCCTTCTCCTATGAGTTGATGAGGAGGTCATTTGTAGTATAACACTATCATCCTTGAAGATTGTAACCATTGGACTCCTAGTACAACATCAACACCACCCATTAGAATAGAAAGCATTAGACTATTCAATACACATGTCCCCATCGTTATATTTATATTATGGAACTTTCCAGAGAAATTTATATTTCCTCCATTTGAAAGCGTCACTTGACACTATGGTGCTAGATATAGGAAGCAATTCAATTATTTGGCTATCTTACAATGAATAAAATTATGAGTACTACCTAAATTGATCAACACTATTACAATATATGGTCGGTTTCATTTCTTCTTTCTCAAGGTTGGTTCCTGGTGTATATCCTCCTCTTTTTTATGTTTCTCTTTCCTTTTCTTCCCCCTCTTCACAATCTATGTAGAATAATTTCTTCTCAGAACACTTGTGACCTTTAGTGTATTTTCTATCACAACTATAACAAACCCTTTTTGCTTTTTTTTTCGTCTAATTGTTGTGGAATCAACCATGTAGGTTTTGGAAGGCTAGGAGCAGAAACACTTCCATATTTATAGTTCTAAAGGTTAGACTTCCTTGTTTCCATAATTTTGCTTTCAACTTTTCCTGCCACCCTGAATGCATTCTAAAATGAATCAGGTTCCCAAAGGTGAACCTTATGTTAAATTTTATCCTTCAAAGTCCCTATGAATACATAAATACTATAATCCTATGGAATATCAGATACCCTGATATTCAAATTTTGGAAGTCCTCAATATGATCCGCCATTGAACCCTTTTGTTTGATATTTATAAATTGAATAAAAAAGGTGTTTCTCTTGTTGGAAATACTGAGAGGGGGGTGGGGGGGGGGTGGGGTGGTGAGTTAGTATTCCTTTCAATTAGAGCATTATTTAATCTTCAATTATTATTAGTGTTTATATAATGATAGTAGTAAACCAAAGGAACACAAATGCACACATTTTTTAAGGTGGAAACCCACTCCAGGACAAAAACCACCTAATTCTTTTCTAATAATTCTTTAATATTCAACTCCAATTGAAAATAAAGCTCCAACTTCCTAGAATATAGAAAATAATTCTTCTCCAGATCCCGCTAGATGGACACTCCAACGCCCGAGATCCTTCAGTAGTCAACTGAACGGATGCCCCAACACCCAATGAGCTACAACTCACCCTAGCACCACCCTACCACCCTATAGAAGAATAAAACAAGAATGGACTCCCATACCAGGTAAAATGGTCCACTTTAAAATGATATAGAATGATGTAAAAGAAGAATATAGACTATAGCATAACCCAAACTATGAAAAAACCACCTAATGATGATCCTAGACCTCTTGACACTGCCTCTTCAACTCTTGGCAGATAGACACTTGTACAATTTTTACAATGATGAATTTACAATGACTTAGTACAATGATACATTTAAAATGACTATATGCAATGCTGCCCACTTGAAGAATTCATGTCGTGAACTTCTTGTTGTTGTTCTGCACCTTGTTTTCTTCTCTTGTCATGCTACCCTCTACAACACCTTTCTTTTCTTTGCTGCCCTAGAAAGTCTAGTCCTTTGTAGCCCTTGACAACACATGATCTAGCTTTTTCTTGCCTTCTAGGAGTTCGATATTGAATCTGATGTATTTATTTTATTGAACATCCCCAATATGTTATTTTCAGCCCTGTAGTCTTCCTTTGAGTCTTCTTTCCAATGCCACAAGTCTGACCCAATTTGGATTCTTCTAGAGAGAGCTATGCCCAATCTCTCATAATGCCCTAATTATGTACTGTTTCAGTAGAGAGAAATTGTACGACATGCCACGTGTCATCGTTTCTTCATTAGACTCTAAAATTGATACAGTGAAAACTGCATCCTGTGAACTATCTGCCACTTTTTACAGAATTCCAATCCGATACTCAGAGAGAGAGTTATGACGATTTTCCCAAGGTCACTTCTTTGAGATGAATTTCAGGAGCTTGCAAAAACACTGACTTCCACATATCATATCTCCGAAAATATTGCGCACCTTGATCTGAAATTGTTACAGGAGCTTCTTCAAGATTTTTTCTTCGCCTCATAAAAATTTCATCTTTTGTACCTTCGTAGAAAAAATGTTAGAGTGAAAATTCCACGATGACCTGTTTCAAATAGAAAAATCCCTACATAAGGAGGATATGAGGATCACAATTTATATAAATGCTTAGGTTGATAGGGGCTCCAACAAGGGAATGTGGGAGGGATTTTAGGAGCTTAAAAAATATTAATTATGACTTTTCAATGACCCATGCCACAACCCCATGGGGTTTTTAGCCCACTAACTGGGGTTACAAACTTCAAACATGAATATCTCTCAAACTGTGAAGAATTACGTGGCGTGCCATATATCAACGGAAACATCTCGACAAGTAGAAACCATCAAAATAATTCTTGACCCAGAATATAGTATTTTTGTAGGTAAAAATTCCCATGAAATATTGGGGTAGCCCCTGGTGCTTCTTGGGTTGACATCAATGACAACCACTGATCAACAATATCCCCCTTTGGAATTGATGGCAACACAAGTACTCCCCCTACGATCATGACACCTCTTCCTACAACACTCTCTCCCCCTTTGACATCAATGGAAAATGGTAACTCCCCCTAACAGACAACCATCTTGCGGACCTGTACACACTTCCACTCCCCGTAACACACAACCATCCTGAAGACCTATACATACTTATACTCCCCCTTTATATTCTGAATAAGGAAAATATAATGAGAACGTGGGAGAATCCCAAGCTTCTGGCAAAGATATTCCAATGCTTCACAAGTACTCTCATGATCATCAACGCTTCCTGCCCAATCTACATCTGTAAAGACATGAATGATGATATTGTTACCCTTGGGATACCACAAGCCATATTCTGTTGTTCCCTTTAGATATCGAAGAATTATTTAGATGGAAATAATATGTGATTCTTTTGGTGCTGCTGGAATCTTGCTACTTGTCCAACTGCTTACATAACATCTGGCCAGGAGGCTATTACATATAGAAGACTACCAACCATAGATCTGTACAACCTTTGATCCACATCCTTAGATGAGTCGTCTATGCTCAATTTTCAACCTGTTACCATCGGAGTAAGGATGGGTTTGCAATATTCCATTTTAAATTTCTTAAGCATTTCCTTGATGTACTTGGCTTGACATATAAATATTCCTTTCTCTTGCTGAGATATTTGAAGCCCTAAGAAGTATGTCAGCTCACCAAGTAAAGACATCTCGTAATCACTTTGCATATTTGTAGCAAACTTCTTACTTATTTGATCATCATTGCTACCAAATATTGTATCATCCTCTTTAGCTATTAGACGTGATTTGGTTGCTTCATCCAAAACATATATGTTGTTTGGAGCTCGATTTGATGTAGCCACAATTTCACCATACCTGTCTTTCCTGATTTCACATTTTGTGGAGTTGAATAGTATTGTGTGTCCTTGATCACACATTTTTCCAGCACTAAGCATATTGTGATTCATGTTTTCAACCAATAGAACATTCCTGGCTAGACCATCTTTACTTCCGAGAGTAATGGTACCTGATCCTATAACATTTGAAGATCCATCATTTCCAAAGGACGCGGTTCCATCCTTCTTCTCTTTTAGAGATAGAAATTTCTTTCTATCTCCAGTCATATGCGTTGAGCAACCACTATCAACATACCACACATATTTGTTGTTTTGAGCCTTAAGAGCAAGAACACAATTATCAGTCTTCTTCTTCTTCCATGTTCGTTCGTTCTGTGGCTTCAAAGATTATTTTGGAGGATTTTCAAATCTGCGGTCTCTAGCTATGTGTCCAAAGTTTTGACATTTGTAACATTCAATATTATTTCTTAAATGTTCAAAGCTATTGATGTTTCGCTGAGCCTTGGGAGGTTCATATTTGACAGATCTCCTGGAATTGTATTGGTTCCTAGGGTATGTGCGACATTCTACAACTTTATGACCAAATTTTTCACATGAATAACAATAGCCATAAAAAATATGTTGGTACCTAGATGGAAATATTTATCGAGGAATTGTCTTCCAAGGCTTTTCTTGCGAATCTTGTCCAATGAAGTCTACATGCATGTCAAATCTCATAGGTTCATTGTATTTTGTTGTAGAAGATCCTGCTTCTTCTTCTTTGTAACTGAGGCCAGTTCTGTCATTTTAAGATCATTGATTGTTGATGAGTTCTTCCAATGCCCTTGAGCTATTAGCATAGTTTTGGATAGTTTTTCCCTTCTTCACTTCCTTAGGCAGCGAGACTACTTCGGCTTCTAATTATTCCCTTTCTTGGTTGCTTTCTTCCAACTTATTTTGAAGTGACTCTTCAATGCATTTGTGTTCTTCAACTTCAATTTTGAGACCTTGAACTTGTTCTTCAAGAGTATTGGAATGGATCTTCTCGGCCCTGAGCTCTTTTATAATATTGATTTCTTCCTTAGAAAATTCTTCGATGGTCAACCCTTCTTCTTCATTGTTTGATACCTCTTGTTTATTGTGCTTGGCCATAAACAATACTCTCTCATTGGCTTCTTCTTCACTTTCATTGTCTTCATCGGATGATGAGCTATCTTCTTTAGAGAGAAAGTTCCTTTTGGATCCTTGATTTTTGAATTTATAAAAGCCTTTCTTTCCTTTTGAGTTGCCATCACTTCTGTTCGGACATTTTGATGCGAAATACCCAACCTCACCACAATCGAAACATATCAATGGAAGTTTACCTTTGAATTTTCCCTTACCAATTTTTAGTTTTCTCGTAAAGTAAGCATATTCTTCATCTGAAAGACCTTCTTCATCATCTCCCATTTCCTCACACTTGCAGGTGCATGTCTTTTCAATTAAAGGTTGTTTGTCCTTATTGGTTTTCTTAGATGCAACGAACATAGTTTCTAGATGCAAAGTACCCTCTGCTTCATCAAGTCTCATTTCAAATGGTATGAGAACTCTATCTAATTCCTCTTTGATGAGTTTGTCTAGATTTGCACTGTATTCTAAGACTGATACCTTTGGGTTGAATCTCCCTGGTAATGTTCTAAGAATCTTTCGTATAATAGTCTTCTCGTCAACTGACTCTCCTAATCCTTCCAGAGTATTGGTTATTTCATCAACGTATTGGAAGTATGCAACAATTTTTCAATCTTCTTTCATTCTGAGTTGCTCAAATTTTGCTCTATAGATTTGAATCTTTTCTTCTTTGACATTTGAGTCACCTGCATATATATTCTCAAGCTTGTCCCATAAATTTTTGGCGGCTTTACAACCCATCACCTTATAAGAAGATTCAATAATTCCACTGATAATAATATTCTTTTCTTTTGCATCATTTAACAAATTCTTCTTACCTTGTTCATCTGCGGTTGATCTAAATCCATTTTGAACAGTGTCCCATACTTCGTAACCTTGCACCAAGAGATAGACCTCCATTCTTCCTTTCCAGAGTGCATAATTATTTTCATTGAACAGAGGTGCACCATTCTTGGTATGCTCCATGACCTCCTTCCAGCTATTAAACTTCTATTGAAGGAACCAAGCTCTAATCCTAATTGTTGGAAATATTGAGGGGGGGGGGGGGGAATTAGTATTCCTTTCAATTAGAGCATTAGTAAATATTCAATTATTATCATTTTTTGTACAATGATAACAGTAAACCAAAGGAACACAAATGCACACAGTTTTTAAGGTGGAAACCCACTCTAGACAAAAACCACCTAATGCTTTTCTAATAATTCTTTAATATTCAACTCAAATTGAAAACAAAGCTCCAACTTCCTAGAATATAGAAAATCATTCTTCTCCAGCTCCCACTGGATGGATGCTCCAATGCCCGAGATTCTTCAGTAGTCAACTGAATGGATGCCCCAACACCCAATGAGCTACAACTCACCCTAGCACCACCCTACCACCCTATAGAAGAATAAAACAAGAATGGACTCCTGTACCAGGGAAAATGATCCACTTTACAATGATATAGAATGATGTAGAAGAAGAATACAGACTATACCATAACCCCAACTATGACAAAACCACCTAATGATGATCCTAGACCTCCCAACACTGCCTCTTCAACTCTTGTCAAATAGACACTTGTACAATTTTTACAATGATGCATTTACAATGACTTAGTACAATGATACCTTTACAATGACTGTATGTAGTGCTGCCCACTTGAAGACTTCATGTCATGAAATTCTTGCTGCTGTTCTGCACCTTGGTTGATTCTCTTGTCATGCTACCCTCTGTTGCACCTTGCTTTTCTTTGCTTCCCTAGAAAGTGTGGTCCTTTGCAGTCCTTGAGAACACACGATCTAGATTTTTCTTGCCTTCTGGGAACTCTATATTGATTCTAGTGTATTTATATTATTTAACATCCCCAATATGTGATTTTTGGCCCTATAGTATTCCTCTTAGTCTTCTTTCCAATGCCATAGGTCTGACCAAATTTGGATTCTTCAAGTGAGAGTTATGCCCAATCTCTCACAATTCCCTTATTATGGATTGTTTCAGTAGAGAAAACTTGTACGACGTTCCACGTGTCACTATTTCTTCATTAGGTTCTAAACTTGATACAGAGAAATCTACATCTTGTGCACTATCTACAACTTTTTACAGAATTCCAATCTGATACTTAGAGAGAGAGTTATGACGATTTTCCCAAGGTCACTTCTTTGAGATGAATTTCAGGAGCTTGTAAAAATACTGACTTCCACAGATCATATCTCCTAAAATATTGCGCACCTTGATCTGAAATGTTTACAAGAGCTTCCTCGGGATTTCGGCTTTGCCTCATAAAAATTTCAGCTTTTTTACCTTCGTATAAAAAATGTTAGAGCGAAAATTTCATGATTACCTATTTCAGATAGCAAAATCCCTACATAAGGAGGATATGAGAATCGCAATTTATATAAATTATTAGGATGAGAGGGGCTTCAACAAATGAATGTGGGAGGGATTTTGGGAGCTTAAAAAAAATTAATTATGACTTTTCAATGACCCATGCCACAACCCCATGGGGTTTTAGCCCATTAACTGGGGTTATAAACTTCAAACATGAATATCTCTCAAACTGTGAAGAATTACGTGGTGTGCCATATATCAATGGAAACATCTCAACAAGTAGAAACCATCAAAATAATTCTTGACCCAGAATATAGTAATTTTTTAGGTCAAAATTCCCATTCAATATTGGGGTAGTCCCTGGTGTTGCTTGGGTTGACATCAATCACAACCACTGATCAACAACTCTTTGTATCCTCATAATGTGCTATCGTTTCCTCCGTAAAAATTGACCAAGTGAAAAGTGGTTTATGAGAAAATGTCCATCGATACCATAAAAACTTATTGGGTTCTAAATATAAAGTTGTAATGTGTACCTTTTGTGTGTGTTGCACATCATAGAGCTCAAAATATTTCTCCATTTTTAGTATCCATGTTACCGAATCCTCGCCATCAAACTTCCTCATATCAGTCTTTGGAATGTGGTGGTTCTTAAACCCAACATTGCAGTATCTGAAATAATAATTCATATTCCTTTGTCCTCATCGTAATTTTCATGGAGTACCTTGTCACCACTAAGAAGCCTTTCTTCTAGAAAATTTTCCAAACCTTCCTTCAACCTCTCTATCTTGACATTCATCATTGCTACCATGTCTGCTTTTAAACCATCAATCAAAACTCCTAGACCCATTTTTATACCATCTATCTTAACTCCCATGTCCCTTTTTATACCATCTATATTAACATTCATCATCGATTCCAATTCATTTTTTGTTACTTTTTGCGAGAGCAATTTTTTTTGCACTTGGTTTCATAAATTTGATATATCATGTTGAATTTATTACCCTTCTTCAGGTGTTATAGAAGATATTTCTGGTTTCTTACTAGGTGTGTCCATTTTTTTGTTTCAAGGAATTTTTGAATCAAAAATGATATTTATGCTTCACTATGCCCTTTGAATCACTTCAAACTGATTTTTCAAACAAAATTTATGGAAAATTAAAAAAAATACGCACATTTTTCTTGGTTTTTAGGAGCTCGTTATTGGAACTATTTTATCTTTGTAATTTCAAATCACCAAGATCTTAACTTTAGTCCTGTGGTAGCCCTCTGAGTCTTCTTTCCAGCCCCAAAATTCAGACTAAGATTGGATTCTTTAATAAACCATTATACCTAATCTCCCACGATGACCTGATTATAGAATGGTTCAGTAAATTGAACTTGTATGGAGTGCCACATGTCATTGTTTAGACCTTCGAACTTGAAAATGATACCTAAAAAACTACATTCCATCCAATTTCTGTCATATTTTACGAAATTCAAATCCAATTCTCAGAGAGAAAGTTATGATGATTTTCCCTCGGTCACCTGTTTGAGATGGAATTCTGAAGGCTAAAAAAAAATTTAACTTCCTTGGATCATATTTACGAAAATATAGCGAACCGAGGTCTGACATTTGTACATGAGGTTCACTAATATTTCAGCTACATGTAGTTGCAGCTTCCTATTTTGAAGCTTCGTATAAAAAAATTACAATGATAATTCCAAGATGTCCTATTTGAAGAAGCGAAACCTTAGAATCCAAAGCTCTGATACTGAATCTTATGCAGCTAGATCAAATAACAAAAGAAAAGATTGATCAACGAATTAAAAATTTTCCTCTTTGAGGGGGGAATGTCTTTAAATTACATAATTGAAAAATTCTTCGATGATATAAATGATAATACCTCCTTGGTATATATATGAGTCTAAGGGGTCATAATATAATGAGAGCCTACATAACAATAATAACGTAAGGGCACAAGAATCACAATAGTGAGATTCTATGGACCACAACAATAACAACATGGGGGATACATGTGTACAACAATAACAATAGAGGGCTACAATAACAATAAAAACAAGGTAAATACACTAGTATTATAGGGACCTAACAAGGGACCACAAGTAGTTAAAAGATAGTTTGATAATCCCATTGTAATGGATGTATGGTATTGAGTGACCCATGGTAATTACCCATAGTTTTGAGTCTATGAAACTTATATAGAAGCTAGAGACTCCATTAAGACATGTCAAGGATTTTTGTATTGACAAGCATATGGCTTGTGGAGTATTATCCTTCCTTAAGGAGCATTTGTATGGTGTTTCCATATTTGAAGGGCTTTGATTAATAAAGAGAAGCATTTCTATCTTATTTATGTTTTGGACATATTTCGAAATTTCTATATATTTCTATAAAAAAATTAATAAAGGAAATGGACCCCACTTCATTGTTTTGGCCTAGAGTCTTTAAAAACGGTTTTTGAGATTTCTAATACCTGAGTTATCCCTCCTCAGTCATATTATTGAATCTCATACTCCTTTTCTTGGAAGACTTATTTTTCATACAATACGAGATTTATCTCCGAATATTCCTATTTCCCTCTATACGGAGCTTCTTAATATCTCATACTAGTGATATATCATACTAATGTAATCTCATTGGACTTTGGTCAATTCATCCAATACTAGACAATCCAACCTATCACTATGCTCAAATGGAGTCCTCTTTGATTATATTTGTATCTTTGCTCCGACTTTCATGTTATCATGGTGTTCGAGGGCTTGGGTGTATTTTTAATTATAACTTAAACAAACTTCCAAGAATTTATTTCTCAGGATTACTAAGTAACTTTGGGGATATCCATTCTTCTTGGTTTGTCCACATGGATTTTTATTGATATGCTTTCATAATCTGTGGCTTACTCGCATTTTGGTCTTTTTTTTACTAGTAGATGCCCATCTCATTTTCTTTTATCCTGTAATATGCATCATTTTTATCTTTTCAAGGCATAATTGAGAAGCGATTATCACAATATAGCTAGTTGGTAATCAAATATAGAATATGAAAAGGTAATGGATTTTGGTCAATTTCAGATTCTCTTGTGTTTTGCTAGTTTTTAATATATCGCTCCATATTTAGCATACAAAATTCAAGTCCTCTCCATATACACATAAGTGTTACATAGGTTGGGACTTTGTCTTCATTTTTTAGAGTTTATGAAAACCTTAGAGTTGATATGAAATCTAGAAAAACAAAGAGAAAATTTTCCGATGCAATTCATAAAGAAGCACATCTTCATTCTCATTTTTTATGGACTTTGTTTACTTCTGATTCCTTGAACATTAAACATTAGTTTTCTAGCTTTATTGTTTTCTTTAGTTTAAATTTTATAATTAATGATTGTGGGCTAATGAAAATTTCATATAAAGCCACTTCGTCGTAATTTTAATTCCAATCAAAATAAGATGTTATCTTTGTTGAAGAAAATAGAAATCTTTCAAGTAAAAGTTTAACGAAATTCTTCAATGGTAAGTATCATATACCCATTTTCATCCTTTTCCATTTCTTTACATTTTTGTTTTTAGTTTTTGTTGATTTTAAGTTGTGTCCTTGCAGGTCTCCAAAGATTGTTTTAGACTTCTACTTGCTTAGATTTGGAACTCATACTCGTTGTTTTGTTTGCTTTCGAGTTTTGGAAGAGAGGAAATGATGTTCATCAAATCAACTAAATTGGGGAGTCCCTAAACCTTTAGTGTGTTTCTCAAGAAATTGAGATGTTACCATGTAGACTCATTGTTTGCAACAAGAAAATTTGTAAAGGGTAGAAACTTCTCATTTGGTTTCGTTTGACCTCATGACTGTTATTCACTTTATGATTTGAGAGCCTAATTGCTTTTAACTTTGCAAGATAGATTTATTAAAATCTCAATTTAAGACAACCACACACATGCTTGTTGAGACATCTTTATAGTTATTCTTTTTGGGGTTGTGTTTTTAATTTAGGATTTTCTTTCATTTTTCCTTTCCTAATTTTACATTTTCAGAGTATGTTGAGTTCTTCTTTCGCCTTTATTGTTGGTTATGGATTGACTTTGCTGATATTACCAAGATTTATGTAAAAGGCCTTTATTTTTACCCAATAATGGTTGTCATACATTGGAAATTTTTACTGTGTCAATTTCAATGGGTTTTATCTACCTTCAAGGGATATCTTTATGGACTTCTAAAGCCCTATTGCCTTAAATGTTTTTCATGGAGGAACATGCTTCTTTTCCAAGTGATATAGTTCATATTTTCAGGGAAAGGAGTGACCTTGAGTTTAACTCAGTGAATCCCACCCATCCCTCCACTTTATACAAGCCTTTGAATTGATAGTTGCGGGGAAAGATATTGAGTCAACATTATGGAAGTATTATATCCATTTGCTTAAATCTCTTTTGCCATCCCACTCCTTTCACTTGGCTATATCATAAACATAGCTCGAAAATGTGCTAGTCAAAAGGGTGATCAAAAGGGGAATCATGGGAAATACAAGTAAACTCGTCGGGGTTATGGACACTCACTAGCAGCGGGACAATACTTGTATGGAATTAAAAGAAAACTTCATCTAGGTACTGACCAGGCTCACTAAAAGTGAAGCAAAATCAGAGACCATTCATATGGATGGATATATGCTATATTAAAAACTCTCTATCTGTACCTTCTTCTATCACTCATACGAGGTAATCTTAAATATTAAATATTTCTCAAAATTTGATTTCATGGTTTTAGACTCAATATGCTTCAAATACTTATCCTTTCGAACTTATATTGCTTGATTAGTTAATGTGGGACCCATGGAAATTTTTTTGATGTCAATTGCTTAAAAGAGTTCATTATTTTAATATTTTTGGGCAAGTTAAACTCATTACTTTTTTAACTAGAGATAATTGGTTCTCCTAGTGTGTCATCATTGATGTGGTAAAATCACAACCCCCTATTTTAATCTATTATCTTCATAATAATAATGAGAACCCTATACGTAAATTTTGTTCATATCATCCTTTAATATTTCCTTTTAGTTAATTGTGTGACATTTTGATGATATTTTCATTTTTTTTCGGATTTGCATTTTGATTGCTTCATTGAGTGTGATTTTTCGCCATCTTTCCATCAACTCTGATTTTGTCTCATTTAGAATCACGATTTGCAAATTCCACTTATCCAAAATTTCAGTGTTTTTTACCACCTAAACTAAAATATACAAAACGTATATTATTTTAATTTTTATAAATTAAATAATTTTAATATATAAACATTAATTTCTTATTAGTTTTTAATTAACTATTATTTTATTGCTAACTATTTAATTTTTTTTTTTAAATAAAAAGTTCTCATATCCCGAAAGTTAATCTAAATTTCAAATTCTAATAACTCCCGAGATCCCAAGACTCATTAACAATAGTGGTTATAGTCTCAACCATATATAAAAAAGTGGTTGTAATTAAAAGAGAGGTCCCACCTCCACGTGGGCCTCACCTCCCTCCTCTCTTTCTCTGGCCCTTCGCCCTCTCCTCCATCTTGGCACCCCGGAATCTCGAAACCGCTTCCTTATTTCTCCGAGAGCTGAGATCCTCCTTATCCCTCCACTCCATTACCTCCTTATACCTCCCTTCCTTATCCCTTATATGTCTCATATATAATTTAAAAAAAACCCCTCATTTACTTCTTTAAAAAGAGCCCCCAATCCACACTTCCCAATTTTATTTTATTTTTTTAAATAAATTATTTTAATATTTTATTAAATCAAACTAATTTGTATTTTTAGTTAATTTAATGATTCGTAATTATAATTTAATAATTTTAATTATTTAATTAATTTAATAATTGTAATTAATTAAGATTTATTAATTTAAATTAAATTAGAATTTTTAATTAAAATTGTCCACTTTTGGCATTGATATGCATTTTCCAGAATTTTGGTAGTTTTAATGACTCAACTTTGGAGAGGCATATGATCTTTCACCATAGCTCGTAAATAAACGAGTGATGGCAGTGGCTTCTTTGCACCGATTATACGCAAGAGACGGGGGAGGTCTAGCTTATCTAGATAGGTTTGGTTCCTAATTACCTGCAGGTTTTTCTCTGTTATGTAGGAGGATGTCCTTAGACATCTGTGATATAGGAAATTGGAAACTTGTTAACATTTCCAGCAGAGGAATCACTGGTATGTAGACGGGCTCTCCTTTCAACCTGAATTGAAAAATGTTTTGGCTCTTCTATCTGGGTTCTCCTTTAGCATGTTTTCCTGTTTTGAGGGAACCTTCAATGGGTTCTCAGTTTTAGTAAGGGGATGCTCTTGGGTATCTGGTGAGAGATAAAAGGTTTTCGTTCAGGGAGTTGTCTAGCTTTCCTCTCAGTCGGGGTCATCTACGGCTTATTGAGGTTATTTTAACGATGGAAGGTCGATAATTCATGGTTTTGGTCGTGAGAGATTAATGGCCAAGGTTTTAATACTATCCTCTGAGTTCAGAACATCGACTGGTGGGAGTACAGACTGGTTCTGGGTGAAATGGACATGGGAGATTAAATAGATAATCTTATGACATAAGGTGGTGGCACACTTGCAGCCTGGGTCAGAAGCCCACTTGATTTTAGTTGGATTGTAGTAGTTAATTTGACATCCTTCCGGGGTCTGGCGGAAGCCATCACAATGCTCAGTCATTGACAGGGTCCTTTTCTGCTCTTGCTGGTGCGGGTGAACGTTTCTGGGTCTCGGCTTTTCTGGTGCCGGAGCTGGAGCTTTCCGACTGGGCTGGGCCGAAAAGTTGTGTTTTCCAACGTCTTCTTTTCTGACAGCGGCGGCGAGGGGAGTATTGTCCTTACCTGACTCGGAGGATAGTGGGGATCCGTTGTCATTACGTGGCTAAGTTTTAGGTGGCGTCCCTAAGGCAGAAACGGTTACGTCTGGCTACCGGACATTGATCGGCTGACAACCTTAATGTCTTCATTAATTGTGGTACACAAGCCGGTACATACGTCTATCCTCCTTGGTACCATTACAGATGCCCAGAGATTGTGACGTGACTAGAATTTTTGGAGGTGTAAGGTTCACGTCTGTCTTCTGTCTGAGCTGGATTTCATGTAGGGAGCGGATTTTGCTGGTGGGGTGGAATTTAAATTTTAGACCATTGAAGGACGAGGTGGCATTACACGGGGCGATGACTTGGCTTTGAGGACGCAGGAAGTTAGGCTCTATATGTGCGGCGGATATGAGTGTTTCTCCAATCCCCAGAAGGAGTGATCATCTTTGAGAATTACAAAGCATTGTAGATGATCCGATGTGTACTGCCGAAGTGTGCTATTACGGGTGTGACTCCATTAGGGTGGCGGTTTTGCGTATCTCAGAAGTGGGTTTGCCTTGAGGCACCGGTGTAATTCTGACGTGGACAGGTTATAACTCTACAGCGGGGTGATTGGTTATGGAGTTATCCAAACGTTTATTAGAACACGAAATGGCCTTTTCTGATGAGGACCTTCTGCATGTGGCACAACTGGCAGAAAAGGAATGTGGGGTGAGTGGTTTGAGGCCCGGCGTTTCTGGGGGATACCTTGACTCGAGATTGAACAAGGGGACAGTCTCGACACATTCAGAACCTGGTTTAGAACAAAACCAGAAGAAAGTGAATAAGGCTTTCAAACTGTCAGGGGATGTAGACTACTGAATTTTGGCTCGATACAGGAGGTGGCCGAGAAATTTGGAAACGAAATGACCTGTCGCTTAAGAAATGGGAAGATTTGGTAGGTTATCAGCCGGAAGTCAGTAAGTTACAGGTGGGATGGTTTTGTTTTTTATTGAGAAAGGAAGATGATGTGGCTGTAGTTATGCGACGGACGTGGGTGCTAGGTCGGTGTTTCATGGTCCTGCACTAGTGGGATGCCAGCTTTCATCCCATTACGAATGCACCTGTTAACCATGTTGTTTGGGTCAGGCTACATGGGTTTCCCTTGATGTTCTGGCATTTCAAAGCTGTCAAGGCGATTGGGGACTGCATAGGGACTTGCAGGTATGCCGACCCGAAGTGTCATGAGGTTTTTGATAAGAGAATTGCTTGGGTGTTGGTTGAGATCCCGTTCGCTGGGGGATTGCCGTCGACTATAAATTTGCAGTGGGATGGCTCGGTGTACTGTCAACCACTAGATTATTGGAACATCCCCTTTAGGTGCTTCCTCTGCCACGAGACAGGACACTTAAGGCGCAATTGCTCGGCGTGGAAAAGATTGGGTGGGGTGACAAAGGAAGAGATGTCTTCCGGGGAGCGGTCGAAAGCCGATACCTCGTCACAATACACTGAAGAAAAGACGTCGGGTAAGCATATTTTCCCAGCTCTTGACATTAATAAAAATGTTGATTGTAATTCGACTGATAAGGAATCGGATGTTGTGGGTGGTGGGATTGATAATTTGAAGTTTTCAGATTCTGTCCTTATAGGTTCTGGGACTGTCAATAGTATGTGTTTGAGTTCTGATGACCAGGATTTTTCTGGGGAAAATGGTCAGATGATGGGAGGGGAATCCATAAACCTGTGTCATCATGTGTCGGATTCTGAGGTGGTGAGAGGGGAACGGGTTCCCAACCAGGATTCCTCTGCTCGACATCGAAACATTTCGGTGACGACTGAAGGGCCTCAAGTTCTGTTGAATAGACCCATTATATGTATCCCGGGTATGGGGGGAATTTGTGACTCGGCACCCATAAATTCCGCTTTGATGAGGGAGACGGCGGGGTGTAAACAGACTGGGGTCAATATACCCGAGGGGCCTATTCTGGAGAACGACTCCCCCAGGAATTCTGTGGGGACTGACATAGAATATCTGTTAGCCAACCCTGAGGCTAGATTGATTCCTTTATCTGTGTCTACTGGTACTCCTCTGACCAACAAACCTATTAGTCCCTCTTCCCGCAAAAATGTAACCGTTCGAAGAGGAAAAGGAAAACAGAAAAGGATTTCTAATCTTTTTAAGGAGTCGGGTCATTTTGGTGATAGTTACCGAGAAGTTCCTGTTACACAAGCCATAGGGCGGGTTCTTAGAGCAATAACCCCCGCCGAGGAAGTGTCATGATGAAACTGGTTTCACTGAATATTAGAGGTCTGGGGGGGCACGCTAAATTTTTGTCCCTTAAGAATTTTTTGTTCTCTGTTAAGCCTGATATGTTCATGATTCAAGAAACCATGTCTGATGCGGATCGGGCAAATGCCTATTTGCGTCCTCTGTTCCCAGATTGGTCCCTCGTGACGACCGGTGCCAACGGTTTATCTGGGGGATGTGCGGTTATGTGGAACCCTGATGTTTATGCACTCACTGCTTTTGGCTTTCCGGGCGGCATCATCCTCACTGGTTTCTGCAGGGGCTTCAAAACCATAATTCACTTTATCAACTTATACGCGCCGTATTCAAATAAGTTGAATTTTTGGCATCATTTGGAGGATTGCGGGTTTTTTATGTTGCGGAATCTCATCATGGCGGGTGACTACAACTGTTCTTTTTCTCCTGATGAAATTTGGGGGGATAAGGGGCGGGTAGATCCTTGTGATAGAGAGATTAAGGATTTACTATTAAATTCTGATTTTATTGATATTCCGACGGCTAGGAAAAGCCCGTCCTGGATCAATGGGCGAAAGGGCCCAGATTTCATTGGAAAACGAATTGATAGGATCATGATTAGCATGGGGCTCAGGGCGGCCATCAGGACTCTGGAGGCGGAGATTGAAGACCTTACGATTTCTAATCACAGGCCGATGATCCTATTTTGGGACCTAGAGGAGAAAGTTTTTGGATATCCCTTTAAATTCAATAGACTGTGGCTCGATGATGATGAATTTAATAATTTAGTGAAGGGCTATCTGTTGGCGCAACAGAGAAGGCCCGGCATTTCAGCCTCTGAACATCTCAATAATACCTTAAAAGGTCTCAAAAAGGAGGTCAGAGGATGGGACCGTAGGAAGAAAAAGGTCTTTAGACAGCGTGCAAGACACATAATTGTTGAAAGGGCACGGATCTACTCAGAGTTGGCTGATGGAATACAAAATGAAAACTACTGGGAGGACCTGAAAAACTTGGAGGCTGAATATAGGGGGATTCTTCTAAAGGAAGAACCGGAATGGAGGTTAAAAAGTAGGGCTGTATGGCTTAAGGCGGGTGACAAAAACTCTAAATTTTTCCATAGGTTTGCATCCGGAAGACGGCGGGCAAATGCAATATGGGAAATTAAAGATGGGGAAAATATCCTTTACAGGAATTCTAAAATAAAAATAGCGGCTGTTGAGTATTTTCGGTCTCTATATTCTAAAAGAGATACTATCTTGATGGAGGAACACATGGAGATGATTGACGAATATCCACTGAAGTTTAATGAGGCTGATAACAGAAGGTTTATGGAGGCGGTCACTTGTGAAGAAGTAAGGGGTATCTTAAGCTCTTTTTCTGCTGACAAAAGTCCGGGGCCGGACGGCTGGACCCCGGATTTCTTCACTCATTTCATTGATGATTTTATCCAGGATCTTACGGAAATGGTGGAGGATGCTAGGGTCTCTGGTCAGATCATGGGGGCTGTTAATTCAACATTTATTGTCCTTATTCCAAAAATATCGGGGAAGCTTTCTTTCAATGATTACCGGCCCATTTCACTTTGCAATACACTATATAAGATAACATCTAAGGTCATAGCGCAGAGAATGAAGGGAAATCTTTCCAGGTGCATAACTTCTGAACAGTCGGGATTCCTAAAAGATAGGAATATACATGATGCTGTGGGGTTGACTCAGGAGGTTATTCACACCATTGGGCACAAGAAACTGGATGCCGCTGTTATGAAAATTGATCTTAATAAAGCATATGATCGGGTGGACTGGAATTTTCTGAGACTGGTGCTTCATAAGATTGGTTTGTGTTCAAGTGCAGTGGCATGGATTATGGGTTGTGTCACCAGGACATCAATGGCCATTATTATAAACGGAGCAGCTACAAATTTCTTTTCGCCGGGAAGGGGTTTAAGGCAAGGCTGTGCCTTATCTCCTCTACTTTTCATTTTGGTCATGGATGCATTAAGCCGAAGGATTAGGAGGGCGGGTGACTCAATGTCTTTCAGGGGGATAAAGATCAGTTCACAACTCAAGACAACACATAGTTTTTTTGTGGATGATATATTAATTTTTGGCATGCTGGGATATAAAGGATGGGTGACATTGAAAGGAATTTTCTCTAGTTTTTGCAGTGCCTCAGGTATGGAGATCAGTGAGACAAAATCATGTATTTACTTTGCGGGGGGAAACGACAGGACCAAGGAAGAGCTGGCTCTGTTATTTGGTTTTACCAGTGCTTCTTTATATGAAGGTTTAACATATCTGGGTTTTAGAATGAAGGCTCTGAGCTACACTATAGAAGACTGGAGGTGGTTATTACACAAATATGATCAAGTGGACTAATAAGTGGCTCTCAAAGGGCGGAAGGCTGATATTATCACAGGCTGTGCTACAACAGATTACTGTTTACTGGGGTCACTTGTACATTATTCCTAAGAAGATTATGAGCGAGATACGCAAACTCATGGCTAATTTCATATGGGGGGGGAGAGAGAAGAAGAAGGTTTTTCACTTGGCAAGATGGGACCAGATTACGTGTCCAAATGATAAAGGTGGTTGGGGTCTTCTAGATCTGGGTCACTTTGGTAATTCCCTTCTGCTGAAAACAATGTGGAGAGGTCTTCATTCGGGTGGCACATGGAAGGAAATTATAAATCAGAAGTACCTGGGAGGGGCCTCCATAGAGGATATGTATGTTTCAGGATGGATTCCTGGAAATGGAAGTTCAGATATTTGGAAGGGCTTTGGGAAATTGTGGCCGGTTTTAAACAACACTTGATATGGCGATTTGGCAATGGAAATAAGATCCTTGTTGGGAGCACAAATATTATGGGCATGGGGGAAAATTTACAGATTTCGGAAGACATGAAGCAATTTCTGAATCAAAAAGGAATCTTTTACCTAAGTCAAATTATTGTGGACTGGATTGGAGAAATACCAAAGTGGAAGGAAAAGGCAAATCTGGGACTCAATGGCACCTTGGGAGATTTATGGGACTCCTACTTAAACATGCTGAGAAGACAGGGTATTTGTCGGATGCGTGATGGGGATTGCCTCAGATGGAAAGGAACCAACTATGAAAAGGGCTCGAGAGTTAAGGAAATATACACTGCTATTATAGAACAAAAGTCGGATCTGGTACAAGACTGTTGGTTTGGGCCTTTCTGGAAGGTTGATGTTCTGGTTAAAATGATCATTCTACTATGGCTGGTAAAAAACGACAAAAATCTGACTTGGAGGAATTTGCAACGGAAGGGGTGGCATGGGCCAGGTTTTTGTCTCCTGTGCTACGCACATGAGGAAGACAACGTGCATCTGTTCTATTCTTGCCCATTTGCTCGGGAGACTCTAAAAATTCTGAGTGACTGTTTGAACATAGAGGTTCCTTTATTTGGTGGCACGGAGGAATGTCTGCAATGGTGGCTACTGCGCGCTAAGAGTAGATGGCCCATACCTATTCTGTTACATTGGTATCTATGGTGTGGGAGAAATAAGAGCATTTTCGAGGGTCGCATCATGTCCCCGAAGGGAATTGCAAATCAAATACACAGGGACTGGGTATGCATAAAACAGAAGGATAAGACCATCAAAGACATGTCAAAAAGACTTCTTCCTTTTCAGTATCAATATCCGATAGGATACTTTGATGGTGCAGCTCAGGAGACTATCTGTGGGTGTGGGGTATGGCTGTGCTTATCTTCGGAGTGTCATTTTAAATTGCACTGGAATGGGGGAGTCAGGACAAACATGAAATCAGAAATTATGGCTCTGTGGGGTTTAATGTCGTGGGCTTCTTTTCTGGCAGCAGACTATATCTGGATTGTGGGAGATTCTAAGGTCTTGATTGACCACCTGAATCACAAACTAAAAATTAATTTGGATTCCCTTTCACACTGGCTGTGTAGAATCGACACTCTTAGAACCTTTTTTGCAGGTATTACATTCAAGCATATATATCGTGAAAAGAACAACACTGCGGATGAGTTGTCAAAACAGGGGTTACAGGATGAATTTGGTAAGATAAATTATCAGCTTTTCAATTTACAGGGTCTTCAGGCCGAAGGATTTGTGCCTATCAACTAAGTCACTGTGGCAGCATTGTGTTTTAGTTTCTTTCTGTTTTCGATACCATATGTGTTTATGTCGCTACAGGTTTATTCCTTGTGGTGTCTTTTTGTTTTATGCTGCAGCGCAGCCGTGACGCTGTCACTTCTTGTCACTTATTGCTGTGTATGTACCTGTTTCCTGTTTTGTTGGGATGTCATGTTTAAAACTTTGTAAGAATTTGTTGTCACTAAGTCAAGACAGTATTTGTTGGTTATGATGGAATGCTATATGTGCATTGTAATGAATTATCCGTTCTGTTCCTGGTACTCAATATAAACCAGGGTATTTTTCTTACTGAAAAAAAAAAACTTTGGAGAGGCATATCTGGAGTTTTACTTGGCCAAATGAGGCCCAGGATGGCTTGTTAGAAAGAGAAGACCAGTGAGAACAATACGAGTGTGTTATATTTAGCAGATTCAATCATTTAATAACCCAATAATTTAACGAAAAATTAAGTTATAGAATTTTACCAAAAATTCAATTTGGGAAAAATTGTTGAAACAATTTCATATACCCAATCTTCTGTTGCTGCAAAATTGGTTTCATGACAACTCATTTCAACCATATAAGCTCCAACAACAATCAATGGGAGACTTTATTTTCGTATAATTTATTTATTTATTTTTATTTTCATTAGAGAGTTTAGTTTCCTCAATTTTATGTGTTTTAATTTTTCTGAGGAAATTAATTAATTTAATTTAATTTATGATTGGTTTGGCATAGGAAAATTGTTGAAGGGAATGAAGTTGAACCATTTTGGGAGCAATTTTATAAGGACAAAAAGGAATATGTTGGAGGATTGACAACTCCCAATTTGTTGGATCTTGCAACAATTTCAACAGTTCTCCATTTTTAGTTTTCATTTTTGTAAATAAATAACATTTTTTTAGAAGGAGAATGGGTTCCTTTTCTCTGCAACTAGGGGATCTTGAAGCACTTTTGTAAGGGATTTTTTGTTGTTGTAGTGTAAGGATAATAACTCAAATATGAGGTATTTGGGGGGAATCTTTGTGATTTTTTCTTGTTTGACATCTGCACTTTTGTAAGGAACATAAAGTTGAGTTGCCGAGAGATATAGCATTTTTAGCTCTTAGAAGAAGAGTTGTTTACATTTTTGTAGACAATTTTTATCAAGCTAAAGCTACTTATGGACTGAAAAATTTGTAATGAAGTTCTGGTACGATTTTAAATTTTTTCATTCTAATTCACTCTTGTTTGGATTGTAAGTTAATCCACTATTGCCGGAATTTCTCTAATTGTTTTTAATTTCTGTTCTAAATAGTGTATTGCTCTTTAATATTAGGAACTTTTGTTGTATTAATTGTTATATGTTATTGAATATTTGTAAGAGATATCTCTGAGGATCATAAAAAAATTAAAGTCAAGATGAATTCATTAAGATTCGAATGCATTTAGCAATAACTTTTTATTGTTTCAATGCATTCCTATTTTGTTTTCTCCTTCATTAATTAAATGAACTTCTTCTTTTAATTGATGAAAATCATATAATTAATTCAATAATTATATAAGTAGTCCTCTTCTCCTAGTTAGTTAATTCATCTACTCTTGAATTGAGAGAGGGCTATCCTTTTCCAATTCGAGATAGGATTAGCCTTTTGCTTGCATCTTAGAGTAGATCTGCATTCATATTTAAGTCTGCATTCTAGAAGTCCCCTTACATAGGGGAAAGCTTTAGATGTGGCTTAGGTGAGCCCTTAAATCATCTTAAGGATTTTCTTTCTTGCATGTGCATAGCAAGAAGACATATATGATTTATATTTTTCTATTGGTAAGTAATAGGAAAACTATAAGCTATCAGGGAAAGAGAGGGGATACCTAGACCCAGTTAAACTAGTTGGAGCGATTATACAAACATATACGAGTTTTTTTTGGGACTCTAACCGGGTGGCCTTCCCTGATGTTGATGAGGTCATTTTTGGCCTTCAACAGGGTGTTAAGAACCCCACTGATGGGCTTCCCAAATAGGTACAAGTTAAGGCCCATCTAACCATTCATAGGATCATTCAACCTTTCCTTCTACACTTAATAAGGTATTTTTCAACTTTAATATGTTCTTAGGAGGGTGAAGAGGTGATTTCCATATATTGTGTGCCTAACACATTATTATGCAATATATTGAGGATATTCTATGCAAATCATATAGAAGTCTAGCAAGAGAAGAATATGGGGCATGTCCCCTATTGAAAGATAATCATAACTCAGTTGGCTCAAGGACATTATCATCTCAATTTAGTTTTGAAGTCATCAAGGAACCAAATCCTCCTATTTAGGGATTTTGGAGGGAAGAAATCCTCTCTTCAAGGAGGTTTCCCGTCATGAAATTTTTGTATAAATAAGGGGCCTTAGTATCCCATTAGGATTCATAAACTTTGGAGAAGATAATCAACAATTGTGAAAGGCGTGTTCGTTATATTCCAGTTTTTTCATGTTTCATGTATCAACAGATTTTTTTATTAATGAAAAACAATCTTTGGTTTCTACTATGATTTTCCTATAATTTACTTGACTCTCCTTGGGTTAGGTCCCAACGTAGGTGCTCAATCTCCCTTCTTGTACCTTTAATTTCCATGCATTTATTTTAGTCATGGTTTTTTGCAAATCTCATCTCTAAAAAAGTATTGTCTTTGCAAGGTTAATGAATAAGATTCTCTTTAAGTTTGTTTATGCTTTGATAGACTAAAAAAAAGTTTCTTTGATGAAGTGATATTCTTCATTTAAAATTCAACTCATCATTTCTGTCATTTTACTTGTATGAATTTATTAGTTTATCGGTTATTTATGCACTTTTATTTTACTAGTAAACCATGCATTTTTCTTTCAGTTAGATAGTATTGCTTCATAGGTATAGTTAGTATTGTGTTTATGCGTTTGGTTCACTTATAAAATCATATTTTCACTCATTATTACTCATTTCTGAAATCTTCCAATAAGTTGATTTCTGTCTAGACGAGTTGTATGAAACTCCAAACTTGCCTATTCCTTGCATGAACTGATCCATTGGAGGTACATGAGTTTGGAAATATCTATTTACCTTTATAAAACCTTCCTTCACCTTCTTCACCCCTCAGACTGCATTTGGACAACATTAAATGGCTCTTGGTTGTTTCCTGTAGAAAAATAAGAGCAACATGCAACAATACGCTGATTGCACTAGAAAGCCTCCAAAATTGCAACCAAATCACATTTATTATTAATTATTGCATTACCAAGCTCATTATACCACATCACCACCCAATGTCATCCCCATATGGTGATTTCATGGTGATTTCATCACAACATATCGAACAATGACATATAGTAGCAAAAAAATCAATTGTTTTTTATATATAAATCCCAAAAGAGTGTCATTCCAATCATTGTTTCTATGAAATTATTTGGAGAAGATATAATATTGACCAGTGTTGATAGCATCCTCTGCATCAAATCTGCATCAATTCTCCAGCTCTATAAGCCCCCTCTCCATGTAGTACCTGAAAAACACATGGGGCCACCTACATGACATCTTCCAAATATGAAGTCATGACAACCTGTGTTTCCTAAACATCATCATAATTTATCTTTTATCCATGTATCCCCCCCCCCCCCCCACCAAAGTTGCACTAAATTTCATAATTAGATGGCCCTTATTCAAATTAAAGCCCAAATTTTCTAATGCCATTAACAAACTTGAAGTTATTTGTACCCTTCCAAATATTGTCGAGATTTTTTGCCCCCCTAGACATGAATACCAAACTACTAATCAACCATTTCATCCCCCAAATAAATCATTTCATTACACTAGTGATACTCATAATATTTCATGTTAAATTTTTTTTTTTGGATTGAATGATAAGGGGAGTACTAGATGAAGAGAGGACATAGTGATGGCTAGGGTTATTGGATGAAATTTATAGGGCATCGACATTCTTCAAGCTAGTTGTGACCCCCAGGGAACCCTTCCCTATATCGATCTAATGCGTAACAGAATAGGTAGGATAAGACTCTTTGAAATTAAAAATAATAGCCCAAATATTTTCTCCAACGGTAGTTTTGAGCTTCATGTTAGATGTGATAATGGTCGCTCACAGGAAACAAAGAATGTAGATGAAAATAAAGAAGTGGAGGGGCATAGGAAACTAATCCCTTAGGTATAAATATGTGTAATAAAATGGAAGGGTATTTCGACCGATTGTTACCTTGGTGGCCCAGATCTAGCAAATCTCGTTTCTGGAAGTAGTGTTAACTTCAGACCTATCCTTTTCTCTGAATAAATTAAAAATGATAACGAGCCCTCTACAGATCAAAGTAGCTGCATCCTCCAGGTTACAGATGTAGCCGACAAAGAAAAAATGTCAGTAGATCGGTGGAGGGACATGATTTTGTTGATGGATATAGCTTATGTAGCATATCCTCCCAAACATTTCTACTGATCTGGCATCCCCCCACTGTACAAGACTATACTTGTGCTTTCTACCTCGTTTCTTGGTAGAATCTGAAGAAGACGACTAGGAGGGTATCCCAAGGTCGATTAAATATGGCAAGGAGGACCTCCAAAGGTTGATTAAATCTACGAGAGAGGAAATTTTGTTCCCCAACAAGTGTCCATTAGAGAAAAGTGAGAAAGCACAACTCATGGGAAAAGGTGAATTATTTCAAATTTTTTCTCAAACCCCATCTGGAAGGTCAATCCACATGGGGGTCAAAAATGATTTCTTGGTTTGGGATTTGAAAAGGGAGATCCATAATAGATTCGGTATTGTAATGGTGTCACAAAGTCTGATTTATGTTGTTAGATCTATGAAGGATGATCAACAGATACAATACTATGGCATAGATCATAACTCCACAATCATCATTAACCTGAGGTTGTGTGGAGGCTCGCCTGGACCAATCCATTGATCTACTTCCTTCAAAGATGCTCTTAAAGGTAAATATATTCCATTAGGTAAATCTGAAAAAACTCTAAACATTCTTGGGTCCTATATTGTGGAGCAGATAAAACAAATCCCAACAATGACAATAGATCTAGTAGAGTCAACTAATCTTCGTAAAACCTATCAATCCCAGACAATCATTTGCAGGTTTAATGGTTTTTGGCCAAAACCTCTCGATCTCTTTTAGTGGATTTTTATGACTTGGGCACCAAAATGTGAGGTTAATCTATGCTCCAAGGGATTTCTTCATAGTCAAATTTGAATAATAAGATATCAAAGACTATGTTATACAGGATGGTTAATGGTTTTGGTTAATGTGGGACCATTTATCACCCCATGGTTCCCCGAATTCGATTCCAACACAATGATGGTCTCCAAAATTCGAGTGTGGGTAAGATTACATAACTTACCCCTTCATTTCTGGCATTCAAAAGTCCTAGAAGGAATTGGTAACTTGCTAGGGAGATACATCAATATGGATACACAAAGAACATAAGAATCAATATATATTTTTTCCTGAATTTGTGTAGAGGTAGACCTCAACAAAGGACTTCCCGATCGTATTCTTCTGCCACAAAATAATCAGTGTTGGACTCAGGTCTTAGATTATGAGAATAAAAAATTCAGGTGTTACTTTTGTCTAAAAACTGGAAATTTACAAAGCTCATGTCCTTTGACAAAGAAATATCCTATAAAGGAAAATAAACCAGCCAAGAAGCCTAAGGGATGGAAATTCCCAGCCCAAGAACCTAATGAAGAAGAGGAATAAGATCCCATTGTGTTAGTTATTTTGTGCAATGGGGTACCAAAAAACACCTCCTTAGTAGTTGGTTGTTCCCTACAAAATATCATAGATAGAGTTAGTGTTGTTAGTGGACAGACTTAGATAAACAAATAATTGCAAATGGTGAAAAAAAAGCATCTACAAACATAAACTAAAAAATAGATAAACACACAAACTAATGCTTAATGAAGCAAACAAGTCAACAAAATAATGGAAAAAGACTCCCTTTATTGACCGCTAGTGGTAGAATATGAATACTAAACGCTTGAAGAGAATTCTTTGAGTTATGGTGCACAAAAATCCTTAGTAAGGAGGTCCCTTTCCTCAATATCTTTGCAATTTTCTCCTCTCTCTCAAAAGAAGTATGAATATTCTCTTGATGGTGGACTCTTCTTCTCTCACTAAGATGATGGATTTATTAAAAGAAATATGGCGAACATGTTATTGCTCTTACTTCTTTAACTTCAAAAATGAAATGTGGTGTTGCTCTGATAGAAATTTGGCTAGCATAACATTGTCTCATGTTTTGGTTCTCCCATGTATTGTTTATATAGAATTTTTTGAATCCAAATTACCTCTCTTGGTTCATGAATTATAGTGACTCGAGAGTAGGACAAGATGATTCCATTGAGGGCTGCATTTCTTCAAGGCGACTCAAATTCGGTTTTCCTTGACTGGAACATGTCTATGAATCATCCTCCAAGTGTGACAAGTGGTCACGAATTTTCTGAGTCGCACTTTTCCTCAACTATGTGTCTTTCAAATCAAAAGCTACGTGGTCACACTTTTGGACTTCCTGTATGGTGCGCAATCCAAATTTTACCTAGGAATCCTTAGGAGAATTTACATTTTTAGAACTTCCATAATGTCTTCAGTTGGAAAATATTTATTTGTACATTCTCCTAGACAACCTTATGTGTCTTTTAGAGTGTACAATTTTTTGGTGTTAATAGTTTCCCCCTAATGTATGAGGTTAGGAGTAAGAGTATAGCCGAAATACATCACATTTTTTTTTTCTGACTGAGAGTCCGAGTAACTACTTTGAGAGAGAGAGAGAGAGAATAACTTGTCGCGGAAATGTGTAGAGGAACCCCTTGACCGAGGAGAAAGGATAAACATGCTCTAAATAAAACCTAAGTGGAAACTACAAATTTCTTATACGAGGCGAGCATGTCCCATGCTCATTATGATGACTAGTGATGGATTATTATAATCAGACAAAGAATGGTTCTGTCTAGTCAAACTATAGTAGTCAACATGCTAGTGGTTGGTGACGATAATTTTTGACACCCTCAAGGGATTTTCTTAACAAATGAACTAAATTTGGGGCCCATACGCATAAAAAAGTTGTAGCACTACTTGAGTGATGTGTTTATGTATGCATGGGTCTTTGACTAAATGAAAGAGTTGCAATGGTCATTAAGCAAGATACCACCCTAACATTAATATTGGTGTTGGTGTCAAATGTTAGGGGGACCGATGAAATCAATGGGAAATGGTGATTCCCAATGTGCCACTCAAGGATGTCCCTTAAAGGGGATGCATCCAAGGTACAACCTCAATTCTGGAATATGAGTGTTGAAGACGATGGAAAAGAAGCATCATTCGCCCGAAAATTGTTGATCCAAGGAATCAAGAAATCAGATGAAATCAGATTGTAACATGGTGGGTCAGTAAGGAATTATAATGAAAGATGGTGATATCAATGGATATGGACAACTAGCCTGAGGTTAGAGCTATAATACAAGTGGAAACAGTCAGAATAAATTTTCTATCAAGGATGGCACTAGAGTCGGTAGGACATCCAGGGCAGGTGTAAGTATGTTCTGACTAACATGAAGAGGGTAAGTGGATAATGTGTGAGCTCTTACAAAGGGTGATTGGAAACTTTCATCGGGTATAAGACATGAAAATATGGTAGGGGACCTTTTTCCTAAAAAATCTTTGTACACTTTCCAAAATAATGTAAAGGTGATTTGGATGTACAAACACATAGATGGTTGCCCAGAAAAATATGTTGACCTTCATATTGTCTACAGATGGTATTTGTTTGTTGAGGGTGGACCCCATTGGCTAGTATCATTGTGGGTTTGATGAGGCTATGTAGATGGAGGGATGATAGGCCAAATGTGGAACGCGGTAGTACATCCTGCTTAATCCATTGCAAAATAAAATAGGTGGCCTAAGAATGGGGTTGGTAATCAATGAGTGAAGTAGAATGTAGCTGATCTTCAAGGCATGTAAGTGAAGTGGTTCTTGGGCCTTGGGTGGATGGTCATGGATCCCAGTAGTATGTGGGGCCCTATAGAATGAGGTGATCCATGAGTGGGAAGGATCTATCAACTGGAGTGGACATTTACCATATGAATGGAAAGGTGGTAGTAAACAAGGTTGAGATGATGGACCTTATGGAGAATGTTTTGGAGAAATTATGTCAGGGTATTAAAATCTTTTGTAAGAATCCTATCATGTTGAGTGGTGAATGATACCTACTTTGGCCACTGAGGTGTTGATCATGGCAGGTAGTGTTTGGTGTACCTGCAATTTTAATGAACAATATCCCAAGTGAAATTTTTTTTTTGAACATATGAATCATATGAAATCAACTAAACAAGATGAATTAAAAAAAAACAAGATAAGACGCACTTGAAGTGATATCTTGGGCATGTTACAGGTCCAAAAATGGGTTTTGGAAAAAAATGGAATGAAGGGTACCATGATGAAGATGATGTTGTATTGATCCTTGCGTCTCTCAAGGTTTTGAAATAGGGTCCTAATCCTTGTATCGGGCTCGAGAAGATGTAAAAAAGGGAAATATATAGGACAAAGGGGGGCCTATGCCACCTCATTTGCACTTACTATTTTTGGAGACTAGAGTTGAGTCAAGAGTTTTTTTTTGTCCTTGCAGTCAGCTTGTGTACCAGGGAAGCACGCGGAGAGAGACGGGTGAGAGCTTGAAACCTAAACTTTGTGAATTTGGTAGTCTTAGGTTAGATCGTCCATACAGGGGTACCATGTAAGGATTTTTATGGTATAAAGGTTTCGACCACTTGGGAAATTCCTATTTAGCCACATGGTCGATGCAGGAATCAGGCCAGGAGCTACACAGTCCGTACGACTACACAACCGAAAGCTGCAACCTAGCTAGAAGGTCAACGTCGTGGCTTGGGCTCCCTACCTCATTTTTTCAACGCACGTGTAACTAGAACAGACGTGCATTCCCAGGATCTAGGCCTCTGCATATTATCACTTGGTAGACATGTGCACCTTGCGTCTGCTTGGAAAACAGATGCACATTCTGTGCATTTGTATTGGGAAAAGTCATGCGTAGTTTGAAAACTTGATTTGTATAGCCTAAGAGGATGCTTATTTTTTTGTATTTTTTAATCCTTGTTGGCAGGATGGGAATGATATAGAAAGAGTGATATTGGGTTCCTTTATTGGAGGCGATCGCAGGTGACCATGCGGCTATCTAGAAACTATCCAGGTGGGGGTTACTAAAGTTTCTTCAAAACCTCATTTTGAGGTCATAAGATAGATTCTTGTGTTTTCTGATCTGTATTCAATATTTAGATCGACATATATTCATTGTTAGGGGGGAATATCTACTGATTACTGCAGTGATAGACATATATTTTGTGACTGGGTTGGTACCTCATGGAGAGGTTTTTCCACATCCCTTCTTGGCTGGGCATGTGGATATCTGGCGATGGGCAGAGCGGGAGGGCCACGGTGGACCTAACCCTATTAAAGATGGGTGCATCAGGGTGCCTACTATCTTGTATATTACCAAGCGACCGGTGTTATCGATGATCATGCAGTTGTCAGGTTCGATGACCCCACACCAGGTGTCAGGGCCCCAGATTTCCATCTTGTGGAGGTTGCAGGCGAGGCTTTTTTCCGACTGGGCCAATTTTTTATACAGGGGGATGGTATCCCAGTTGATGGTGGTTCAACATGGAGGATCTCAAAGCTTCTTCTACACAAATATCCTATGTAGCATCTTGTACAAGAGGGTTTTGATGCTATGACCATTTATAGCAGTGCCTCAGGTCCTGCTAGGGAACCGAGGATTAGACAGTGCATAACCATGATGCCACAAGCTGGTGATGGTGTAGGGGGGCATTAATAGAACGCCGAGGTGGGGGGTGTTAGAAAATTAAATATTACAGAGCAATGCAACACATAAAATATGTGGAAAATAAAAGCACACAAAACACATAAAATTAGAGAGACACAGATATACGTGGTTCACCCAGTTTGGGCTATGTCCACCCCAAACAGCCAATCCTTCCTTTCTATTATCCAACAAAAATGAAGAGACAAAACCTACAGCAGATCCGCTGTAATATCCTCTATTCTCTCTCACAGTCTCCCTCTCTGTTTCTCACTCCGAGAATACACCTACAATGCACAGCCGCAATACAATGCCCTCATAAAAGCGAGGGGTTTCCTTCTAGGGAAAAAAACCCTAATCTAAAAATAACTTCTACCATCATATCATTTGCCTAATGAACAACCCAGATTGACTAGAAATTACTATACTTTTACAAGGCAATTTTACATATGTTTTTAGCTTCGGGGGCGCTGCCCCCGAAAACCCCCGCCAGGGGGGGGCTCCGAAAAGTGTTGCCGCCCCCCCTGGACCCCCCATGGCAGCGATTAATTACGGGTGGCGTTGCCTCCCCTTTTTAGGTACAGGGGTCCAATATTGTGATACAAAGTAAACAAGATAATCAGGCTCCACACCCAACAATCTCCCACTTGGAGACTAATTGTAGCAACTCCACTGCTGCTTCATTTGCTAGACAATGACTCCTCTTTAGACCTGGCTGTTCCTCATCTTCATCTTCATCCTTGAAGACCAATTGAAACTGGGCACATTCTCAGTTTCTCCCTGGTTACAACTTTTGTTAGCATATCTACAGGATTCTGGCTAGTGTGTATCTTTTCCAGCTTCAACTCTCCATCTTCTAATACTGACCGTATGAAATGGTACTTGAGATGTATGTGTTTAGTCCTGGAATGAAATGCTGAGTTCTTTGCAAGATCAATGGCACTTTGGCTATCACTGTATAGCGTGCCCATATCATGCTTCTTACCCAATTCACCCATAAACCTTTGTAACCAAATCATTTCTTTACTAGCCTCTGTCGCAGCAACATACTCTTCTTCTGTTGTTGAAAGTGCAACAACAGTTTGGATTTTTGAAACCCAATTGACAGCTGTTCCACCTACAGTAAATACATATCCTGTAGTGCTCCTCCTTTTATCTTTGTCACCTGCCATATCTGCATCAACATATCCTTGTAGAGCAATGTTTGAACCACCAAAGCATAATGCTTGATTTGTGGTATCTCTCAAATATCTGAGAATCCATTTTACTGCCATCCAATGTTCTTTTCCTGGATTATTCATGTACCTACTTACAACTCCCACTGCATGTGCAATATCAGGCCTTGTGCAGACCATTGCATACATTAAGCTTCCAATTGCAGATGCATATGGAACTCTAGACATATAATCCATGTCTTCTTGGGTCTTTGGGCACATCTCCTTACTAAGTTTGAAATGGCTAGCAAAAGGTGTACTAACTGGTTTTGCATTCTGCATATTAAATCTTTTCAACACCTTCTCTATGTACTCATTATGAGACAGTGTTAGTTTGCGATTTTTCCTGTCTCTAGTTATCCTCATACCAAGGATTTCTTTTGCAGCTCCCAAATCCTTCATTGCAAATGAATTTGACATTTTCTTTTGAGCACATTTATTTCCTGCAAGTTAGATCCTGCAACAAGCATGTCATCTACATACAATAACAATATAATATAGCTTCCATCATTTTTCCTTTTTAGATAAACACAATGATCAGAGTGACATCTAGTATAACCTTGTTCAGACATGAACTTGTCAAATTTTAGATACCACTGCCTTGGAGCCTGTTTTAAGCCATACAAGCTCTTCTTTAACCTGCACACCAATTTTTATTTCCCTTTTACCTCATATCCTTCTGGTTGCTACATGTATATCTCTTCCTCCAAATCTCCATGGAGAAATGTTGTCTTTACATCTAACTGTTCAAGATGTAAATCTTCCGCTGCTACTAGACTTAAGATAGTTCTGATTGAATTCATCTTAACAACAGGAGAAAATATTTCATCAAAATCAATACCTTTCTTTTGTGCAAACCCCTTCACCACAAGTCTAGCTTTGTACCTCTGTTTTCCTCCATCTTCTTCCTTCAGCCTGTAAACCCATTTATTCTGCAATGTAGTTTTACCTGCAGGCAACCTGACTAAGTCCCAAGTCCGGTTATGCATTAAGGAGTCCATCTCTTCTTCCATGGCTAGCTCCCACTTCTTCCTGCTTTCAACCTGCATTTCTTCTTCATAACATTCAGGTTCACCAGAATCAGTCAGCAATAAATAATATAATGAAGGAGAGTATCGTTCAGGGGGTCTACTTATCCTGGTAGATCTTCTAACACCACTTTTAGGTGTTTGAGGTGCCTGTTGCTGTTGTGGTGGTTTCTGCTGCTGTGGTTGTTGATTATTATTATTTTCAGGCACCTTTACTTTTTCAGTTATCTCATCAAGAACCGTGTATTCCTTGCTTTCTTTTTCCCGTTTCTTTTCCTGCAACTGATTCTTATACAAGACCTTTTCATTGAATATTACATCTCTGCTCCTAATGATTTTGTGATTTTCATAATCATATAAGCAATAACCAAAATCATTAGCACCATATCCAATAAAGGTACATTTATTTGATTTTTCCTCAACCTTTGTTCTATTTTCTTTATTAATATGGACAGAGGCCTCACAACCAAAAGGCTTTAAAAAAGAGTAGTTTACCTTTTTACTTGCCCATGCTTCCTCTGGAATACCAACATCCAAGGAAATTGAAGGCCCTCTGTTTATTAGATAAAAAACAGTATCTACAGCATCTGCCCAAAATTGTAAAGGCAATCCTGCATGCAATCTCATGCACCTTGCACGCTCCATGATTGTTCTGTTCATCCTTTCTGACACACCATTTTCTTGTGGTGTTCTTGGAACTGTATTCTCTCTGCGAATTCCATGCTCTGAATAGTACCTATCAAACTCTTTGCTGCAATATTCACCTCCATTTTCTGATATGAGACACTTCAACTTCTTTCCTGTCTCAATATCAACCAAAGCTTTCCATTTCTTGAAAATATCAAATACATCAGATTTATTTTGAATACAATAAATCCATGTTTTTCTAGTTGCATCATCAATAAAAGTAACATAATAACGAGAGCCACTGAGAGATGATACCTGAGCAGGTCCCCATACATCCGTATGCACAAGCTCTAATTTTTCGCTCTTCTTTTCTTTCCCAACTCTGAGAAATCTGACTCTCTTTTGTTTTCCATAAATGCAATTTTCACAAAAATCCAAATCAAAATTCTTCAAACCTGGCAGCAAATTTCTTGAGTGAAGAATCTTCATTCCCTTCTTACTCATGTGTCCGAGCCTATGATGCCATAATGCTGCATCTGCTCCTTTGGAAGTTAAAGCATTAACAGAGTTATAAATATCATTGCATAAATACAATGTACCAACATTTTCACCTTTTGCTATTACCAGCGCTCCTTTGGTGACCTTCCAAGTTTTATCTGTGAAAGTTGTCACACAACCTTCACTGCCTAATTGCCATGTTGAAATCATATTTTTCTTCAGATCTGGAACATGCCTTACCTATTTTAGTAGCCATTGGTTTCCATTTTTTTGTTTTACAAGAACTTTACCCATTCCAACAATTTTACAGGGTTTATCATCACCCAAACGAACTTGTCCAAAATCTCCTTGAACATAGTCATGAAAATATTTCTTATGAGGTGTGGCATGGAATGAAGCCCCTGAATCTACAACCCAAGAATCAGTAACATTTTCAAAAGAAAGAATCAAAGCATCTTGTAACACATCACCTGTCACATTTTCTTCATGATTTTTTTCTTGCTGTGTGTCTCCTTCTTTTCCCTTCCGAGATCTACAGTCTTTCTTTAGGTGTCCTTTATTTCTGCAATTCCAGCACACTATCCCCGATTTGGACTTGGATCTGCCTTTCCTTGATTTACTACGATATCCCGAGCTCTTTCCTCTTTCCATTCTTCTTCCCCTAGAATCTGCACTCAAAGCATTTCCTGATGTCTCACCAGAGCTTTTCTGTCGCATTGCCTCGCTAAGGATAGCAAAAACAACATCATCAAACTTTAAAGTACTAGATCCAGAGACAGAGTTACTAAGGGCCATTACTAAACCATTCCAACTCTCTGGCAATGAGCACAAGAATAACAGAGCTCTAACTTCATCATCAAAGTTTACCCCTACAGAACTTAACTGACTGGTAATTGTATTAAATTCATTTAAATGGTCTGCAACAGATCCACCTTCCGACATCTTCATATTAAATAGTCGTTTCATAAGAAATACCTTGTTTGAGGCCGAGGGTTTTTCATATAGTTTCGCCAATGTCTGCATCAAACCCTCTGTTATTGTTTCCTTCGAAATATTGAAGGTGACTAACGTCGCAAGACACAACCGTACTGTTTCGAGTGCCTTTCTATCGAGAATGTTCCATTCTGCATCTGTCATGGCCATCGACTTCTTTGTTTTTCCGCTCAATGGTAGGTACAGATCTTTCTGATACAGATAATATTCCATCTGCATCTTCCACAGCGGGAAGTTTTTGCCATTAAATTTCTCGACCCTAAACTTACCATCTTCTGCCATTGCTCCCACTCGAACCAGGAACCCTTCTTTCTTGCGAGTTTATCAGCCAAATATACCTTCGGCTCTGATACCAATCGTTAGAAAATTAAATATTACAGAGCAATGCAACACATAAAATATGCGGAAAATAAAAGCACACAAAACACATAAAACTAGAGAGACACAGATATACGTGGTTCACCCAGTTTGGGCTATGTCCACCCCGAATAGCTAGTCCTTCCTTTTTATTATCCAGCAAAAATGAAGAGACAAAACCTACAGCAGATCCGCTGTAATATCCTCTGTTATCTCTCATAGTCTCCCTCTCTGTTTCTCGCTCCGAGATACACCTACAATGCACAGTCGTAATACAATGCCCTCATAAAAGCGAGGGGTTTCCTTCTAGGGAAAAAAACCCTAATCTAAACATAACTTCTACCGTCAGATCATTTGCCTAATGAACGGCCCAGATTGACTAGAAATTACTATACTTTTACAAGGCAATTTTACATCTGTTTTTAGCTTCGGGGGCGCTGCCCCCGAAAACCCCTGCTAGGGGGGGGGCTCCGAAAAGCACTGCCACCCCTCCCTGGACCCCCCACGGCAACGATTAATTACCGGCGGCGTTGCCTCCCATTTTAAGGTACAGGGGTCCAATGTTGTGATACAAAGTAAACAAGATAATCAGGCTCCACACTCAACAGGGGGTTGGTTTAGTTCCAACCCTCATAAGATTCTTGAGTACCTGTAT
This sequence comes from Pinus albicaulis, assembly GCA_034641835.2. Lineage (NCBI taxonomy): Eukaryota > Viridiplantae > Streptophyta > Pinopsida > Pinales > Pinaceae > Pinus > Pinus albicaulis. Next base: position 538,419,398 of record CM076583.1, on the reverse strand, counting down.
TGTGGAGTGAACTTTATGGGTGATCCAGATACGGGGCTCCCTCCTGGTGATGCTTGGGGGCTAGAAGATATGTTACGTATTATTTATGCATTTTAGTTTTTCTACAGATATGTTTTATGATGCATTTTTTATATTATGTTGATATCATGTCTTTGTACTTACAAATTTGAGGCTGCATGGATGGTTGTTGGCTTACTTACTAGGCAATGATCCACGTTGTATGGGAGTGGTTGATGGTCATGTTGTACCAAAATGACAGTGAGATGTTTGGGAGGGGGAGGAACCTGAGATGCCTACACAATGCCAACAACTTGAGATCAGTGGTTCCTTTGGGTAGGGGTCCAGTTCCTCAGCTTCCAAGGAGATGGAGATATTGTGAGAGCGTGTTGAGGTAGGAGAGGCCCAATCAATAACTTTTGTGTCACAACTCTAAGACTATGAGGATGATTAGGGTAGAGTTTATGCCTTTATGAGGGGGAATATTGCAGATGGATGGGAAAGACTAGGAGAGGTGGTGGTGGATACGATTTTTGCACATGATCGGGCATGCCAAATGGTTCTTTGATGTATTGCAATGGCAGTGGCCACTCTTTATCCCATTTTGGAACATGATGCGAAGGTTGGACCTCAGGAGAGGGGGAAGGGCCCCATCCATAGTTATATAGTTTTTATTTATGTACCAGGGAAAGAACCCATTATGAGTATTCTCTCGTGTTTTGAGGAGCTATATTACCTATCATTGAGCCTGTGGATGCACAATTATTTTTTGTACTCCTATATATTTTTTGATATGTATATATGAGATGAGATTTTTGATGCGGATCTCATGATGTCTTTTTTGTACATATTTATACATATGATGTACGTGATGTATGTGTTTATATATATGTGATGGATATTATGATTATGATTCATGTTTGATGGTATATATGTAATGAATTTTAGTCTAGTACTTGATTAGCTATGCGATCAGTTGTATGATTTTGATCCCTTGGTATATGTGTAAATGTGATATGATCAAATATTCGAGTTAACTTTTGTGCATAACAATATTTCCGAAAAAGGCATGGATCAAAAAACTGAAAGGTTCTATATAACTACGATACAACGAGCTAGGTATCGAGGAAGACATGCAGGTGACAGCAAAATAGGAGGGAAGCATCATCCAACGGGCCTATGACAGTCATATTCTGCTTGATTATTGGAGGCTAACCCAATACATAGTCCATTGGTGAGACAGGGTGTCCGGTCAAGAGAGTATATGGCCCAAGCCGATGCAGTGAGGTTTTGTGACCATCGAGAGGCATCATTAACAAATCCATAATGATAGACTGGCAGATGAACCATATTTGACACATGATGAGAGAGCTAATCTAGAGTGGATCCATGATGAGGTGATCATCATAAAAATAAGTTACGGTGCATACATGTACATCCTAGGTATTCTTGAGCATTCTTATGGGTGAAAGTTTTTGAGGTAGAGTCCATTGACGAGATTTTTTAGGAAATTCCCATCGGGCTTTGATAAGATGTATGCTCCCTTGAGGAGGCAATTCTTGAAAATGTATGGACCCTTATGTAAAGTCCCAAACTTCCCTGGCCATAAAGCTTCTTTAGAAACATCATAGCAGAGAACTAACTCACCTTCAGTGAATGTCCAAGGGGTGATGTTGTGATCAAATGAGACTTTGATCCTCTTTTTGTGTGCTTCATTATGCTGGAGAGAGCCATGTAAACTTTCATCGACCAACTCTAGTAGTACCAACCTTTTCTCTAAAGTTTGGGTGTCATTGAGAAGTTCAATGGAAGAGTGCATGATGGGGATCTCTCACTCAATGGGAAGCACAAATTCCACCCCATAGAATAATTGGAAGGGTGTGAACTCTGTTGATGATTTTACTGTTGTGTTGTATGCCCACAAGGCTGAAAACACGATGTGGTGCCAATTGGTTTTGTGATTGTTCACCATATGTTGCAACATAATTTTGAGAACTTTTTTGACAAATTCTACATGGACGTTGGATTGGGGGTAGTATGGGGATGTGAATTCGTGAGAGAAAGCAAGATGTTAGGATAATTCCTGAAATATTTCATTCTCGAAATGTTTCCCATGATCAGAGACCAATTCCTTGGGAATGCTGAACTATTTTATGACATGGTTGAAGAAAAACCATGTGGTGGTTTTTGCTGTGTTATTATATTTGGGCATGGCTTCTGTCCATTTGGTGAAGTAATCGACGAAAACCACAATGTACTTATGGTTACCGTATGATGGGGGGTTGCTAGTCATGAAGTCGATGCCCCATTTGCAGAAGGGGCCAATGATGATGAATTGATGTAGGGGATATGGAGGGGCTCTAGCCTTATGAGCATATCGTTGGAATCTGTCACATAATTTTACTGCTTAGATGCAATCATGAAAAATGGCAGGCCAGAAGTAACAGAAAAAAAGAAGGATTTTTGAGTGGTAACCATCCCTGAGAGGTGACCGCCACAAGCTCCATTGTGACAATTATTTAAGACCTGCTCATTTTGGTCGTGAGTGAGGCATCTAAGAAGGATGGTGTCGATGCCTCGTCGATAAAGGTCTTCTCCCAAAAGGAGGTAACAGGGGGCCTGATGGCATATGCATCTCCCATCGTCACAAGTACGCTATGGTTTGAAATTTTGAGTTAGTAAAAATAGGATAATATAATTGTACCATGGGTCGTCCATTGATACTAAAAATAGATGTTCATCAGGGAGATCATCATTAACGAGAGATCCTTGGGTTTATGCTAGGAGATCAATCATGAATTCTGGGAGGATGAGCACATTTTTTCTTTTAGGGGAATTAAACTGTGGATCGAATGCTTGTAGTACAAGAATTTATCAAACATATTTGTGGTTAATCATATGGTGAGTGAGAAAATATCACATGGGGTTGATAGTTGCTACAACGGTAGGGGTTCGCAAGATGATATAATGTCAATGATTTTGTACTAAATGTACTAGGGCTAAGGCAATATTTTCTTTTATCTCATACTTCAATGCAAGCCCATATACATTTTTGCTCAAATAATAAATTGTGTGATCCTTGTTATTTGATCCATCCTAGACTAACATCCTAACGATGGCTACATCTAATGTTGATAGGTAGATGGTATATTCCTTATTGTGGTCAGGTGTGCTAATCAAAGGAGTTTGAGATAATGTATCTAAAGCTTAAAATTATTTTTGAGCCTCGTCATACCATTGAAAAGGAATATCCTCATGAAGGAGACGCAGGAAGTCCTATGCGTAAGTAGCGTAGTTGGGGACAAAGTGTTGTAATAAATTGGCCTTACCCTACTGGCTTTGTAACTTCTTTAATGTTGTTGGTGGTGGTACTTCCTTAATGGCCTGGACTTTTAGAGGGTCGACTCTAATACCTTGCAAGGAGAATATAAATCCCAGTATTCTTCTAGTGTTGACACAAAAAACACTCTTGAGTGGGTTCAAGTGTAGGTTATATTGTCAACATCTTTGAAAATTCAAGAGGATATCCTCCAAATGGTTAGCACACTTCTTGGATCGCACTGTAAGGTCATCAAAATAGGTGAGGATGAGATGAGAAAAGTCATGGAAGATGTAATTCTTGGCCTATTGGAAGGTAGCGCCAACGTTTTTTAGACTGAAAGTCATAACTTGGTATGTGAATGTACCCCAATGGGTGGTGAATGTAGTTTTGTACTAATCCTTATGGTGAATGTGGATATGGTTATACCCAGAGAACTCATCCATGAAGGATAGGGCCTCATGACTGGCACAAGCATCGATAACTTGGTCAACAAATAGTGTGGGGTAATTGTCTTTGCGACAAGATTTGTTCAGATCTAAAAAACAAGTACAAATGAGAATGGTGCCCTGTTTTTCATGATGGGTATAACGGTTAGAAACCCAAGACATGTAAGTCATAAAATAGATAAATCCAACTTTGTGGAGTTTATCTATTCCTTTTTTTATTTCTTCTGCCTTATAGGGGTGTAACTGACTTTGTTTCTGCTAGACAGGATGGGTGTAAGGCCATGTGTCAATATGGTGTTCTAAAATGGCGGGACTAATGTTAGAGAATTAAATATTACAGAGCAATTAAACACATAAAATATGCGGAAAACACAAGCACACAAAACACATAAAACTAGAGAGACACAGATATACGTGGTTCACCTAGTTTGGGCTACATCCACCTCGAACAACCAATCCTTCCTTTATATTATCCAACAAAATGAAGAGACACAACCTACAACAGATCTGCTGTAATATCCTCTATTCTCTCTCACAGTCTCCCTATCTGTTTCTTGCTCCGAGAATACACATACAATCCATAGCCACAATACAATCCCCTCATAAAAGCGAGGGGTTGCCTTCTAGGGCAAAAAACCCTAAACTAAACATAACTTCTACCGTTAGATCATCTGCCTAATGAATGGCCCAGATTGACTAGAAATTACTATACTTTTACAAGGAAATTTTACATCTGTTCTTAGCTTTGGGGCCGCTGCCCCCGAAACCCCCCACCAAGGGGGGGCTCCATAAAGTCGTAGCTGCCCAGAACCCCGGGGGCGGCGTTTAATTACGGGCGGCGTTATAACTCATTAAAATACGGGGTCCAAACTTTTCAACGCTATGATACAAGATAAACAAGATAATCAAGCTCCACACCCAACAATCTTCCACTTGGAGACTGATTGTAGCAACTGCATCGCTGCTTCATTTGTTGGAAAATAACTCCTCTTTGGACCTGGCCGTTTCTCATCTTCATTGTCATCCTTGAAGACCAATTGAAACTAAGCATAATCTTAGTTTCTCCCTGGTTACAACTTTTGTTAGCATTTCTGTAAGATTCTGGCTAGTGTGTATCTTTTCCATCTTCAACTGTCCATCTTCCAATACTGACTGTATGAAATGGTATTTGAGCTTTATGTGTTTAGTCCTGGAATGAAATTCTGATTTCTTTGCAAGATGAATGGCACTTTGGCTATCACTGTATAACGTGCCCATATCATGCTTCTTGCCCAATTCATCCATAAACCTTTGTAACCAAATCATTTCTTTACTAGCCTCTGTAGCAGCAACATACTCTGCTTCTGTTGTTGAAAGTGCAACAACACTTTGGATTTTTGAAACCCAACTGATAGCTGTTCCACCTACAGTAAATACATATCCTGTAGTGCTTCTCCTACTATATCTGTCACCTGCCATATCTGCATCAACATATCCATGTAGAGCAATGTTTGAACAACCAAAGCATAATGCTTGATTTGTGGTCCTCTCAAATATCTGAGAATCCATTTCACTGCCAGCCAACGTTCTTTTCCTAGATTGTTCATGTACCTGCTTACAACTCCCACTGTATGTGCAATATCGGGCCTTGTGCAAACCATTGCATACATTAAGCTTCCAACTGCTGTTGCATATGGAACTTTAGACATATAATCCATTTCTTCTTGGGTCTTGGGGCACATCTCCTTACTAAGTTTGAAATGGATAGCAAAAGGTGTACTAATTGGTTTTGCATTCTGCATATTAAATCTTTTCAACACCTTTTGTATGTACTCATTCTGAGACAGTGTTAGTTTGCGATTTTTCCTGTCTCTAGTTATTCTCATACCAAGGATTTGTTCTGCAGCTCCCAAATCCTTCATTGCAAATGAATTGGCCAATTTTCTTTTGAGCACATTTATTTCCTGCATGTTATACCCTGCAACAAGCATGTCATCTACATACAATAACAATATAATATCGCTGCCATCATTTTGCTTTTTTAGATAAACACAATGATCAGAGTGACATCTAGTATAACCTTGTTCAGACATGAATCTGTCAAATTTTAGATACCACTGCCTTGGAGCCTTTTTTAAGCCATACAAGATCTTCTTTAACCTGCACACTAATTTTTCTTTCCCTTTGACCTGATATCCTTCTGGCTGCTCCATATAGATCTCTTCCTCCAAATCTCCATGGAGAAATGATGTCTTTACATCTAATTGTTCAAGATGTAAATATTCTACTGCTACAAGACTTAAAATAGTTATGATTGAAGTCATCTTAACAATAGGAGAAAATATTTCATAAAAATAAATACCTTTCTTTTGTGCAAACCCCTTCACCACAAGTCTAGCTTTGTACCTCTGTTTTCCTCCATCTTCTTCCTTTAGCTGTAAGCCACATTTGATACGCAGTATTTTTATCTGCAGGAAACTTGACTAAGTCCCAAGTCTGGTTATGCATTAAGGAGTCCATCTCTTCTTCCATGGCTAGCTCCCACTTCTTCTTGGTTTAAACCTTCATTTCTTCTTCATAACATTCAGGTTCACCAGAATCAGTCAACAATAAATAATATAATGATGGAGATTATCGTTCACGGGGTCTACTTATCCTGGTAGATATTCTAACACCACTTTCAGGTGTTTGAGGTGCCTGTTGTTGTTGTGGTGGTTGTTGTTGTTGTGGTTGTTGATAATTATTATTTCCAAGCACCTTTATGTTTTCTGTGATCTCATCAAGAACTGTGTATTCTTTGTTTTCTTTTTCCTATTTCTTTTCCTGCCACTGATTCTTATACAAGACCTTTTCATTGAATATTACATCTCTGCTCCTAATGATTTTGTGATTTTCATAATCATATAAGCGATAATCAAAATCATTAACTCCATATCCAATAAAGGTACATTTCTTTGATTTTTCCTCAAGCTTTGTTCTATTTTCTTTATTAATATGGACAAAGGCCTCACAACCAAAAGGCTTTAAAAAAGAGTAGTTTACCTTCTTTCCTGTCCATGCTTCCTATGGAATACCACCATCCAAGGAACTTGAAGGTCCTCTGTTTATTAGATAAACATCAGTATCTACAACATCTGCCCAAAATTTTAAAGGCAATCCTACATGCAATCTCATGCACCTTGCACACTCCATGATTGTTCTGGTCATCCTTTTTGAAACGCCATTTTCTTGTGGTGTTCTTGGAACTATTTTCTCTCTGCGAATTCCATGCTCTGAACAGTACCTATCAAACTCTTTGCTGCAATATTCACCTCCATTGTCTGATTTGAGACACTTCATCTTCTTTCCTGTCTCAATCTCAACCAAAGCTTTCCATTTCTTGAAAGTATCAAATACATCATATTTATTTTGAATATAATAAATCCAAGTTTTTCTAGTTGCATCATCAATAAAAGTAACATAATAGCGAGAGCCACAGAGAGATGATACCTGAGCAGGTCCCCATACATCTGTATGCACAAGCTCCAATTTTTCTCTCTTCTTTTCTTTCCCAACTCTTAGAAATCTAACTCTCTTATGTTTTCCATAAACGCAATTCTCATAGAAATCCAAATCAACATTCTTTAAATCCAACAACAAATTTCTTGTGTGAAGAATCTTCATCCCCTTCTCACTCATGTGTCCGAGCCTATGATGCCATAATGCTGCATCTACTCCTTTGGAGGTTAAAGAATTAACAGAGTTAGAAATACCATTGCATAAATACAACGTACCAACCTTCTCGCCTTTTTCTATTACGAGGGCTCCTTTGGTGACCTTCTAGGTTTTATCTGTGAAAGTTGCCACACAACCTTCCTTTGCCCTATTATAGTGAAATTAGATTTTCTTGAGGATACGGAACATGCCTTACCTCCTTTAGTAGCCATTGGTTTCCATTCTGTTTTTTTACAAGAACCTTACCCATTCCAACAATTTTACAGGGTTTATCATCACCCAAACGGACTTGTCCAAAATCTCCTTGAACATAGTCATGAAAAAATTTCTTATCAGGTGTGGCATGGAATGAGGCCCCTGAATCTACAACCCAAGAATCAGTAACATTTTCAAAAGAAAGAATCAAAGCATCCTGTAACACATCACCTGTCACATTTGATTCATGATTTTTTTCTTGCTGTGTGTCTCCTTCTTTTCCCTTCCGAGATCTATAGTCTTTCTTTAGGTGTCCTTTCTTTCTGCATTTCCAGCACACTATCCCTGATCTGGACTTGGATATGCCTTTCCTTGATTTACTACGATATCTTGAGCTCTTTCCTCTTTCCATTTTTCTTCCCCTAGACTCTGCACTCAAAGCATTACCCGATGTCTCACCGGAGCTTTTCCATCGCATTTCCTCACTAAGGATATCACCGACAACATCATCAAACTTTAAAGTACTAGATCCAGAGACAGAGTTACTAATGGCCATAACTAAACCATTCCAGATTTCTGGCAATGAGCACAGAAATAAAAGAGCCCTAACTTCATCATCAAAGTTTACCCCTACAGAACTTAACTGACTGGTAACTGTATTAAAATCATTTAAATGGTCTGCAACAGATCCACCTTCTAACATATTCATATTAAATAAACGTTTCATAAGAAATACCTTGTTTGAGGCTGAGGGTTTTTCATATAATTTCGCCAACGCCTTAATCAAACCCTTTGGTGTTGTTTCCTTCGAAATGTTGAAGGCTACCGACGCCGTGAGGCAAAACTGTACTGTTCCAAGTACCTTTCTATCAAGAATATCCCATTCTGCATCTGTCATAGTCGTCGGCTTCTTTGTTTTTCCGCTCAATGGTAGGTACATGTCTTTCTGATACAGGTAATATTCCATCTACATCTTCCACACTGGGAAGTTTTGGCCGTTAAATTTCTCGACCCTAAACTTACCATCTTCCGCCATTGCTACCATTAGAACCATGAACCCTTCTTTCCTGCGAGTTTATCAGCCAAATAGACCTTCAGCTCCGATACCAGTTGTTAGAAAATTAAATATTATAGAGCAATGAAACATATAAAATATGCAGAAAAAAAAAGCACACAAAACACATAAAACTAGAGAGAGACAGATATATGTGGTTCACCCAGTTTGGGTTACGTCCACCCCAAACAACCAGTCCTTCCTTTCTATTATCCAGCAAAATGAAGAAACACAACCTACAACAGATCCGTTGTAATATCCTCTGTTCTCTCTCACAGTCTCCCTATCTGTTTCTTGCTCTGAGAATACACATACAATCCATAGCCACAATACTATCCCCTCATAAAAGCGAGGGGTTGCCTTCTAGGGAAAAAATCCCTAAACTGAACATAACTTCTACCGTCAGATCATCAGCCTAATGAATGGCCCAGATTGACTAGAAATTACTATACTTTTACAAGGCAATTTTACATCTGCTCTTAGCTTCAGGGGCGCTGCCCCCGAAACCCCCTGCTAGGGGGAGGGCTCCATAAAGTCACAGTCACCCCCCCTGGACCCCCTAGGCAGCGTTTAATTACGGGCGGCATTGCCGCCCCATTAAGGTACATGGATCCAATGCTGTGATACAAAATAAACAAGATAATCAGGCTCCACACCCAACAACTAATTCTTGGAATCTATGAGTAATCCCACTCAAAAATATCCCTATATTCTTGGAACAAGGTTTTTTATGAGGTTACCTCTTCTGGAGAGCATGCTTCCCCTAGGGAGATCTCTTTGACCTTTCCAGGTTTGTTTGAAATATTTTCCTTAATGGTAGGTGAAATATTTTACATGTTCCCTTCCTCAAAGGTATCAGGCCTTGGGATGGGATTTTTGAACCAATCTAATCATCCTGATGGTAGGAAGTCTTTAGATTCTATGACACAAATGTAGTGGGTTGGTGTTTCAGTAGGCACAAATTATTTTTTTGGTATAAAAAATGAACGATGGTGAATGGTGTCCCATGGACATTCAGGTTCTATCATGGCTTATAGAATATCTTCATCCGAGTGAAAAAGATAATCTAAAGTTGAATTGGATTGCGCAAGGCCATGAGGAAGGAGTTTGGGCCTATCAGTTTTGGTTGACAAGCAAGAATATGATTCGGTGGTTGATGATGTAGAACCAAGTGAAGTTGACAATGTGTAGAGGGGATGGGTTTTCACCGTTGGTGGTGTTACTACTGGTGTGGTGGGTTTAGAAGTCTCAACACCAAAAAATGATGAGCATATAACATGAATCATGGGTCCTATCGATGAGGAGATAAATAGTATGTGATGTTGTGTGTCATCAACATTAGGTAGTGGAAGAATTTTCGTAATGGCTTGTTGATAGTGAGTGGGAGGGAGTTCTTGAAACCTTGTTGGTGTACAAGGAAAAAAGTTTTATCCTCCAATAGGGGGTTGAAACTAAATGCTAAGATGCCAAAATTTTTGTAACATATGACATGCTTTTGCACTGTGATAATTACTGGTGCAAATGCTGCACATAGGGCTGGTACTAACCTATAGATAGTGTGTGAATCAATATTGCTCATAGTATAAGATGTCGACACATGGTTAGGGTCATGAGATGGGGCACCTATGAGTGCTTGCAACCTCTAAGTTTAGTATTAGTGCGTTGTGACTTCCTAGTGTGGATTTGTCTTAACGCTACTCTTGCTGCTCTAAAACGTGCAAGGTATTGATAGGTCCTCGTGTGATGTGATTGAGAGGAGATGTGGAAATAACAATGTGTTATTTTCTCTTAGTTGGAGAGATGAATGTGAGGAATTTGGGTCATTAAGAAAAATGTCATTAAACTTACCCAATTCTCGACATTGATTCACCAGGTGGTTGGGTTTATTGCATAGGGCACATGCGAGGGGTGGTTTCAACCAGGAAGATTGAGGTCATTTGGTTTTTTTACCTGAACTAGATCAGTGATGGTGAGAGGAGACTGGTTGGAATACTAACGATATTTTTTCCTAAAACACACATAATATGGACCTAGATGCTTCATCCCCTTGTGGTGTGGTGTTGTTTGAAGATTCAATGTCTAAATATTCGGTATCTGATATGACTAAGTCAGAGTTTTCAGCGATGAATCAACACATGAATTCTAACGTAGAGAAGAATCAGAGAAGATGAGGGCAATATCGAATATGGTGGTTTGTTACAAAAATTTGGCAAGTATGACATCTGCACCTCGACATATTACTTTGGGAAACTTGGTTGACCGGATAACATTAGTTGAATTCCCATAATTCGGGGCACTTGGTGTTCAAATGGTTCATTTCATCGAACAAGGCGCATGTCAGGGCAAGAGTTTTGGACTATGTTTTCCTTCTTGTATTCCAGGGGGTTGGGTGAGAAGGGTACAAGCACCATGTTGGTTCTTCTCGTAAATAAAGGATTTTTTTGGATCCATCATCAACGGGTTGGTGGTTAGTACTGATGCAACCACTGAATTGGCTTACACAAGTGAATGCAATGCATCTTGGTATCAAGGGGTTTCGGGGCAATGATGAGTGTAATGCCCATATTCAGCACAAATAGTGCATGCATGGTTAGTGCACAATTCCTTGTACTTGTGTATTGTTGCAACCTTTTCTATAATTGGTAGAGTTGGGGTCATAGTTGTTTTTGGGGCATGAATAAGAGTTTTTAACTCTTCTAACTCAGGGAAAAAGTTTGTAGGGTTTCCAAGTACTCCGCACAAAGCATAGGGTGGGAGTGCCCTGGAAATATTTGGGGTGTCTAATTTCTTCCCTTTCTTCTTGTCCCTCTTGGTGGCACTGGCTAGTGTCGATACAGGTGCTTCCTGATTTATGATGGTCTCTTGAAGGGCATAGGAATGATGCCTACAGAGGTGATACATGAGTTTTCCAACATGGCCGAAGGGGCCATATACTAGACCAATATTGCGAGAGCCATATTTGGTAATGTGAGTGTTGCCATGACTTGGTGCGAGATAAAACCAGGTGGGTGGTATAAAAAGGGGTTTTGGGTGATGACATAAGGGATGAATGTTGAGTTAGCAACAATGATGCTCGAGGTGTCGGATACTAGTTCCTGACTCAGTTGGGTGTTTGATGAACTAATCATGCACACTCAAGCTCCTGTGGTTTTTGGAAAGTATTCCAACAACAAAGGGGGTTCACGAGGGTATGTACTGAGGAGAATGGATGGTTTGAACTATCTAAGACCAAACTTACTGTAAGTTATAATCAACCTCATAGAAGATCCTATGTATGGCAAGACGCCATCAAGGGAGGTTACTATGTTCTTCTTGTAATACATATGTTGGTCTATTGTAATGACTTTCACTTCATGTGGGAACATCATTAACTTGAATACAAAGGATGTGATTGTAGTCATTGCATACATATAACTCTAACCAAGAAGGATGTTGTAATCCAACTGTGCATCCAAGACTTCGATGTCAATAAGTACCATTTTTCCGACGAGATGTACTAGTACATCTTGGTACAGGCCTACGGGGGCTAAAGGACGCCCTTCATATGCTCTGAGAATAATGTCAGATGGTTTCACCTTTGGAGAGCCTAGTTTCTGCCAAATTTTTTGGGACATGATACATGTGGATGCTCCTTCATCAACAATACAATAATGAATGGTGATGTTTTGTATTGAGACAGGGATTTGGAAGGCGACTAGCGAGGGGATTCGTGGGCCAACCTTATCTAGATCAAAATCCATTAAGCGAGAATTGAAAGGGTTGATTTCTCTTAATTTGGAAAGTAGGGCATTCCGTTGGGTTGGGCACAATTGTAAGACTTCTAATGCTGACATAGCAGAAGGAGATTAGTGTAAGTTTTTGACTATGTTGTAGCTATTAACAACATTTAGTTATGTTTTTTCTCGTCGTAAAGGCCCTTTAACCATTTTCTACATAGGTTCTATAGGAATGCGAGGAATGGTTAACGATGCTATAGGAGTTGTCATGGTTGAGGTGCATGGATTGGTTTCTTGGGGAGCTTCATAATTTCTATTTTGTGTATGTAGGATAATATCTTCCCTCGTCATGTAAATGTTGTGATTAGAGTTATTATGGGGTTATCTTTAGGATGATTTGGCTTTGAGGTTTATTTTTTTTGGGTATTAACCACTCCTTGATGTGGGAAAGGATCTTGCATTACTACAGTTTATTGTTTTTCCCTCCCTGTCCCTGATTATCCTGAATCTTTCTCAACTCAGGAAGTTGTGGATAATGGTGGGTATAATTACAATATTCCCCACAAATGACACAAGTATGAATTTTCCTTTGACTTTTTTTCTTGTTTTGCCTTTGTGAGTTATTATTAGTCTATCCATGATTTTGATTTCGGTTGGGGTTTCCCCTAGCTGGTATTCATGGGGGGTGTTGCAGATTGCTACCCCCTGGCTAGGTTCTCCCTTTGGTTTTTTCTTAGAAAAATTAGGTGGATTTGTTGGATTCACTTGGTCAAATAATGAATTTGTTGAGCATGAGAGGGTTGCACTAGATTAACCCCTGCATTATTTTTCACTCATAGGTTACTCTGTTTTTGTGTGGGGAAAGGAGAATATTGATTTCCTTGTCCTCGATTCGCATATGGATTCTGGGAAGGGGACATTGTGTATGAATTCTTATAGGAGTATTGGTTCCCCTAGAGGGGAATATTTGGTCCTCCACAGAGAGGTTGATATTGGTTAACCGTATTAACTGAATTCTACATCTATATGGTATGACCAAAATAATATCCTAGAGGTGCAATTTTTGTAATGTCTATTGTTGTGTTAATGAACGAGTAGCGAGGATACTGGTATTTTTTATTGGGTTTGTTTTGGGTTATGGACCCTATCAATCAATCGGTAGCTTAGGATGTGCCTGGTGTCTCTTTTTTAAATGTTTTCAAGCAGAGGGTGTATGGAAGGACGTGATAGAGGTATCCATATTGAGTGTAGATAAGCTCTAATTGTTGAGCTTTACTAATGGCTTCTTCCTCATTTTTTAGGTTTGAATTAGCCACGTCTTTAGATATTTATTAATTAAGAGTCTAAAATAGAGATCGAGGAGGAATTTTTCCTCTAACTTAGGTTTACACAAAATTCAACCTTTTTTTCATTCGTGGATATGGTTTGATATGTGTATAGTAGGTGCTTGCTAGAAGTGAGTAAGGAGTTCCAGGCCTGAGTCTTTTTAGACTGGGAGCTGGAAGAATGCGAGGAAATAAATGGATATGGATCCAAATTATCCATGCATCCCAGATGGTTTACCTATGTATCATCTCACCCTGGTCCACATAAAGATGCGTTGAAACAAATGTAGACAAATAGTATCTTCTATGATGCTATTAGAGGAACAACATAGGTGAAATATCATGACATGATTTTCAGGAACTTCTCCTTGTTTTCCTTCGAATTTTGGAACATACGAAGGTAAGTTGGTAGGCATGGGTGGCTAATTGGGGCCATGTGCTTAGTTTACTGGCTAAATTGGGTAGATTTAAGGAAGCTAAAAATGGGACCTGAAATTTATTCTTCATCGCAAAACAAATTTGAAAAGTTGTATGTAAAGGAGTCCTTTGTAGGTAAGTGTGAGGAGAAACACCTTGATGGGTGTCTCGTGGAATTTCAGGAGGAGTAGTATGTGGGATCCCCAAAGGGGTAGCATGTGGGGATCCTTGAGGGGTCGTGAAAGGTGTGATTTGATGGGAAGGGGTTTTGAGCAAAGTTGCACCAATAAAGGAAGACCCTATAAAGGTGGTTGCGTAACATCCTCTACGCCTAAATGGAGGGAGGCCTAGCACACCTCTCGGTAATGGGGGAGGTTTAAAAAATTTATGGATTGATGGGGAGCCATGGGGTCCCCTATGGTGTTGAATAGCGTGTGTGTTAATTTGTGTCAGAGGGAAGGGGATTGATATCAATACAAAAAAATAGCATACATCAAACAAAGCGAAAATAAATGGTTACTTACAATTAAGCTATGTGATCAATCAAACAAAGAATGGTTTTCTTTTTTTGTGTATGATAAAAAGTCTTATCAAAACTTAATCACCCTTGCCACTTTCAAAGTAATAGGTCCTTGCAAAGATATATTAGAATGGGTATTGGGGAAACATCTCAAAATAACTGACGATGCTTTCCAACAGCTAAAGAATCAACCAAGGTAATGGATGAGGATTTAGTGCTTCCCACACCTCCACATATAGGGAAAGGATGCCTTATATTTTGGCCACTAAGGTACATTCATCCCATGTGAGAATTAAAGTCTATAGATTCTTGGTAGTCAGTTACTAGGACTGAGCACTAGATGGGTGGAGTAGCCCCAAATAGTATTGCACTCACTGGACCTAAGTCGAACACCCTATGAATTGAGTCTCTGATATGCTCGGGTATTATTTTCCGTGGGATGATTGAAGTATTTTAAGCGCCATAAAATTAAACTTCTATGTTTCATAGATGTAACATGACCATGGCGGCTTATGGGGTGCCTAACCCCAATGATTCTAACTTGAACTATAAATTATCTTGTGGCCCTTGTGGGGAGAGTTAGTTGGTTAAACTTATGATTTTTTTATGGATCTTAATTTTATTAGGGTGTGAAATGGTAAGCAAAAGTAGGCTAAGTAAAAAAGGCTCCAGAAATCGGATGCCTTCTTATATGAGGCCTACAAATACTTAGTGTGTGGCAAAGTGAACATATAAAGTGTGATAAGACGAGTATATACGATGATCCTTTATTATATCCCCCTAATTACACTGAATTTCAGTTGTTGCTTGCAAAAATAAATGATGTGCGGATAATGGGTCGCTTACTCCTTTTATGCTATGTCGGTCTACAGGGAGAAGGGAAACTCAAGTTCTTTAAGAAATAATTCATATGCAAGCCCAGGTTTGCCTAAAATACACAAGGGAAGCATATATTACTTGTTTTCTGTAGTGGCACTTTGCCCTAGTCCCAAAACTAATGAAATGGGAAAATATGCTTTATTTTAGTAACAAGATTTGTAGATTATGGGCCACTTACTCCTTTACTACTTAAGCTATGTGATTTACAGAAAATTTAGAAAAATAGTTTTAAAAACATATGTGGAATTTGGCCACTTACTTTTCTCCCTAATTAAGCTATGTGTGAATTGCAAATACAAATGAAAAATTATCTAATTTCTCCACTAAAATAGGTTAGTAAATCAACCTGGCAAACTAAACAAACTGTCAAACAAATGCATAGGTGAAGGAAATTCACTAAAGGCTGCCAATCACCTGAGAAAAGAGAAAATACAAAGTAATTTTAACTTTTTTGCAACTGCACAGGTTTAGCTATGGACAGACGCGCCTGCGCATATGTCTGAGAAAAATTCGCACAATCAAGAATAAATAGTGAATTTCCAAGCTTCTCAGCTCAAAAAAGGTCCAAGAGGTCATGAAAAAATTCCAGAGAGATGTTGGGCTCCATGTAAGGTGGTTATGTAGAGAGGAGGTCCTGCAAATACAACTGTCATAATAAAGAAAAGAAACCACTGGAGTCACCAATTTTGTGTTAGTTTTTTTGTAGCAATGGAGTACCAAATAATGCCTCATTAGCAGTTGTTTGTTCCATGAAAAAGAACATAGATCTAGTTGGTGTTGTTAGTGGAAATACTTAGATAAACAAAGCATTGAAAATGGTGAAAACAGTGCATCTACAAACATTAACTAAACAAATATATAAATACACAAACTAATGTGTAATGAAGGAAACAAGTCAACAAAATAATGGAAAAAATCTCCCTTTATTGGCCGGTGGTGGTAGAAGATGAATACAATATATGACTACTAAACACTTGAAGAGAATTATTTGAGCTATGGTGCTAAAAAATCCTCAGTAAGGAGGTCCCTTTCCTCAATCTCTTTACAAGCTTCCCCTCTCTCTCAAAAGAAGTATGAAGACTCTCTCGATGGTGGAATCTTCTTCTCTCACTAAGATGATGGATTTCTTAGAAGCAATATGGCCAACATGCTAGTGCTCTTACTTCTTCTGATTCAACAATGAAATGTGGTGTTGCTTTGATAGAAAATTTTCAAACATAACATTGTCTCATGTTTTGGTTCTCCTATGGCTTGTTTATATAGAATTTTTTGAATCCATCTTCCCTCTCTTGGTTCATGAATGATAGTGAATAAAGAGTAGGACAAGATGATTCCATTGAGGGATGCATATTTTCAGGATAACTAAAATTTGGTTGTCCTTGACTGACACATATTAGGGAATCATCCTCCAAGTGTGGGAAGTGTTCCTGAATTTGTTGAGTTACATGTTTCCTTGACCACACATATTTCAAAGGAAAATACGCGCAACCGTGCTTTTGGCCTTCCCGTATGGTGTGAGATCCAAATTTTACCTATGTAGCCTTAGGAGAATTTAGAATTTTAGAACTTCCATAATGTCTTCAGCTAGAAAATATTTATTTGTACGCTCTGTTGGACACAGTGGAAATTTTAGGGGCTAATACTCGCAGGTGGACTAATTTTCAATTCTTTTTCGAAAAAAAAGGATTCACCAATTGTAATATTCCTAAATTAGCATGCACATAATGGGAATATTAATTTTTTTTTCAACACCTAATTAGATGAATAAATGGGTAAGGAGGCCCCTACATATCTTAAGCAGGCATAAAATCCCTCTTGATGTGAAAATAGATCATAATAATAGCTGGATCTAGCACTCTCATGTGTAAACATGGGCAAATACATGTGGACACGGTCAAGTTTTGACCAAGTCAATATCATTGGTATGGATGGAGTAGCTCATCAATAGAGAATGCAGTGATAGTGGGATGAAAATTCCTTGAAGGTGGAAACCCTAATGAGTGGGACCCAAGGTAAGAAGGCTCACACTTGTTTATAAGGAGGGCAAGGCAGCCATAGTGAGGGAGGTTATTGATTATTGATTTTATGGTCTGCATGAGTATTGTGCATTCTTCAACTGTTTAGTTGAGATTGATGTGATGTTTAGCACCGGGTGTTCCCGAGCAGGAATCCCATCTCCTTTCTTGAGAGGCCTCTTGGGGGAGCTTTCACTTCATTTTTCCACATTCAGGCTTAAGTCCAAGCTTCAGTCTTCAGCTATAGTGCAGTTTCTACAAAGGATTGTGTTGTGTTGCAGGGTGTTGCAGTGGAGGGTTGAGAAACCCATTTCTGGAGCCAGTTTTTCAGAGGAGGAAGCATTCTTCTCTATGGGAGATCAGTGAGGAAGGTTCTGGAGCATATTTCAGATCTTGGCACTAGGCCAACATATTTCCCATCATCTACAATGCAGTATCCATCTTTGACTACGTTATTTCAGTGAGCATTTGTAGTGACGGGTTGCAGTGTTTGATTAGAGGGTGAGATCTTCAGTGATTGGATCAACCTTTCACTTGAAGGATATATTGGAGGAGATCCATTCATCATATGTATTATCTACAACCATCTTCATCCAGTTCTTGAGTTGCAGCTGCTATTCAGTCCTAGGGCTACATTTCGACATTTTTGTACTTTTGCACATTTCAGGTAATCCTTTCTGGGTTGTCTTGAAAATGTGTTTGGGAGCTTATATCTTTACTCTCGGCATTGTAGGATCCATATAGTTTCAGATCTGTGTATTGAAACTTTCTAGTAGTATTTCTACTTAGTAAAACTACGCTATCATAGCCTTAGGCATTATTTGTGTAGCAGTGTTCTTCATATTTCATGTACATGTTCTCTTGAGGCTTGTGTTGCCTAACTGGAGTGATTATTTCCTCAGGATATTGTATACATTTGCTGCTATGACATTGATATGATGGCTATATGATCTTCTTACATTTTATGTGTTGATTTATCACTGCTATTTCCATTATTGTGTTCATATATTGCTGCTTCCCTATTTTTGGATATTACAGTGGTATAAGAGCATAATCTTGGCCCAACCTGTGGATCTCAGCCATTATGCTATCAAGAGAATAAGAAGAAGAAGAGAAAGATCAGAATGATGGAGATAATGAGTTTTATCTCATCTCTTTTCAAATCTAGGAAGGACCTCACCAAAGATGTCAAGCAAAGAAGAGTGGAAAGAAGCAATGGAACTATGCCCTTTTCTTTTGAAAAAGGAGACAAAGTGCATGGAGATGGAGCACACTTGGATCATGAGATTCTAAGTGAATACCTTGCTGAATATAAATCTCAACCTGCAAATTTCAAGGAGATTCTAACTCTCCCACAGTTCATACAGCTTGAGGAAGAAAGGAGACCTTGTAGTAGTGGGAGAATCAAGGGAAATATATTTATATTGTCTACTTTTGATGGTCCTCCACATGTACAACAAGGGGTTGGGCAAGAAATCTAGATGCATTATTCCTACTACATCCAATGGTATAAAGAGAGGTTCTAGAGATTGCAGCGCTACACCTTGAGGGTGAAGCCAACACTTGGTGGTTCAGACATTTGAGTCATGCAAGAGTGACTAATTTTGCAGAATTTACTCAAAGGGTGATTAAAAAATTTGGCAAGGAGAAATCAGAGGAGGAGAAGCCCTTATCACCACTTGAGGACACTTGTACCAACGCTGATGCAACTATGGAGGAGCAGCCGTCAACACCAGTAGTTGGGGGAACCATCACATGGGAGGAAGGAACTCTTGCAGCCATACAAAATGATCCCAAGCTTCACCAAGGTATGCCTAAGTTTTCGTTTCCTATTATTTCAGTAGATCTTATGGAGGGTTGTATGCCATTGCATGACCTAGGGTCAAGATACACTGCTGATTTGGAGCAGCACACTATCACTGTGCTGAGGAGCCTTGATAGACTCAAGGAAGAGAAAAAATTTCATCCTGGTCACTCATTGTTAAGCTGCACACAACTCTTGGGGTTGGAGAGTATATTTGTGGAGGATGGGATGAGCATTTTCCTAGGAAATGCAATGCAGAACTATATGTTCAGAAGTGAACATGTTCTTGAAACAACAGGTGCACCATTATGGAGATCAGAAACACTGTCCTTGAGTAGTAGTGATGAGCTGGGGGCCCAACCATTAGTGGGGCATTCCAATGATCATTCCACATGTGTAGCAAAGGATAGGCAGATGGTTGATGAGATACCTATCATCTCCCATTACTATGATGGTTTTCTTCATTGGGGGGATGCAAATGTTGGGCATGATGATAGACTCTCACCATTGGTTGGATGGGTGATGTTGATGAGAAAAAGGATGGAAAGCCCCTTGCAAATATATGACACAGGGCAGCAGGATGGAAGGCCGCAGTAGCTACTCTTAAAAGAGTTTTCCCATCATGTGACATACCCTTTGTGAAAAGGTATGTTATGGATTGAGGCATTGCATGGCACCCATACATTATGGCAACATAAGGTTTGGTTGTATGGGACATTCTACAAGTCAACCATCATGATATTACTCCATGACTTGTATTAGGGGGAGATAAGGGAGCAACAAGATATGTTGTTACCTTGGGTTTTCTTGAGAGAGTATGGGTTGATCCTCTCCCATGCTTGGCATGATGTTGCAAGAGTAGGTGATGGCACTATCATATTGAAAAGGGGATAATCCTTAGCCTTTGAAGATCAGGAGGTACTTCCACTTTGGAAGGAATCTCCCATATGCAACAATATTATGGTAGATGAGTTTGACATTGGACATGTCAAAGAATGGAGCTATGAGGTGACAGAAGCCTTATTGCAGAGACCAACAACATTGTCACTTTGGAGCTTGGGTTTATTGATGGAGTGTTCCCAGGATCAATTCACATATGATGCACTTGGTGGACAAGGAGGAGGTGAGAGTGATGGAGTAGTGGATAGAGACATCTATTATTGTGATATGCTCTTCTTGACTTGGATTTCCAAGCATAAGAAGGAAGATCTTCATGCAGCATATGCTTCATTCCTCTTCATGGGATTATGTTGTACCACTATGGAGGGATTATTCATGGATCTTATCATCATTTTTTTTTCTTTTTTTTTTACAGTGGGATCGGAAACTGGGGCAGCCTTGCGACTCGTGTTACACGGGGTCGATTCTGACCGCTAGCACTATACCCACTGGGAACATGCGCCCGCCCCTCTCCACACGCTCCGCTTTAGTCCGGGGGATTTGAACTCGTGACCTCCTGTCGGGCTCACCTTACAAACGAACTTCACCACATTTCGATTACCAACTCGCCTACCCCCATGGGGTTGATCTTATCATCATTTTACTCTCAGTACATGGTAAGATTTTTTTTTTTCATTTATTTATTATCTAACACAGTATTTGCATGCTCTTACCATTTCTATACAGTGCATTGCTCCATAAGAGGGCAAGCCTTTCATTGGGCTTCATGGTCAATTTTGGGCCAACTTCTATGATGGAGACATCCATCTCTTGTATGGCCTTGGGAAAGTGTTTTATCATTTTCTGTATGCTCAGTTGATACCCAAAACCATTTACTATTTACTAGTAGATGTGATAACATCCACAACTAGTAGTTTGTTAAGAAACAACTTGCCATGTTATTTTTTGACACAACAGTTAGAAAAACTATGTTTTGATTACTTGGGAGACTGTTGGTACTTTCCAGCAACGTGAAAATCTACAGTACATCTCTCATTGGGATCCCGTATGATGGTCATGTCATATTCACTTTATATGGGGTAGTATGGGCAAGAACCAAAGAGTGGATCTTTGAAGATCCAATTGCCTTTTTGCTTCCAGAAGGAAACATCATTACAACCCAAATTCAGCAGCAAATCTACACTTATCATAATTGGAGAGGGGTACAACGTGGGATGGGCAGTTAGGCCCATCATGTTCAACTCTGCAGCCCACTTATTCTTTAGGAGCTTCAGGTGGAGGGAATTTTTCAGGAGTTGCCATGTTGGGAGGTGACTCATTTTGTATGGATGATAGCTTGGGGATGGAGGTTTCACATGGGAATGATAGTTCCCAATGTATTTCAGATTCCATGCCTTGAGAGGGCCTCTAGAAAGCACCTTGTTGCCTCCTTGGGTATTTTACTTCTTCATGATGATAACTATTTGGGTTGGTCACCAAAAGTTAACTTGCATGCTTGGGAGGGGCAATATGGAGATTTATTGATGAGACAACATCTTATTCCTTGGAGGAGTTTATCATATGAGGATGCTACAGGAGGAGGAGAGGAGGCTCTTCAGTTCTATCCTTGCAGTTGCTTGAGGACAAGCAACATTTGGGAGGGGAGGACTATAATATTCATAAATTAGCATGCAACTAATGGGAATATTAATTTTGTTTTCAACACATATTTAGATGAATAAATGGGTAAGGAGGCCCCTACATATCTTAAACATGCATAAAATACTTCTTGATGTGAAAAGGGATCATAATAATATCTGGATCTAGCACCCTCATGTGTGAACAGGGGAAAATACACGTGGACAAGGTCAAGTTTGACCAAGTCAGTAGCGCTAGTATGGATGTAGATGCTCATTAATAGAGACAATGCAGTGATAGTGGGAGGAAGATTCCTTGAAGATGGAAACCCTAATGAGTGGGACCCAAGGTAAGAAGGCTCACACTTGTTTATAAGGAGGGCAAGGCAACCATAGTGAGGGAGGTTATTGATTATTGATTTTATGGTCTACATGACTATTGTGCATTCTTCAGTTGTTTAGTTGAGATTACTGTGTTGTTTAGTACTGGGTGTTCTCAAGCGGGAATCCCATCTACTTTCTTGAGAGGCCTCTTGGGGGAGCTTGCACTTCATTTGTGTTGTAGGGTGTTGCAGTGGAGGGTTGAGAAACCCACTTCTGGAGCCAATTTTTCAGAGGAGGAAGAACTCTTCTCTATGGGAGATCAGTGAGGAAGGTTTTGGAGTATATTTTAGACCTTGGCACTAGGCCAACATATTTCCCATCATCTACAATGCAATATCCCTCTTTGACTGCGTTATTTCAGTGAGAATTTGTAGTGAGGGGTTGCAGTGTTTGATCAAAGGGTGAGATCTTCAGTGATTGGATTAGCCTTTCACTTGAAGGATATATTGGAGGAGATCCATTCATCATATGTATTATCTACAACCATTTTCATCCAGTTCTTGAGTTGCAACTACTATTCAGTCCTAGGGCTATATTCCGACATTTTTTTACTTTTGCACATTTCAGGAAATCCTTTCCGGGTTGTATTGAAAATGTGTTTGGGAGCTTAGATATTTACTCCCGACATTGTATGAGCCATATAGTTTTAGATCTGTGTAATGACACTTTCCACCAGCAATTCTACTTAGTAAAACTGGGCTGTCATAGCCTTGGGCCTTATTTGTGTAGCAATGTTCTTCATATTTCATGTACATGTTCTCTTGAGGCTTGTGTTGCCTAACTGGAGTGATTATTTCCTCAAGATATAGTATACATTTGCTGCTATGACATTGATATGATGGCTATATGATCTTCTTACATTTTATTTGTTGATTTATCACTGCTATTTCCTTATTTCTTTGAGATATCAAACTCAGATAAATAACATTTGAGGAAAAAATTAGACAACCAACTAATCATTGTAACTTCCACTCTTGATCAAGGAGGATGGAGAAAAGTAGAAAAGAAGAAGGGTAGAAAAGGGCGACTAAGAATTTTTTCGTAGTCCCAGTTTCTTCTTTCTGTTTGGTTTTGAATTTTAGGCACCAACTATTGACTAGCATTATTTAGAAAGATTCATGCAACTTTTATTTTTTCATTTTTTCATTTTTTTCTTTTTGGGGCATTAGTCAAAAGGTTGATCTAAAGGAATTCCTATAGGCACCTAAAAAATATAATTTTTTTTCGATGATTTCCAAGTTGAATAAAATTACGATTTTTCTACGGAAAAAAGGGTACTCATAATATTCCTATCATTCCCATTCAACCTTGAAGCTCAATTAAAAGTTGTTTAAAATTTGGCGCAATTATGGGATGAGTTTCCCCAAGAGAAGCCCAACTACCCAAAGATGAAACCATCTTGCCCCATGAAAGAATCCAAATTGGATAAAGGAAAATTTAATATTGATGTGTTATAATTGGCATAACACTCTCGCATTATGATATGATATGACCAATTTTGTGAAAGAAATTTGGTAAATATATTTAAAATAATTTTCATTAATATGTTGTGAGAAAATTGATGGAAATTTCAAGTCGGCCTCATCACATAAGCCCCTCTTGGCTCCTCCACCATTTGGTATAAATAGAACACCTTGGAGCTCATTCAAAGACGCAACACATCACATTCTCTTCTAAATTAAGGTTTGTATGATCTGAGGTAGTCATGGTATCTAGAATCCCTATTCAAGCTTGTGAAGAGTCAATTTTTGGTCCCTTTCTCTTGTGTTTGGTCTTGGAAAAATTTGGAAGATTGAAGGCCGAATTGATGAGGAAATTTCGATGCAAGTTTTACAAATAAATTATTTGATTTGTAGGCTAATATTTCTATGTATTGAAAGTAGGTACAAGCCCCTAAGATAACATGTTTGAAGGGATGAGTTAAGCTGCTTTATGTCCTAGTGAAGGAGGTCAAGTATGGGTATTTTTGGTGTTGATTGGATATAAATTCTCTGGTTAAGCAAGTTGCAAGTTTCAGTATCTTGGAGAGAGGCTCGAGCGCCTATAGTGCCTAGCATGGAGGGCAAAAATGAATGTTTTAGAAGGTTGACCATTCATCCACATTTTTGAGGTGAGCCCAAGTTATTATTAAAGAAAATAGCAAGGCTTTGAGGAAGATTTAGGCCCTGATCTAGGGCTGACATAGGTGTCACTGGAAGCCCTAACTAGGGCCAAGAAATTTCAAGTATATGTACTCAAGGTTGTAGTGTTGATGATAGAAAATTCTTATATACATAGGCATGTTTTCTTTCCTTGTTTGATGTTTTGTAAGATGGATAATGTCCTAGTTGAAAAACTTATATGGATTCTAGTGTAAAGTTGCTAGGGTTGGAAAATAAGTTTACTTATGATAGTGATTTAAGGCAGTGATTCTTATGATGCATAATAGTGATATATGGTAGTGTTGCCTTCGATGAATGATAGTAACATATGGAAGAGATACTTGGCATAAATTATTGTAATATAGATGAAAATTTCCTTATGACTGAGATGTGTGGTAAATACCATGTATGATAGTATATGATGAGATATATAGATGTGTTAGTATGATTGTTATGGATGTAAGTATCCATATGATGAGTGTCCTTAATAAAATGATTGCAATGATATATGGAAATGGTTGTATGTAAATGATGATAGTGATATGCATATGGCATTTATGTGACATTGATTAATGGTAGGTTCCTAATAACAATGATATGACACTATATGGTAGTGATTACTTGTCCTGATGTATGGTAATGGCATGTTAGTGTATGTCAATGATACTTATTATGGCAAGTGATGTACAGACTGAGTTCACATGATAGGGATCTATGATATTATGACAAAGATATATGACAATATGACAATGTTGTACGACAATGTCCTTATGAAAATGTTGACAGTACTACTTGAGACAAAGATATATGCTACCTATAGTGATTTGGAGGTAGATTTATCAGATCTCTTGAGAATGGATATTTGAGGATCATGTATGATCCCAGGTTGTCCCTATGAGGCCTAATGTGTTTGATGATGAAAAATTATGCCTCATGATAATTGTACTTTATATCTCATTTGAACATTTGATTGCTATATAATAGAAGAAGAAGAATTTATTTTGGGATTTCCCCCTTGTGGGGTTTTGCCCTGGTATCTAGCCAAAATCCTGGTGTATTTATTGTGTATGCTTGTCTTCTATCAGTCCTTATTGTTCCATTGCATTTTTTATGTTATTTTTATCTCTATATAATTGCTTTTGATGATATGGGGTGAATGTGATGTGTAAAATTGTTGAAAAAGTTTAAAAATGTGATTATCTACAACAAAGAACAATCTGTCCCTAAAATTAAAAAAAGTCACTCTTGTTAATGAAATCCAAATTCATTATGTCACATAACCTAGCTTCAATGACCACTATATAAATGGATAAGCCACATGAGGAATAAATAATAAACACCCATGCATAAATTCATGACCCTATCCTCGGTACCAAATATATGTACACTGTCATTCAACATGTTTATTTAAATTTTAAAATAACATTGGATTTGAACAATATATTTAGAAGCAACATGGTGAAGGAAGTAGTATCTTAAGTATATGTGTTCCTAGAAGTTATCACCTGGATTTCTCCACATTATAATTTTGACAGAAATACTATTTCTTCTACCACAAGATTCAAGGTGGTATTGACAATGAATCCAAAAGAAATAGTAACAATGTTATGCTTCCCAAACTTATTTAGACCACAAAATTTCGATTAAGCCGCCTTTCCTGGATACTGGAAGGCTCTCATTGAGGAAAAAGAGAAAAAATATTGACAAAACATGTGCGTAAAGGAGTGATGGCCCCCACAAGGCCTGCACCTCATTCGATAGTAATTTTTTTTAACAAGCCAAGATAACTATCTTCGTGATTAATTAGGTCTTAGGAATGGAAAAATATGGTAAACCTAGTGAGACCATGCTACATTTACTAGTAACCTTGTGTCATCCTAACACCATAACTTATTCATTGTTTGACTACCCCCAATAGATATCAATGTTGTCCACCATCACTTCAAAAACCTCCATTCTACTAATGCATTAAAATATTACTCCTATATAACTTACCTTTTCATGCATAAAAAATTATAGCTCCCTAGAACACCTACCCCCAAGGCTAGCTAATTATTCCAACACTATATTATTCTCTATTGAGTGGATACACTCTCTAAGAAGAACCCTAGATAACATAGGAAATCTATATTACCTATAATCCTTTGTATCCATATTTTATTAGCTTGTACATGAGAAAAAAATACCCAAGGTCAACCCTAAAATGAAATAAATGAATGAAATCCGAAAGATAGGAGACCGATAAATCCTAGAATACTGCATTTAATCAATTTTCATGGTTTTGAGAGAAGTTATACTTGTTACCAAGTTTTGTTACGCCCTTGATATTTGTAGTATAGTTTATAAGGCAATTTTTTATCAATGATTCATTAATACAATTTTAATAAAGCAAGTTGGCAATATAATTTCATATTCCACAAGAAATTTGGCCATTCATAGACAAGACTAGAAAGGCTCAAGAAACAATAAAGAAGATGCCAAATGAACTAAATTTTTCTGAGGGAGTAGAATGCCTGTATGATCCTCTAGATGTAATATATAATTAGAGGAATGATAAATATATAGATATGCATAGGCACCAGGAAATACCTTTCTTGAAGCAAGAAACAAATCAAATGAATTTTGAAGAAGTAAAGGAAATGCTCCTGCCAGCATACTTACAATTTTATCAGTTGTCTAGTACTAAGAGGAGAAATACTGATGACATGGAAACAGATAAGGAGAGGGAGTCCAAATCCAAGAAGTTAAAAGTAAAAAAATAGAAGATGATGAGGATGAAGAATAGGGTGTCAATAAATCCTCGACTGTTATTTCAGGTACTATTACAAGTCCGTTAAGAAAACCTACAATACCCAAAGGCTCACTAGTCATAGTACAACATATATCAATAGCCCTAACGTCCTCAAAGTCCACGGACACCTATAATATCTAGACATGTAGGGAGCCATCATGCCTCATTTCAAATTTTGAAAGTACAACAAAGGAGTCTAAACTACAAATGAAGAGATACCTTTGACTTAATGAGACTAGAAGGATGTCAGACACTTGACTACTCAATGCTGTGGATTACAAGGGGGAAAATTTGAATTTGGTAGTATTGAAGGCCAAGGGAAACGAAGTTCTATGATCCCATTCGAACCACCTTTTATCCATCCCAAATACCTTTTCCTTGTTGAGAAACATTATGCTTATGAAATAGGGCTGATTTATATTTCATGAAAATTACTTATGAGTGTTAGTTGGCTTTTTATTAAATTTATATTACTCTTCATCAAGAAATTATCAAAATTGAAGAAATATGAAGATCACAGGAAGACAAAAGAACACAAAGATGTAGGCTCTCCAAGCAAGGGCCTACACCCAAAAAAAAGGAAAACCCATAAAAATCCTCTTCTTATAGAATCATATCAAAGTGAGAAATCCAATATCCAAGAATCCAACCTCGAAGATGTCAAGTCAAGCCCTCCAAATCCATCATATTAATCACATGAAATATCATCAATATTAGTCATAGTAACTTGCTTCAATCTTATCTCATATGTCACAAAGAGCTCATATTTATTTCAAACTATTTACCAAAACCAAATCGCATCTCTTTCAGACCGTCTGTCACTGAAAATTCAACAAGAGTCAAGAACCTATATGCTCTCAATGTTGAGGATGCATGCAAATATTTGAGGAGAAAAGAAGTGGTTAGTGACTGGCTTGAGAGGGAGAAATTATCTCTCAACATGCAGCCTCAGAAGAATTATTAGAAGGTTGTGGAGCAGCCACAATTGGAGAAGTAGAGAAGAGACTGAGTGGAAGCGTCTCTTCAAGAAGATACCTATAGCAGGGGGGAATTTCAAGCCAGATGGGAAGAGGGAGTATATGCAGCTATACCTCCAGGTGAGAGGTGGGGCGATGTGCAGATATAATCATATTGGGGAAATATATTTCTATAATTTCCAACATTAAATTATCAATCCAGGGCTCGTAAGCTTTGAGGTACAAGCGCAGGGAATGCAGGATCATAGCATCTAACCTAGACTACAGTAGGAATCAACTTGTTGTTTAAGTAAAAAAATGTTATTTCTAATTGAAGCTAATAAATTGAGGAAAACATGCTTTAAAAAATAAGAAGTTCTAATCACTATGCAAACAAAACTAACTCTAATTAATCATAAACCAAGCAATACAAATTACCATTGAAATGATTTTAATCTAATTGAAAATATCAATCTAAATACTAAGATCTATTTAATCTAAATACAAGAATCTTAAACCAGTCAAGATTAATTTAAAATGATACCAAGCTTATGCTAAATCTTAATCCCAATAAAGCTCACTCTCATGCAAATGATCTTAAACTAAGGCAATAAACAAACCAAACTTCAACTAATCTAATTCCCAAGATGCATAAAACAAATCAAATAATCATTCAAACTAACCTCTATCACTACTCTACAATTGCTTCAAAAGAAACTAAGTAAACTAAGATTCTAATTGACATGCTTCAGATCTAAGAGACTACAAAATAAGAAACTATCATATCCTTAAACTTCTTTAATCAAACTCAAGAAATCATTCAAACATAAGCGCACTTTCTACCAATAACTAACTACAATCATAATGAATTTCAAAACTAAACTACAACTTCAAACAATGATTTAATGGTCTCATTGCATTGCTTTCAAATACTTGGTTTCCAAAACACAATGTTACAAGAAATTATAGTGGATCAGTAAGGTACATAATCGATTTCAATTCATATTTAAAAGAAATGGAGTTATCGATCTCTTGTTTATCCAATTAAGAATCACCTTTAAATATTTCAGTCGTAAACCTATAACAAAGGGGCTATTCATGCAATAAAATCATTGATCAACGCCATTCATTAGCTTGCAACGAGTTGAAAATGATATGTCTATCTAATTTTAAGAAAAAAAATGAATTATAGTCTTAAGTACATAATCAAAATTATGAGAACTAATTAACAATTGCTTTCAAAATAAAATCCATGCACCTAGATCTAAATCAAACATGCTACCTCTATCCTATGATGTTTACAAAACTTGCTTCTAGGTGATGGTGGATCCTTGCCACTCCTGGAGCATGTCTAAACTAAATCAATGCCTAAATATTTAAAAAAAACCATAACATTTATAAAGAATTCATGGCAAAGTCAAATTGTATTAAGATTCAAATCATAAATTCACTTACATACATTCCTTCAATATTTTGTCTCATGTTCACACCTTTTCATCCTCCTCCTTCAAAAACTTCCCAAGCTTACAACACAAACCATGGCTAAGCCATTTATAAGATTCACAAGGTGAATTATTCATTTTTCTCAATTCTGGAAAATTGAACAATTTTAACAAACTGACCTAAAAGGCATTAGTATATCTTCCTAACCCTGAGGAATTTCGGAAAACTGTTCGGAGGGAGACTAATTTTTTATGTTTCCAAAAAAAAATTCTCTTGGATTTGTCTCATTCGAATCCAGCTCCTCGGAAATCATGCCCAAATTTAGTTGTTTGGATTTTTTTTGCAATGTTCTAGAACTCTGAAAAAACAGTGATTTTTTACAAAATGGCCTCCAAGACCCACGTATAAATTTTAGAAAAATCCGAATCTGGCGAAACAATTTTGTATATACATAATTAGTTATATTTTTAACAAACCCATTTTATTAGATTTTATAGGTTCACCTCCAGCTGCACACACATCGAGGTCAAACATGGCAGTTTGGAAACTTTGCACATTTTGAGCAGATTTGTTAATAAACTCTTAGGGACCCACATGTGCGACTTGGGTGAAATCAAATGCATAGGAAGGTATTAAAACATTATTTTGGACCATAACCTCCCTTCGTTTTCCTCGGAAGCACGCCGAAAGTGCCAAACCCCTAAATTAGGCATTCCCATACTTAACTAGCTTGCGAGGGATTTCAGCAATGGAACCATGCGATAAATGTACTTCAACAAAACCGTCATCATTAAAACATGACATAATCATATTTAATCATAGAGAAGTAAAGAAAATTGATGATAATGAACCATAGAGAGTATCTGGCGGTGAGTGATGGAATTAGGGTACGAAATGGGCTAAAAACCTAGGGTTTTAGGGTATAAAAAATGATATTTCATGATGAAAAAATGGGCATATATGAGGCCCAAAATCCCCCCATTCCCAAGGTTTTACATGTACTCATGCAAACAAATAATTTTCTCATATCTATGTTTTTATGGCATCATGGATTTTATGTAGGGTTAGGTCTTGTGAAGCAATGATACATGAAGATTTGATTGTCATAGATTTGATTTTAAGAGCGATACAAATCGAGAAAAAACAATAGATATGTTAGGAGGAAAATGATGAATAGGATGATAGGTGACAATGGAAATGGTAGGTGAGATGAGGTGGTGATGGAGATGGGAATACATGTGCTTGCATGCTCTATTTTTGCGAGGCCAATGCTTATGAATGGTTCCTTCATGAAAGGCAACCATGAATTCACCCTCTATTGGATTCAATTGACAATATGTGTGAATATAGGAGGGGAAAGCATTATAGTTATTGCTTTTTTTTACATGAACCATTATGATTATGACCTAGAGTAGCATGCAAATGGAAGGTATATGGAAAACTAGATATGTGGAATATGTGGTGGTTAATCATCACAACTTTCTTAAATCTCTTAATAAATTAAAGAATATTAAGCCACCTCTACCTCAACTTTTACCCTTGTTGTTGATGTCCTTGGTGCTGTAAGATGAAGTAAATGATGGAATGGCTCGAGTTGATGTGACTGCTGATATGATCTGCTAAAGAAGGAAAAAAGTCTCAATATCCACATTATCCTAAAAATGTTGATGCATATGCGATTACATACGGCTTCCTGAAAAAAACACAAGAACCATCATCAATATTTCTTTTCGTGCAAATCTTATCGAACTAAAGGAAATAGGTTAAATAATGAACACATACCTGATCATGCTCCAAGCCTAACAATTGTGAAAAATGATAGTGAGAACCATGAGTAAGCATAGGGTAAAAATATGAATCAAACCTAACAATTCTCATCATTTTTTTTCTAACATCTCTCCCCCCCATGCCTATCATCTTGCATATCCTCATGTAAGAAAAACCTCTGACAGAGACCAAAGACTGAAGGGCTAGGGTTTCTATATTAAATTCATGTTTCATTGACTTAAACCATAGGGCTAATATCGAGAGCATGTAAGTTTCATCGGATTTCATCTTCCTTTGCATCAATAAGATAAGAAAAGTAGTGACTAGGGATCTAGTGACGTTAAGACTGAGTTTTATTATTCCAAAAGAGTAACTAATGCTAGGGATACCAAAGGAGTGCTTAACAATGTCGCTACTGCGGGGATAATGTCATCCTAAAATGATTAACCATAAGAATTTCCACAAAGCATCTCAACAGTAATCCAAAGCATCAGGTCTTCACTTTCAATAACCTCATTATTATAAGTAAAAGTGACTTTATTTAAAAACCAAGGCCTTAAGATGGATCGAAAGTAGGGAAAAATAAATATTACAAAATGATACCTTTCGAGGATGATTGTCTTACCATTACCCAAGCATATAGTTAAATCTTCTCTTATTCAAGAAAAGTGAATCACCCACACTAAGGGTATCACATCCATAAAAACCAAATTATTCCTTAAATATAGAACTCCAAATCACACTACTGAAGGATATTAAAGCCATTCTCAGAGAGATATGATAGTGAGTTTAGGGAAAAGACAAAAAAAACCAAGTAAATCATAATGTAGAATTAACTTTGATACCACAGACATGGCCCTACTGCCAGCAGGCGTCTATAGCCTCGACAGGGATACCTTTTAACCTAAAAAAATGTCTGTGTCCCACTTACTAGATATAGATTCAGAGTTAGCTTATTTGACTTTTAGATAAATGCCATTGTCCTGGCTTGGTAACCAGATGATGGCAGTGCCACTCACAAGAAGAAACATGGATGAATAGGTCGGCTCGTGATGAGATTTCCTGTCTTCCAGCTTTTGGGGCTGAAAGCCATTACTCTAGCTTGGTGACCAGGAGCAATAATGTCATGCATGTTAGGTCTCATGATTGTGGTAGGTCGGCTCATTACGAGACCTCCAATCCTCCCCTAAATATTTTTGTAGATTTTGATTATGATTAACCTTAGTGGTTACTTAATAAGTGGGGAGATAGATCTACTCCTTAAGAGCATAGGATGGCGTTAAAATTTTTTAATTACTAATCTTTATTGGTTGATCCTTCTACCCTAAACACTCAAGAAAAGAAAATAACTTAGATAATGACTGAAAGATTCCTATGATAGGTCATGTTAGGGTTTTTATGAGAGCTCATGATGGTTTTATAGGAGTGGTCCACCATAGGAGGCTTTTCATCAATACCTTCAAAGAGAAACTTGAAAAGGCTTCTTGGATGATGGTATGTTAAGCTTATGAATGGAAAGTATAACAATAAAAATTCCCCTACTGACCCAATGAATAATCTCGACCAATAATCAGAGTCACTCTATAAAGTATGAGGCATTAAGAGTGAATTTCTTCTGACAAGTCTTACCACAAGAGTGCATAATGACAAAAATTTCAATGGTTATGCCTAGGAATTGAAATTTAAAGAATGATGTTGTAACAACAATTTTATTCATTTTTACCCTACCCTAATCTAGAGAGAGGAAGGTCTCCTTCAAGTGTAGGAGTACTTCCAATGCAACCATGTTCGTAACAATATGATAAAGATACTCACACTTAGTTTGAAAGAATAAAATTCAACACATACCAGAGTATGAGAAACCAGTTGCTTCGATTGATATGATACCAAGAGTATTTGAAGATGAGAGTGGTACTTTGGATGGATTATGATCTAGAACCAATCCTTGATGTAATCCTGGTGTTAATGGCTCATTTCTTCTTTTGGACCGCTCTAAATTTCCTCCTTGGTCATGCCAGGAAAACTTAGATAATTGGTCTCTGGAATGCACACAAGGCTTCTTGCTGGGCATGGTGAAGGTTCCTCGATCTCAAGTTCAGCTAGATGCTCCCCATCAGATTTGTTACATGGCTCATCAATCTCCTTGGTAGATAAGAAAGAGGACTCAAGGGAGATTTCAAAATCATGTTCTGGCTGTGGAGAGATAGATAATTTCCTGAATGCAGTCAGGATGAACTCTTACTGAGAAGAAGATACCCCAGCTACTGCTAGGATTTAAGAAAGCGCCTCGATGGACATTCTTCAAGCTCTCGGTCATTCTTAAATTTCTCTTACTCGCAACATGGATTAGTACAAAAGAGGGGGTTCTTACAACACCCCAAAAATGGTTTATCTTTAAATAACTTGAATTTTTAATCTAAATGAATTAAAGACTGCTAGTTGCAATAAAAACTCACCAAACTTGCTTGGTTGGACAACCAAAATTTGGAGCAACCCCACAATAGTGGATGCGTGGCTCTTCACTCACGTCTTACCGTACACTCTCTGCCCTCTGATTTCCCTGCAACTAAAATCACACATACACAAAAACTTGTGAAATAAAGTAGGTTCTGATCCCATTAGCACCTCCCCAGCAGTGGCGCCAAAAATGTTGTGGAAATATATTGCTATAATTTCCAACATTAAACTATCAATCCAGGGCTCGTAATCTTCGAGGTACAAGTGCAGGGAATGCAGGATCATAGAATCTAACCTATACTATAGTAGGAATCAACTTGTTGTTTAAGTACAAAATTGTTATTTCTAATTGAAGCTAATCAATTGAGGAAAACGTGCTTAAACAAATAAGAAATTCTCATCATTGTGAAAACGAAACTAACTCTAATTAATCATAAACCAAGCAATACAAATTACCATTGAAATGATTTTAATCTAAATGAAAATCTCAATCTAAATACTAAGATCTATTTAATCTAAATACATGAATCTTAAACCTATCAAGATTAATTTAAAATGATACCAAACTTATGCTAAATCTTAATCCCAATAAATTTCACTCTCATTCAAATGATCTTAAACTAAGGCAATAAACAAACCAGACTTCAACTAATCTAATTCCCGGGATGCATAAAACAAATCAAATAAGCATTCAAACTAACCTCTATCACCACTATGCAATTGCTTCAAAAGAAACTAAGTAAACCAAGATTCTAATTGACATGCTTCAAATCTAAGAGACTACAAAATAAGAAACTATCATATCCTTAAAATTTATTAATCAAACTCAAGAAATCATTCAAACATAAGCACACTTTCTACCAATAACTAACTACAATCATAATGAATTTCAAAACTAAACTACAACTTCAAACAATGATTTAATGGTCTCATTGCATTGCTTTCAAATACTTGGTTGCCAAAACACAATGTTACAAGAAATTATAGTGGATCAGTAGGGTACATAATCGATTTCAATTCATATTTAAAAGAAATGGAGTTATCGATCTCTTGTTTATCCAATTAAGAAGCAAAGTTTAAATATTTCAATCGTAAACCTGTAACAAAGGGGCTATTCATGCATTAAAGTCATTGATCAACGCCATTCATTAGCTTGCAACGAGTTGAAAATGATATGTCTATCTAATTTTAAGAAAACAAACGAATTACAGTCCTAAGTACATAATCAAAATTATGAGATCTAATTAACAATTGCTTTCAAAATAAAATCCATGCACCTAGATCCCATTCAAACACGCTACCTCTATCCTATGATGTTTACAAAACTTGCTTCCAGGCGATGGTGGATCCTTGCCACTCTTGGAGCATGTCTAAACTAAATCAATGCCTAAATATTAAAAAAAACCATAACATTTACAAAGAATTCATGGCAAAGTCAAATTGTATTAAGATTCAAATCATAAATTCACTTACATACATTCCTTCAATATTTTGTCTCATGTTCACACCTTTTCATCCTCCTCCTTCAAAAACTTCCCAATCTTACAACACAAACCATGGCTGAGCCATTTATAAGATTCACAAGGCGAATTATTCATTTTCCTCAATTCTGAAAAATTGAACAATTTTAACAAACTGACCTAAAATACATTAGTATATCTTCCTAACCCTAAGGAATTTCGGAAACCTATTCAGAGGGAGACTAATTTTTTATGTTTCCAACAAAAACCTCTCTTGGATTTGTCTCATTCGAATCTAGATCCTCAGAAATCGTGCCCAAATTTGGCTGTTTGGATTTTTTTGCAATGTTCTAGAACTCTGAAAAAATGGTGATTTGTTACAAAACTGCCTCCAAGACCCACGTATAAATTTTAGAAAAATTCGAATCTAGTGAAACGGTTTTGGATATATATAATTGGTTATATTTTTAACAAACCCATTTTATTAGATGTTATATATTCACCTATAGATGCACACACATCGAGGTCAAACATGGCAGTTTGGAAACTTTGCACATTTTGAGCAGATTTGTTAATCAACTCCTAGGGACCCACATGTGTGACCTAGGTGAATAAAATGCATGGGAAGATATTAAAACATTATTTTGGACCATAACCTCCCTTGGTTTTCCTCGAAAGAGCGCCGAAAGTTCCAAAGCCCTAAATTAGGCATTCCCATACTTAACTAGCTTGCGAGGGATTTCAGCAATGGAACCCTGTGATAAATTAATTCAACAAAACCATCATTAGTAAAACATGAAATAATCATCTTTAATCATATAGAAGTAAATAAAATTTATGATAATGAACCATACAGAGTATTTGGCGGGGAGTGATGGAATTAACATACGGAATGGGCTAAAAACCTAGGGTTTTAGGGTATAAACAATGATATTTCATGATGAAAACATGGGCATATACGAAGCCCAACAAATCCCAAGAATAAATTTGGGCAGGGTCCATTGAGATGGTGTGTCTCATGGATCGAACCTAGCTACGAGGAGCCCACAATACAAGAGTAGCAAGAAGGATTAGTTTGATTGATGCAGTCAAATGTGAGGAAGGAAAAAATCAGAGTGACAGATGTCAGATATGGGAGTGCAGATTATAGTTGGCAGCAATGCAGAGGGCACATATGCAGATTTCAGCAAAAGCGCAAAGAGTCCAGTAGACAGGTGCAGTAGCTAGTAGCGATCATAATATTTTGATGACAAATACATTATGTTGATTCAGTTGTTTGGAGGCTATTCAATTTCAGGAGTTGCAGGTGCAAACAAAAACAGAGAAGTGTTGCATGCATAAAATTCCAAAGGTACCAGGTGAGGATATATTGAATTCCTTTCTTGTTGAGGGGGAGTGTTGAAATTTGCAACAAGAAACAATGAAATTGGAAACCATACAGGACAAAAATTGCACCCACATTGGTGAGGAATTTTGATGCACCAAGGGTGAGGAATTTCTGATGCACATTGGTGAGGAAATTCTGATGCACACTAGTAAGGAATGTGGTGCGTCTAATTTATTTTTCCCTTAAATAAATTGGACAATAAATTGTAATTTCATCTAACAAAAACTTGTATCAGTTAACTAAGTCATGATGACTGAGTTAGCTTAGAAAATTCAAGTTGAGGGTCTAAGATGAGGCATTTAGAGTGATTCTAATATTTTGGGGATCTAGTTGTAGTTGATGCATTAGTGGGGTGCATATGTGAATTAGTTAACTCAATTAATTGAGTTAAAATCAATTTAACTAGTTTTAACTGAATGATGAGCCAGTGAGAGGTCCAATGAATTAAATTAGATTTAATTTAAAATGAGTGATCAATTATATAACTGATGATTCACTATTAATAGCTGCATGCATGTCATTTCTGAGAGAGACCCAGTTGAGACATATGTTAAAGTGAATAAAAATATCAGTTGTATTTATAGAAAATTTCCCATGTGCAATTATAAAGTCACAGGGATGCCATAATGGATTGCACAATCGAGGTAAGGAATTATTCCTATTTAATAGGTGCATAATTCTCTAATAATTGCATGAGCAAGGCTCGACAGAGAAGAGGCTGAGAATTGGCTAAGTGTTTGTCAAATTTTCCTGAGTATTGTAAGCCAAATTTGAGCAGGATCAGAGTCGGACAGTTGGCAGAGTGTTGGAGAATCTCATGGGAGATTAAGAATTGTATTGTTTCATGATTCGTTGAATTAATACACAATAGAGATAGAGGGGTTTTGATCATTTTCTTTCGCCAAGAACATTTGGTGTTTTACGATTGATTTACTTCTTTCTTTTACTTGCATGTGATTGAGTGATCATGTTTTGTATTCCGCAAAATTTGTAGAAGGATTCAATATCTTGGTTTAGTACATTATAATATCAGATTGAATCCATTGGTATTGATTTTATACATGGTATTAGAGAATTAATAAATTTCTACAAGGTATCAGAGCGTGAGGAATCACAATAGAAGAGAAGAAAAATTGAGTTTGTCTTTGACAGGTTCAAATTTGCAAATTTATTCTTCAGGATCCAACAACAGATCAAGATGTATTTCAATGTCTTGAGACTCGAATATGTCTTTGACGAAAATTCAAATTACATAGCATGGAAGGATAGGATGGAGGCAGTTCTTGAGAATAATGGGTTGGCAGAATTCATAGATACTGACATTCCTAAGCCCGCAGTAGCAGATTCCCAACTTCTTGATGCATGATAGAAGAAGGTACCAAAGGAAAGAAGGATTGTGTTAGAGGGAGTTCGAGATCATACTGTCTCGAGTCTCCATGGGAAGGCGACTCCATATGATATGTGGAAGGCCTTGACAGATCTATTTCACAATAGTAGTGACCACAGGAAGTCGGAGCTGAAAGAAAATCTCAGAGAGATCAAGATGGAGGAGGGCGAGATGGTACCAACATACTTGGCGAGGTTTACTAAGTGTTAATATGAGCTTGGAAGTGTTGGTGTGATAGTAGTCCGGGATGATGTGGTGAGCCTAACACTTCTAGGGCTTCCTAAGAGCTAGCATAGTTACCAGGAATCTATGAATGGGAGGGAGAAGTTACCAGACTGGGAGTGTTTTTGGTCTAACTTGTTAATAGAAGAAATAAGGCAGAGCACTAGAGACGAGACCTCCGGAAAAGACAAAGAAGAAGATTGTGCATTAGTTAGAAAAGGAAAGAAAGCCAAGGGAAAGAAGTCCCAAGGTGAAGAGGGCAAGAGAGAATTGTCCAAGATCAAGTGTTTTCACTGTCATGAGCATGGGCACTATGCCTTGAATTGTCCACAGAAGAAGGAAAGAAAGAAAGATCCTGCATTTGTAGCGGGTGAAGAGCTAGCTTCACAGTTCACGCTTGATTTCACTTGCATTGCATGCATGGAAAACACTCTAATGGGATGCATGTGGTATCTAGACCCCCAACATAACATATAGTTTGGAGATGATGGGAGGTATAAGCGACTAGCATAGGCACAATTACCTTTCAGAGGGAGTTTGGCTCCCCTCTTAGACTGGCAGGTGTTTTGTATGTTCCATGCCTTAGGAAGAATCTTGTCTCCGCAGAAGTATTGGAAGACTGTGGTTATGATATGATGTTTAGAAAAGGAAAGGTGTTGCTTAAACACATTGCCATGGGATGGGTGAAACAGATCACTGCAAAAGTCAAGAAACTGTATGCTCTCGAGGTCAAGGATGCATGCAAAACTTTGAGGAGAAAAGCAGTGGTTAGTGACTTAATGTTTGAGAGGCATAATTTATCTCTCAACATGTAGCCTCAGAAGTATTATTAGAAGGTTGTGGAGCGGCCACAATTGGAGAAGTAGAGAGGATATCGAGTGGAAGTGTCTCTTCAAGAAGAGACCTATAGTAAGGGAAGATTTTGAGCCATATGGGAAGAGGGAGTACGCGTAGCTATACCTCGAGGTGAGAGGTGGGGTGATGTGCATATATAATCCCAAGAAGAAATTTGGGTAGGGTCCATTGAGATGGTGTGTATCATGGATCGAACCTGGCTACGAGGAGCCAACAGTACAACAATAGCAGGAAGGATCAGTTGGATTGATGCAGTTAGATGTCAGGAAGACAAAAATAGCACTGACATATGTCAGATATTGGAGTGCAGATAAGAGTTGGCAGAAGTGCATAGGGCACATATGCAGATGTCAGCAGAAGCGCGTAGAGTCCAATAGACAGGTGTAGTAGCTAGCAACAATCAGAAGACTCTGATGACAAATGCATTATACTGATTCAGTTTTTCGAAGGCTATTTAGTTTTAGGAGTTGCAGGTGCGAACAACACTAGAGAATTGTTACATGTAGAACATTCCAAAGTTACCGGATCAGGATATATTGAATTCCTCTCTTGTTGAGGGGGAGTGTTGAAATTTGAAAAAAGAAATAATGAAATTGGAAACCATAAAGGACAAAAATTGCACCCACACTAGTGTGGAATTTTTATGCACCAGGGGTGAGAAATTTCTGATGCGCATTGTTGAGGAAATTTTGACGCACAAATGTGAGGAATTTCTGATGTGCATTGGTGAGGAAATTCTGATGCACAAATGTGAGGAATTTTTGATGTACATTGGTGAGGAAATTCTGATGCACAGTAGTGAGGAATGTGGGGTGTCTAATTTATTTCCCTTAAATAAATTGGACAATAAATTGTAATTTCATCTCATAAAAACTTGTATAATTTATCTAATTCATGATGACCGAGTTAGCTTATAAAATTCGAGTTGAGGGTCTAAGATGAGACATGTAGAGTGATTCTAATATTTTTGAGGTCTAGTTGCAGTTGATGCATTAGTGGGGTGTAGGTGTGAATTAGTTAACTCAATTAATTGAGTTAAAATCAATTTAACTAGTTCTAACTGAGTGAGCTAGTGAGAGGTTAAATGAATTAAATTATATTTAATTCAAAATGAGTTATGAATGATATAACTGATGATTCACTATTAATAGTTGCATGCATGTGAGTTCTGAGAGAGACCCAGTTGAGACAGAGGTTAAAGGGAACATAACTATCAGTTGTATTTATATAAAATTTCCCATGTGAAATTATAAAGTCACAAGGATGCCATGATGGATTGCACAATCAAGGAATGGAATTAGTACTATTTAATAGGTGCTTAATTGTCTAGGAATTGCATGAGCAAGGCTGGGCTAAGCAGAGGCTGAGAATTGGTTGTGTGTTTGTCAATTTTTCCTGAACATTGTAATCCAATTTTGAGTAGGATCAGAGTGAGATATTTGGTAGAGTGATTGAGAATATCATGAGATATTAAGCATTGTATTGTTTCATGATTCCTTGAATTAATACACAATAGAGATAGAGGGGTTTTGAGCAGTTTCTTTCCCCAAGAACATCTTGTGTTGTGTGATTGATTTACTTCTTTCTCTTACTTGCATGTGATTGAGCGATCTTGTTTTGTATTCCACAAAATTTGTAGAAGGATTCAATATCTTGTTTTAGTACATTATAAGATCAAATTGAATCGATTGGTATTGATTTTCTACATGGTATTAGAGAATTGATAAATTTCTACAGTTTTTCTTATATGCAAAAAGACACATGTTTTTAGTGGGATGACTTGTCATCCAGGAGGGTCGACTTGGATTCTTGAGGTGAATTGACCCAAATTACATTTTTTTTAAATCATTTTTCCCTTTTGTTTACAAGAAGTCCAAATAGGAATTTGAC
The DNA here is from genome assembly GCA_034641835.2 of Pinus albicaulis. NCBI lineage: Eukaryota > Viridiplantae > Streptophyta > Pinopsida > Pinales > Pinaceae > Pinus > Pinus albicaulis. The sequence goes on along the minus strand of CM076583.1, from coordinate 538,378,359 downwards.
TCTTTGACTCAATAAATCCTAGAAGGATCATGAACATGCTTAACTAATAAAATAATAATAATATTAAATTGATTTTTCTTCTTTTTCATTATTTTTATTTTTACATAAAATTCATAATGATACAAGTACAATGATAATTATAAAGACCAAATCTAGTTACCCTTTTAAATACTCCCTCTTAACTAGGGAGGTTTTCGTAATTACTCAACAAGATAAACAGATACTCTCAAATTGAAATATTCTCATAATAAGAGTCAGATTGATAAGCCATCATCAAGCATAAAATCATAACCAACATTTTCAAATTGAAATATAGCAAGGCCTTGAATAACTAGCTCTAACTCTCCACAATATTAGAGCACAATTCTTGTAGGCATACGTTTGGACACCATAACCACTGTCTCTTAAGGAACATAACCCGTATGGATGTTCATTGGGTATGTCCTTATAGGACTATTCTTATCTTGGATTCCCAATTCTCAAAGAATAGTGTTCCTCTGTGAAGACTCTTATCTTGGATACCCTGCCATATCTTGAAAGAGCATCAGCCCTCGAGACTACTCCTATCTTGGATTCCCAATCCTTAAGGATTATCGTTCCTAGATGCTTATCATATCCTCCATTATCCCTACCAGTTCCTTCACTATATGTATTATTTTTATTCCTAGCCAAGTGCATGACACATGGAGAATACAGTGTCCACCATCACTCCCTCTCAACCAGGGAGGATATTCCTACTCCCTCTCAACCTAGGGAGACATAAGCACATGTTTCATCTTGTCTTATTAATCAACTACTTGTTCTTCCATGGATATCTTAGTAGTACCTTGTAGGTCTTCTTGGCTCCTAATAGCATCACATCATATTGAATTTAGGCCTTCTTGGATCTTTGAAAATCATCATGAAAATTTGTCATCAAATGGTTCATTTATCATCTTCAAGGAGCCAAACTTCCTCACAGCTGCTAGCACATGCCTTATTTCTTTCCTAACAAATTTATTCCTCATATTCTTCAATAATTCATATCAACTTTCCAAATATAAAGTATTACCTCATGCTTTTCCAAGCCATTATCAACGTTGTCCACTCAATCCATGTACTTTCAAATCAAATCAAGCAGTTTTCGGTACAATATTATCAAACAAATTATCTCAATTGTTATTTTTCCAACCTATTCACATGCTTCTGCAATATGTCCTTCTAAGGATCCAAACCATATTCCATCATTATCAAAGTTTCCAAATCATAATAGCCTCTAGTCAAGGTGCGAGATTGTTCATGCCAAATTCTACTACTTTCTCCCTCTGAGGTCAACATTCTTTTTCATGGTATATATTCATATTGCAATAGATTTTTGCTTCATGCTCTTCAAATTTCAATCATTAATCAATGTGTTCCTAGAATAAACCAATTAGTTGCAAGCTTCAATTAATATTGTATCCATCAGGGTCCTTACAACTCCCTCTTTCCTTTTGAGGTAAGTGAACTTCTTACCCTTTAATCAAATTTCTTGATGCAAAATACAAACTCCTCCCTGCTTTTTCATATTCATGCTTTGCCATGTTCTTCCACTTGTTCCTTTTGTTAGTCAAACTTTAGATAATTATTGTAATGACCTACAACCTTTATTAGAAAACCATGAAAAAAGGACAAAGAAAAAAGATAATAAATAAGGAGATTTAAATTACTTATGTTTTGAGAAGGATCATATCTCTCTTTGATCATGTACCTTTTCACCAACCTTGTTCTCGTATTAAAAATCAAACATTAAAACTAAATCTAATAGTGGATATGAATAGATAGAGTTTTTCTCCTAGGGTTCTTCTTGATTCAAACTATGCTAGGGTTCACGGACCCTATATGCCAAAAGTATTCAATACCTCAAAAACTACAAAGTCTACAAAACCTACATTCTTAAGGTATTCAAGGTCGGATATGCAAAAGGATCAGCTGCAAAACCTAGAGACACTATTTCATTTCTTGAACTCAAGACCTAGCCTTTAACGAAATGCTAAGAGTACTATCATATCAACAATCACTTATATTTCATTGTATTTAATATATAACTATGCAAACCCTACTTATATCTAACAAATGATTATCATCATGAACCAATCAATGAAATGCACACATAATAATATTATACCTCTACAATATTTCTTTACCTCTTCTTTTCAAAATTATGTATCTTTGTCTTATCTTTAATTGTCAAGTGTTAATTTTTTTAATATAAGGTGCCTCAACTTCTCCATATATGGAACCTTGGTTGAGATACTAGCATTGTCTTGGTTCCATCAATTGACATGTATTGAGCTTCATCAAAATTTAGATATAATTATTCCATAGATCACAAAGTCTCAATCCACTTGAGCCTTAGATATGACCCCTAAGAACTTCAGATTCTAGTAATAAGATTGATTTATTTCTCAAAGTGTTTGTTCCTTCTAAACAAGGTCAGATTCATGGTGATATTCATACTTATTATATGTATATAAAATAAATATCATGGTTGCTACACATAATTTCGTAGAGATGTTGTCACGGTTCTCACTCATGAGAACACTTCACAATCCATCACTATCATACTTTGTAGTTGTATATCATAGGTATGAGGAACTTATGTCATACATATTTATTATTGTTAATGTGAGAACCTTTTGTTATATGACAAGGTCACTATCACTAGTATACTATGGCTACTACAAAACTTCATTAGATCATTGTCATCATAGAACACATGTTGTAGTCATATAACTTGGTTATCATGAGAGTCTCTATCATACATGACTTTCCAACCAACTTCCATATATCATGTATGAAATTTAGTCATGTTATGTCTAACTACAATGTCACTGTCCATACATCATGATGTGAGCATAGAAATAAGAGCCATTGAAAAATTACTAGCTTATGAATTAGAGTTTATTTCTATTTCATGATAATTACTTGTGAGTTATAGTTGGATTTTCATTAAATTTGTATTCTTCTTCATCAAGAAATTATCAAAATTCATGAAATATTAAGATCACAGAAAGACAAAAGAACAAAAATGTGTAAGCTCTCAAAGCCAAGGCCAAAACCCCATAAAGGGGAAAACCCAAAAAATTCAACTTCTTATGTAATTGGATCAAAGTGAGAAATTTAAGATCCAAAAATCCAACCTCCAACATGCCAATTCAAGCCCTCCAAATCCATCATCTTAGTCATAGGAAATATCATCAATCTTAGGCATAGTAACTTGCGTCAATATCAGCTCATATGCCATAAAGAGCTCACATTTCTTTCAGAATATTTACCCTATAAAATCACATCTTTTTCAAACAATCTATCACATAAAATATGCATCATTTTCCACAAACAATATTGCTTCACTTTCAGACCACATGACCTCAGGAACTAGCAAGACTTCAAAATTAAGTAGCCTCTATATTTCACATCTTTCTACCTCATCACATGTTACAAAAAATCCTAAATTTATTGCCATTTGGGTGGAGGACGTGCACCATTATATATTTTCTCTCATATGAAAAAAGGAACACCTTTTAACTGGGTCAACTTGTCATACAAGAGGTTCAACTTGCCTTCTTGAGGTGAACTAACCCAAATTACATTTTTAAAAATACTTTTTCCTTTTTTTATTATAAGAAGCCTAAATATGACTTTGAATCTTTGACTCGATAAATCATACAAGCATGAACAACATGCTTAATTAATGAAATAATAATAATAATAAATCCTTTTTTTATTCTTTTTTTCTTTTTTACATAATGATACAAGTGCAATGATAGTTATGAATACCAAACCTAGTTACCATTTTCAACATTCCTGACACCTATAGTTTATCTAAGGCTCTGAATGAAATTATCTATAATGAATCTCGAAAATCCAATTCATCTCTAAAGATATTAAGAGAGGACTAAAATAGGGAAAGGAAGAATATGAAGCCTAGAGAAAGTGGCAACCAGGGAAAGAATGTTGAAAATTGAAGCCTTGGAGAAGGTAATTCTGAAAATGTTTGTTGTTGAGAACCAATTCTAGGAATACAAGAAGATATTGGATGAAAATAACATCCTGCATCATTTCACAAGCCTCCTCGTCCATTTCCGAAATCTATCTACAAACTAATAGAACAACATACCTTATCGATAACAAAACCTGTGATATGTAGGCTAGATAGAGGCTGATTACAGATCACAACTCGAACATTTCCACCTCATTCATTGTCCATATCTCCAACCTCTCTCACACACCGAAGCCCATCACTAATATGGCTTCTTTGGATGCAGGAACCAAGGAACCAGAGATAATTAAAGGTGAAGATATGGCAGTAGAGGTGGTAGCTATATGCAGAAGAAACTGACCTCCTGCATTCCATGAGAACCATGACACTGTGTTATGAGGTTCCACTACTCTCAATAATGATGATAAACATAGCAAAAGAACTCCTCGGAGTGAGGAAAGACAACGTTCTTTGGTGCTCAAATATGCAGAACATCATTATGTGAAAAAGCAGATTCCGATCATAATTGGTTCGACAACAGAATGTGTATCCAACAATGCAGCATCTGGAATGAACTCAGAACAGCAAATTAGAAGCGCGCCGAGGCTACGGACATTTATTCAACATTCGAGCATCCCTAATAATAAAACGGTTACTTATGATTTGGTCAAAAATAACAAGAAGTTTGTTAACATCTCCTCTTATAATTTGAATAACAAAGAGGCAGAGGTACTAGGCAAAGGGCTCAATTTTTCCTTAGCCCCTAATCGGATTCCAAAAGAAGAGATCATCTACAACATCAAAGATGGAATCAATACCTTAGAGGAAGAATACAAAGAACTAATAAGACAAGAATGTGTCATCATCCTTAGAAGAGCAAGACCTCCTAAAAGAAATTTGAATAAATAACAATTAAAGGCCATTAAAAACCTAAGGCAGAATGATAACATTGTCATCCTTAAAGCAGACAAAGGAGGGGCCACAGTGGTAATGGGAAGAGAATAATAAATTAATAAAATGAGAGACCACCTCTATAACAGTGGTAGCTATAAAAAACTCAAAGAAAACCATATTACCAAGATTATAAAAACTGTCAAAAAATCTATTAAGGAGTCCAACCTTGATGAAAAACTGAAAAACGACTATCCTTGGATAGTGAAATCACTCCTCGTATCTATGGTGCTCCTAAAATTCACAAAGTTGGTGCACCCCACAGGCCTATTGTAAACACTATCGAGGCTCCTACTTATGAATTAGCCAAATTTGTGGCTTGCACTTTGGCACTTCTAGTTGGAAAAACCAGCTCATATATCAAAGACTCCAAACATTACGTTGATTTCATTAAAAAATATAGTCTTTAACCTGGTGACAAGATTGTAAGCTTTGATGTGGCCCAAATCTTTACAAAAATCCCCTTAGATGAAGTTGTCGAGGTTGTTAAAGAATTCACAGATCCCCAAACTGCAAAGCTCGCTGAAATATGTCTACGCTCAACTTTCTTCACATTCCAAGGAGAAATTTTTGAACAAACACCAGGAGTAGCTATGGGATCTCCACTATCCCCAATAGTGGATAATCACTTCATGGAAATATTTGAAAAGAAAGAGCTTGACTCTTACCCATTAAAACCTAAATTCTGGATTATATTCGTGGATGACACCAGTGTCGATTGGCCTCATGGGGATGAAGAGCTTAAAAGGTTCAAAAACCACCTTAATAGCATATCCAAGGATATCCAGTTTACAATGGAAGATGAAGATAACAATTGCATCCCATTCTTGGAAATTCTCCTCATCAGAAATAGAGATGGATCCATTGGACATAAAGTGTTCAGAAAGAAGGCGCACACTGATAATTACCTCCACGTGAATTCACACCACCATTCTACCCAGAAGATGGGGGTACTTATGACTCTTTTCACACGAGCTTTTAGGATTTGGGATGACAATCACGTTGAAGAAGAAATTGAATATTTAAGATAGAAATTCATAAACATGGGATATAAAAACAAAGACATCATCAAAGACATTCAAAGAGCTAGATCCATAAATAAAAGAAAACCTCCAGATGATTCCCTTACCGCAAAAGAATACTCCCTTACATTCAGGGAGTCACTACCAAGCTAGCCAAGGTTCTCGCTAAAAAATATATAGGAACCTCTTTTAAGCCTCTAATGAAAATTAGACAAAGAATGAAATCTGTCAAAGACAACGCTAATCTCCTCCAACAAAAGGGTGTGTACAAAATCAATTTCTCCTGTGGCGAATGTTATATTGGAGAAACATGAAGGTCTTTCAAAATTAGGCTAAAAGAGAATGGTGCCAACATCATAAATGGGAGAACCCGAACCTCGGCTCTGGTTGAACACACTAATAAGGCTTGTCACCATATATGCCTGGAATATGCCAAGGTGATTGCCAATGAGAAACACCATTTCAACCGAAAAATCCATGAGGCGTTGGAAATGATAAAACACCCCAAAAACTTCAACATGGACAGTGTTTTGGAGGTAAGAAAAAATTGGGTTCCCTTATTTCCCCGCTCATAAAGTATTTCCCATATATTTTCTCACCCGTACGCTCCCCCCTCCCCTTACTCTAAGTCACCTCCTAGCACCTCCTCAACTCTACTCTCTTCCCCTTTATGTCCCTAGACATTCTCATAGAATCTTCATTCTCCCCTCCTCCTCCTCCATCTCTGTTCATTATAACCCCCTCTGAAAACTTTCTGTCACTCCTCCATATCACCTAGTTTCCTTCTTCCTGTCGCTTAGTATAAACCCCCTCGTTTAGCCCCCTTGAAGTTAATTCTAAAAAATCTCCTAAAATTAACCCTCGCATAAGTCCTATACAATTTATCTAATTTAAATAAAAATCTATGACTTTATTATTATTATTATTAATTAACAAATATGATTAGTAATAGTTAAATATTACTAATTAATATTAAAATTTAAAATTAATAATAATAATAATAATAATTTTAATATTAATCATAATTTATAAATATTAATCCTCTTTTATTAATTAACAACCTTCGTTAATAATATTAATAAAAATTATCTAAATATCAATTTTAGTATTATAATAAAGCAAAATAGAAACCTTTCTTAACCTAATAAATTACATTGTTGTCAATTAAATTATTTCTAATAGTAAAATAAATTAAAATCAATTAATGGTTTTTATTATTAATTAATTAAAAAAATTAATAATAATTTAAATAAAAAATAATTATATATTAAATAAGCTATAATGAACTATTTTGATTCCTTGGTATTTTTCTGGTTGGCTCCTCCTTTCTCCTCATTCACTCCTTTTGCTCCATTCTGTATTTATTGCATCAATCCTCCTCTCTTCTTAGCAGGTTTTGTCCTAACGATGAGTCTTATTTTAGACTCGAAACGTAGATGTAAAAATGGATACTGTGGAGATTCTAAATTCCCTATCTCAAAATTCACACCACATAAATCTTCAAAATATTAATAACAAAGAAATCAAGCTCCTAAGAAGACAAGGAAAATGGGAGGCCTAAGTATCCCTTTCAAATGATGGAGCTAATGGAAGTGTAGAAAAAGAAGGAGGAGTTGGTAAAGGAACTGGATGCACCCACTCAAGAGGCTCAACAGCACAAATATGAAATCATGTTATTAGAATCATAATTAGTTGATCTGAAAGCCAAAGGAAGTGGAGAATTTGTTGTCATACAGACTTCAGTAGACAATTTGGCTATAGTTGTGGAAATCATGTCAATGAATGATGAGGTTAATAAGCTGAGAAATTTGTTATCTAGTAGAGATGAATAATTGACCAAAAATAAGAGAATAATTGGAGAATTAAACAAAGGAGATGAGGAGCGAGAAAGTTCATATGATTGGATCAAGCGAGAGCTGAACACCATTAGGAAAAAACATTCCTCTAGAGCTAATATTAAGGTGAACTATCACAGTATATAGGATAAAATCACCAAGGATATGCTAAATGATAATAATTAAGAGTATCTTACACTATTACAATACAAATGGGCATTAGTCCTAGAGTCCATAAAAGAAGCAGGAAGCTCAAAAATGATACTAGAGGAAAATCAAGAATAGTGTAAGATATTGATGCAATTTATACCCATAAGGAACAGGTAGAATTTATCCTTAGTGAAAGGGATTCCTTTTCCAACAATGTAACATGTTTTCCAAAAGATAAATCTCACAAAGGAAATGGAAAAAAAGGCAGGAGAAATTTCTAACAAACTAATGAAGATCATGGGAGATTTTGAACCATTATTCAAGAAAGGTTTTCCCAGGTTCATGGACATGAATGGGATCATTTCACAAAAGGAAGGCTATAAAATTAGCTTGGAAGCAATAAAAAATGATTCTATGGTGTTTTAGAAGGAAGGAGATGCAGTCGTAGCTAAGGATATTATTAGGAACTTATTTCCATCCTTCTACATTATTTTCAAGTTGAAATAGATATTTAAGAGCTCGTGTCCTCTAATTTATGAGTTAGTTACTGATTTTTCATTTGCTATTAAAGTATTCTGGGACTACATGTGTATCTTGCGACTACATGTGTCCTTTAACCAAATATCGAAGCCTAATCTCAGAGTATATAACAACAACTCAAAAATGGTATGAGAAAGAATTGAAGAAGCCTATAGTGCCAACAATGTTTACCTCTACCTAATGGATACCATCAACATAAATTATGGGGGACACAACGCATACCTCAACAATCTACATGCTCCTCTGTTGAGTCACCCACAAAATTTGAATAGCAAGAAGAGAGAGTTGGAGAAGTGGGACCCACCCTGGCAGCTGATAGTCTTCAGAAGAAGTTAGTTATAAACTTCTATTAGGTGTAAAATTTTGGACAAGTGTTCCAAAATTCTACTTTTTATAGTTTGTAGTGAATCGACCTAGCAACAAAAAGAAGGAAAAGGAAAAAAAAAATGAAAACCCCTACAATATTCATCAATAACCTTCAAATATACAAAAAAATGTTAGAAAAAAACTACAAAAGAGTTCATGAAACCTGAAATACATATCAAAAGTTATGGAAGAGAACCCAATGGAAATAAATTTAATTTTTTTATTAATATCACATATGGAGCAGTACATAAATTACTTAAGCCTTTAATGTTCTCCTTTGTGGGAGGGTTCTTTTGTGTCCCTATGCTCTAAATATTTGTTTTCTCTCTCCTAGAGTTGCAAGTGAGAAAAAGAAGAAAAAATCTAGAACTCAAAGTGGAGAGCTAAAGTGTTATGTGATTTGAGTGACAATGATGATAAAGAGCATATGTGTAAGGTGAGGAAAAAACCTCTCTATTTATAATAAAATGCTAGGATAGATCTATATCTAGTCAAATAATAAAATATTATTTGGCCAAATCAAGATATAACTGTTATGAGTATTTTATTATCTTTAGGAGAGGAAATGAATAATGAAATGGTCAACAATCTTTATTTACTTAACTAACTCAAAAAATAATGATTAATTGAGTTAATTAAGACAAGTGTTTGAAATAATTAATAAAAGAAAATGGTTTCTTAATTATTTCTAGGAGTTAAGGTTAAAATAAAATAGAAATAATTAGTAAATAATGATTTACTAATTATCTCATAGGAGAAAATTGTAATGATTAAGGAATAATAAATAAATAAATATTTATTTAATTATTCGTGGGTAATATGGTCAAAATGGGTTAGAAATAATTACTAAATAATTATTTAAAAAATGTTTCAAGGGAGAAAAGTGAAATTATTAAGCAATAATATATAAATAATCATTTATTTAATTATTCCTATGGATGAGGGAAAATATTTTTAATTAATTTCACAAAAAGGGCGTATGAAAATAACATGAAATTAATTAAATGGATTTTTGGGTTATTTTTAGGTGGGTAAATAGAAATAATTTAGGAAAAGCAATTCTCTAAACTATTTCCTAAGGTGAATGTGGGTTTTAATGTGTAAAACCCATCTTACATGATGTATTTCGAACATATTATTAAAAAATGGTTAGGTGATCACTTTTTGGGTGATAACAGATTGCCCCCAAATGTATGTGTGAGGAGCACATCGTATAACTGAAATATATTGTAGGTTCACTTTCAATAGATATTGTAGGCGGAGTCAATGGAGAGAGAGAGAGAGAGAGAGAGAGAGAGAGAGAGAGAGAGAGAGAGATTCATTATAGTGAATGTAAGAACCAAATGTGGAGGAGGTGATACATACTTGTCAAAGAGAAGTCTACATATCGTGTATACATGGTCTCAGTGAGATGGGGAAGGCATACCCATACCCACTGAGATAACTCGGTACAAAGAATAATGATGCACCCACAAATGTGGGACTGAGAAAAATAATTCTTGATACATTATGTGTTGGCATCAATGGGCCAGATAATAATACAATGATATAAATATTCCCATATGCATGTGCTTGGAATACAAAGGCTAGGAATAATACAATGAATATTGTTGAACTTAGTACATAAGACCAAATGTCACCAAGTTGATGAGAATGGGATATCACAACCAAAGAAGCTTTGATCCACATGGAATGGCTTTGATTATATGAATGAGCCAAATAATGGAGGGGCTCATGCGGTGGGCTTTGTGATAGGCTAAAAATAAGCCATTAAAATCTACAGAACTGCATCTAAAGTTGGATCATGGGTTGTTGATGGTCAGGCATGTGGGCCCCTGACTAGGTCTAGGAAAATCTCACACATGCCCAATAAAATTTGGGACAATATATTGAAGAAATAGACCATCAAATGTATTATTATTGATTTTCTGATCATTAGTTGGAATTGAGCACACGAGAAAAAAACCAAGTAAAAGGGAAATGATGGTTCCCTTTGTTTTATCTAAGGAACCTAATCATGAAGAAACTGTATCCAAGGTACATCGCTCTCTAGGCCACTGTCTTAGAATAGATGTGCTGAAGTCGACATTGGCGGTCCCACTATAGTTGAGGCAATAAAGAGTCCTCAACAAAGGCACGAGGAATAGTAATGTGAATGATAGAGACTAGAGACTTGGGCTACAACAACAACTATGATGCACATAGTGGGTGGCCATTCTCTACGCAGGATCATTAGAGGGAAGATGATGTTAGTCGAGAGTGTGCTTGTAGGGACCTACTATGGGTGGGCTTAGATGTTATTGACAGCTATAATATTCCCAATTTTGTGCATACGAAAATAATTATGGATTTTTGACAAATTTTGGTGATATTAAATAAATAAATAAATAAGAGAGAAAATATCATTTTGTGGGAGAAAAGCGGAAAAATATTATTTTATATAGTATGGCAGAAAAAAAATATATTAATGGAGCATGGAGGAAAATCATTATTTTAATGTAGATTGGCGACAACATAATATTTTATTAAGAAAGGAGGCAAATGATTATTTTATTCAAAATGGCGGGAAAAAGTCTCCTAGTGGAAAATGGGCCCTAGCAATAAAATAATGGGTAAAAAGGAGAATCTAGAAGCTAAAAGGAGGCTCCATGGAGAATTATAACTAGATGAGAGACTCAATTACAAAGCATTATAATCTATCTATCTCATTGACAATTGAAAGGAGCTCAAGCGAAACTCAAGTTGATTTTGGTGGACTTCGATTGTCACCCTAATTTGTTATTTGGGGAAGATTAACTCAGATCTTCCATTAGATATTATTGGTTTGGTTTATTGAATATTCTCTTTTGAGATTTTATGATTATTTCATTTGCAGGATATTATTGGCATTATCATTCATTTTGCAGGGCTATTCGTCTTATTCTTGGGGCCAAGCATAACTATTTCATGGAGGGTTGAGTACACGTGCAAGATTGATAAATCAACCTTATAAAATTTAAGGCATCGTGGAATAGTATTATTGTTAGATTAGACATGTGATTTTAGGATTTTTCTTGGAGAGACCACGTAATTTTTGTTTGGAGATATTGGAAACAATTTAAAAAGATCGAATTACTAAGTTAAGGAGTCATGATTCCAGAGTAGAAAATCACAGTTGTATGACTGTAGAAACTCATTATAAGAGGACTAATATTTCATTTTAGATCTGATATTTTGGTGGGCCATGTGGTTATTATTGCAGGAGACTTGTTCTCCATCTCTATCCCAAGGGGGAAGTCTGAGTTATTGAAGTTTACAACCATATTTTGCATGGGGCCGAGGTTGATCTATGTTAGGGTCGAATTGTTCAAACTAATTATAGTCCATCAGTTCATATGTGATATTGAAGCAAATATAGCTAACACATTTCAAAATTGCACCTCTTTCAAGGTTTAATGATCAACAATACAGGTTGAATTTTATTATCAAGGTGGGTCGATTTATTCACCATTTCACCATGAATTTTCAATGCCAAAAGGGGAGTTGCGTGCATCATTTTCATAGGTACAATTCTAAGCACATAAGGACTAATGTGACAAAATTTTGAGGATGGTGAGTTGCATCCTTGTTTCCAACATACTGTGACATATATATTTGTTTTTTCTAGTACCCATATGATTTTTATGCTAAAGTTGTTCGCTAGAAAAATAACCCAGGTTCTACTGCTCTATATATATGTTTTGTATACTCCCACTTAAATCATAAATCTATTGTTATTGTTTGAGTTTACTATGATCTGGGCTCTTAATCAACATTTTACTCACTTTTTGGGTTTGATATAAATCAATCCTTGCCTCATATTTGTTCACATTCCAGTTTGTATATGAATTGTTGATTGATGTTACTAATTTTTCCATTGAAGAGAAAATTTCTGAGTTTTCACTCAAGTGTTTCCCAAAGGTGTCAAAGACAATAATTAAATATTTTGGAAACCTTTGCTTGAAGGAATAACTGTGCACTAAATCCCTTAAATATTGGCTTTGCTGATTTATTATTGTTGTAGCCTAGCACGTGTTTGGTAACTATTGTAAAATTTCCGTTAGGAATATTACAGTGGTATCAGAGCCACATTCTTGGCCAACTATGGGACTTGAAATGTTTCCAAGACAAGAAAAATTTTCTCATAAATTTGAATACTATAACATAACTTTCTTGAAGATGGAAGAACTCATGGAAGCATGGGTATTATTAGAGATGGAAAAGAGAGAAAATACAAATTACAACGGTAAGACTCGAGACCCTAAATAAGTAGATGAAACAAGCCCTAATAAAACCCTTCAAACATCATTAGAATCATTACATGAGGTTGCAAAAATTGAAGAAGAGCAAGGAACAATGAGGGACTTTGATCAGTAGAATAGGAAGGATATAGAAGGGGCCACGGTTGGCAAGGTGACATACGAGGATTTCATTGAATCACATGATCATGGAGAGTATTATAGATCAGATTTATATGATGAGGATTATAAGCTTCCACCTTTGGAGAGCCCTCCCATGACTTAAGAGATAGATATAGTTGAGGCGAGTGAGTATTAATATTTTGGGATAGCCATCGATGAGGTGAAAGTGGGTACCAAAACATCTAGCATGGACCCAAGGTTTCTAAATGAGAAGAACCAGAGGAGATTTGAGTTCATAGAGGGACATGAGCTTGATGAGTATTTTATGCATGATGAGATACCTATGGAGTGGTAGCTAGTGACTCATGTTGAGCCCATGGTGGATGAGGATGTGAAGTCATATTTTGGGCTAGCCATCAATAGGGAGCATGTGTTGGGATTTCAAAATTTTTTTCTTCAAAGGCACAATGAAGGGGCGTACAACATTATTATCCCACCCCTATACATTAGAGTGACAAAGGAGGAGCTATCTAGACAAACTATAGGGGATGACTAGGTGAGTGGGAGCGAGCGACTTGAGATGAGTATGGCACAACACTAGCATAGAGGGCTTATTTTGTACACAGGGTTGTTGTAGGGTAAATAAGATGTGTGGTAGCGGATATGTATTCCCTCTTGGGTCTTCCTAGGACCCAAGGAATAATGTCAGATTAGCTGTAATCGTTACATAGAAAACACATACATGTTCATACTAATTACTGGATTACAAAGAAAATAGGAGAATAGTTACCTCAAATTGTTGTGAAGTCCTATTGGAAATCCCAATGTGATGAGGTGGAAGGCCACTGCACCAGCTCCAAGGTAAGATCCTGCAACCAAACAAAAACAGAGAGTAATCCTCATAGTATATCAAGCTTAAACAATCAAAGACTAGCATATAACGAAACATGAATAAATATGAATCTAAGCCACTTATACATGTGTCCTAAATAAAATCAACATATTAGTGTAACATAGGGACAACCAAGTGGATAATAAAAGAGGCAATTCTATATTATAAATTAATGAAGGAGGATTACAACCTTGTCAACTTAATCATTCCTCCCTCAGTCCTCCAACTCCAAGATCTCTCTCTCTCTCTAACTCTTTGGTACGATAGTGTTTGATCCAATATCTCGCAATGAGTAATGCAAACACTCTAATCTCCCACCAATAAGTAGTTCTTCATCATTCCTTCGACCTTTTTCCTTGTGCCCAAGCCTCCAATTTATAGGAGTGGGGAGACTCTTCCTTGCCATTTCCTCCATTAGTTTGAATAGGGTAAAAGCCAAGATGTTTCCTTGCTTTATTATTTTTCATTACTTGAATGAATTAGATAGTTTTGGAAATGTACTTTATGGATATTGATCCGCAGGTTTCTTGATTTTTTCACTGGCTCCTTGAGAAAAAGTTGGGATGTCAGTTAGTTAACTTAGGATTTCCCCCTCGAACTTTATGAAACATGGGTAACACTTACCTTTCAGAAAAAAATAACGTTAACCTAGGAACTAACACTCTTTTCAAGAGGCTAGTCAACGTTATAACTATTTCTGGTTGTTTCGAGGGTGTGTTACCCTGGAAAATAGGCATGTGACTTAGGTCATTTCTTCAAAAAAAGTGTTCTTCTCCTTTGAGATGATGAGGAGGTAATTTTTCTATATAATAGATGCCCCCTAAAGTGTGAGGTGAGAGACGAAGATGGTGGTCAAAATACTTTATATTTTGAGAGAGAGGGGGGATTTGCAAGGTTGTGGAAGACTTGAAACAAGAAAAATATGTTAAAAAATATCAGAACCGGCCCTGAGTCAGACATTCCCATGCTCAGTATCTATATAAAAGTGATTTCTCAAGGAAGAGATATCTCTGGCATGTCCATCAAGAAGAATAATGTGGAATTTGTATCATAACATGATCAATCTAATGAGCTGTCTCTGAAAAAAATATACATAGCTCGAGAGAGGAAACAAAGCTGAATAATGTAAGCCTCTACCCAAGGTCTTGGTCACTGCTTTCTAAAATATATATTTCTGTACATGTGAATAAAGGAGTTGTAGTCAAAAATGTGAGAAATTGTTTGATTACCAGTCAATAGTGAAAACTCCCAATAAAACACAAGAAAACTTGCCAATGATGTCTACAATTTCCATGGTACTAATATGTTTCTCGATCATCTTCCTAGATAAGATGTTGAATTCGATAGGAAGAGATTTTCCAGACATAGGAAATAAGGTGTCCTACATCAGTTGACATGAAACACTACAAGAATGATTTGTTTTGAAGATAGTATAGAGAAATGGTTTAAATAGACAGAGTGCCATTTTTAGACATATTACAGGTGGTTGATATAGGAAGCATACGATAGGTGGATCCCTTGAACAATAGAAGGCACATCATACATACTGCTAGGTAGCTTAGACTCAAGAACACCAAAAAGTGTTAGGATAAAAAGATGCAGGAACATCAAATTATGAAGGCTAAACTAATAGGATGGTAGGGTTGCAATGAGAAGCTGGCGAAGAGGAAGTTTTTGCTGATGGAGTGCTATGTTCAAGGGATTGCTAAGGATAATGCTGCCAAAATATCCTTCAGAACATATTCGGTGAGTCTCTATTATTATCCAATTTTTCCTCATCTGATTAAGTTTAATGAGTGCATAAAGGTAAACTCGGTGGTATTTTCATATTTAGAGAGTCTGAAAAGATTTTAAGGACAACTCCAGGGGGTACCTATGTCATGGTTGATGACTGTGTGCGAAAAAAGGGTTAATAGTATGCCTGACACAGTTCCTTTTCCGTAAGTTAGTCCATTCAGTCTGGATAAGTGATAAGCCTATGTTCAATGTGAATCTGCCTCATTTTGTTACGAGTACGAGGATACGAAGTAAACTCGATCTTCTTCGTGAAATTTTAACGAGTTCGATGAAGAAATCTTGATGCTCTTCGTGAAATTTTAATGAGTCCGAGGAAGAAAAACTTGATATGTATTTTTCAGTTTTTAGGGAGCGAGAAAAATAGGGAAAAGAATTGCTCAAGATCTTCTTCGTGGGAGTTTAACGAGCCCAAAAAAGGAAACTCATGGATTTTTCGGTTTAAGAGCTAGAAAAGGTCCCAAAAAGATTGTGCTCATTCCGAGTCAAATATGGTCAACTCTGCATAAAACACTATTAAATCATCAGAGCATCAATAACATTAATGGAATAGTGAATAGTTGCATAAAAATACAGCATAAAGGAAAACAAATCCAATTTTAGTAACTAGCTCAGGTGATTCATACCTCCAAGGTGACTATAAGAACGACAACATGCCTTCATTTTCACTATTTGCAGTTGGTGATAGTGCCCTGGAGTGAAAAAGGGAGAACATATTCTGTGCTAGATTCTGGATGATCCGGGTAACAAAATTTGATTCCTTCAGTTCCAAGTAAGAGCTGAGACCTTTATTTTTCTTTACATTGTTTCATTTAAGTTTTTTTTGCTGGCGTTTTTGCAATTTTTGGGCAAGCCCTAATTGGTTTGGCTGGCTAACGCAGTTGCCCAGTGCAAGAGTCACATTAAGTTCCCTACCTGTGAGGGTACTGTTGGTAGAAGAGGGCCGCGTTAGCCGATTAAAATCCAAAACTTCTTGAGTTTGTTTGATTAATATGATTTTAAGCCAACTTCTAATCCATGGAAACATTGTTATGTGTGTTAATTTTTGCAACTAGAGTCAAATTACACTATGGACAAATCAGATGGTTAGGATAATAAATTAATTAGATTCATCTTTTTGAGAAGATCAAAATCAACCTATAAAGCACCCAAATCGGTTAAGTAGAAGTTAAGTTATGAATTAATCTAATATTTTATGGGTTGGCTTGACCACATGTTGATCCGATCAAAGCCCCAAGCAGTCACTCACAAAGTTATAAATAGAGGCGACCTCAATTTCATTTGCGCACATTATTTAATGAGATATTATCCACGATATTTTTGTTTTATGTCATATTTTCGGTTTCTTGGCTCACACATGCCCGTCGAAAGAAGTTCACGTAGTGGAATGCATTAGATTGGGATAAGGTTTCAGATCTGGGTCTATTTAAGCAGATCTGAGGGCAGGTAAAGCCCTCATCCCTACTGAAGCAAAGCCATGGGTAGGAGGTGTTGTGCCTGCGGCCAAGGTGCCAAAGCTACTAGCACAGCTTGTTAAGGGCACAACTAAAGCCCTAAGGTTAGATTAGGCTGATCTAAAGTAGAGCTGCAAGCTCGTAATGTTATAGTAGTGTCTTAGATTCCCAAAGCCGTGGCCTGAGAGTGTTAAGGCCGTAGCTTAGAGAGTTACTGGGGAGATATAATTTGGTTCACATTTAGTTGATTGCACAACACCTCTAGACATCGGTCGTTCAGTGACAGATGTGTCAGAGCGTCATTGACAGTCTCCTGGATTCAGATCTAGGACTTCAGAGTTGAGATCACTTGGTGGTATTTTAGATATTAGTTTTGGTATTATAGATCTGTAGATATTTAGATCAGATCTATTTGTTCCATTAAAAATTTATCTTCAGTCCTCATTCAGTATCATCCGTGTTCATCAGTTTTCTATAGCCAGTGTCAGTGCATTTCAGTTCTCAGATTCAGTTTCCTTCATGCAGAAGTATGGGTATGGTTTTAGTGCTTGTATTCTATTTGTTTTCTGCATCGTAAAGATATGTACTCATGGATCATTGTACTCTTATTGCTGAATCATTCAAAGAATATCTATGAAGAATAATTTCCAAAGGGTTTTCCCAATAGTGGGGTTTTCCCTGGTTTCGACCAATCCTGGTGTCTCTATGTGTTCATGCTTCTCTTCCTTTGATATTTTATTTTCCGATACTTTGATGATGATGATGATAATGATGGTATTTTTCTTTCTGCATAGTTTCATTTTCTAATGGTTAATGATATATATATATATATATATATATATATATATATATATATATATATATATTTTTTTACAATGGAAAATATATTTGGGGTGAATGCAACATGTTAATGAAGAAATTTAACTATCAAAGTAAATAACAATGTTTCTTTATGAAAAAATAACATGGTATCAGAGCTGGTTGAAGAAAAGCCATGAGGATCACCCCAAGGAGACACTTCTATGTAATAAAGTAGAGGATGGTAGAGAACTAAAAGAGTTCTAGGGTATGAAGAAAGCCCTAATCAGTTAGTGGATAAGGGTTTGAGAGAAACCCTGGTTTATGGTAAAGTCTTGAGAAAGTTTATATAACCCTCGGATGGCCTTTGTGAAGATGCTCAAGCACTTGGATCAATTTGACAGAAGTGAACTGGTTATTGATAAAGTTTTTGATTGAAGGCAGCACTGCTTTATGATCTATGGATGACTCTTAAAGGCTGGTTCAAGAGGGAGAGCATCATCTCTCATTGAAGATAAGTACTCCTTGACTTGTAATCCTTACTCTTGTTTATGCTTATGGATTAGACTTATATGATTATTGTTTCTAGTCATTACTTCTTGCATGTATATTTAAGCACCTAGATATATCTAACCTCCATGATGGGATGTGATGAGAGGATCTTTAGAAATACAAGAAAGGTAGCTAGACCGGGAAATGAAGGAAAGTTGGGTAGATCTAGAAATGCAGCCAGATCTGGAAAAGGAAATATGGATAGATCCGGAAAATGAAAAAAGGCACTTGCGCACTACAAGCTGCCTATGTGAAGGTGCACAGGTAATACGGTAAGGCGTGCATGGTATATTGTTTTAAGGTAGACAACATTGGATGGCTAAGTAATCTCTTCGATATATTGAGAATTTCTACATCCCAGATGGCTCATGCATGTACATATAAGAGCAACTGAGATTTATGTTGATGAAATAGTGCACCTGGTATTGAATGGTTTGATCATGATGATATGCTTGATTCTGCGAGAGTAATTTAAGTGATTTCCGATCATGGATATAGTATCATAACTTAATATGTGGCTAAAATCTATTGTTTTGAGATCCTGATTTTGATTTTTGGTGGATGGTACTCTTGCCAATTCTTGATATGCATAAGATCCGTTGGATCTCTTATGGAAGTTTACCTCATTTATATGGTATTGATAATACGTGTGATAAGCATTATGAAAGCTCATAGAAAGGGGTAATTCCAAATTGTTGGTTTATCGATTAACCTAACTTGATCTTATTGATTATGATATGAATGGTATTGGAAACCGTGATTATAAAGGAATATTTATGAGATTGATGTTACACAATGATGAATATATGTGGTTATAGCATGCTGTGAAATTAAATGCTTTAACTTGATGTAATTTTATTGGATCTTAAGGTTGTGCTATCACTTCAACCTACCACCTTGATCTTCCTAGTCCAGCCTATGATGAAATATGGATGACATGATATTGATGATCATGATAGATATATTTTTTAGATAGATATTTTATTTCTTAATCCTTGTAAAGACAGGTTGATCACATAAATGAAGTGGATTCTCATTCAGAGGGAGAACCTCTCTCCTAAAAGATTCTTATTGAAATATGATTTATGAGTGTTTGATATTGATTAATCCACAGTAGAGCGTTGAGCCTCATTTACGCAAAGGAAGGTTCATAGATATGATTATGTCTGGTAGAAACAAAATTGAATTTATGTATAATTAATTCGATCTATATTTCGAATCCATGGATCTTTGATTTGTATTTTCTTTATGAAGTGATTTCTGGAATTTCTGGAATTGAGCATGAAACTAGATGGTCACTTGGAAGATGTCAGTTCTACAGATGTATTGTAGATGCCAATAAGATATGTTAGCTGCGAAAGTTCATATGTTTGAATCAAACTTGGGTGTGCAGGTGACTGAGACATTCATATGGTTATGTCATTGTGTTTAAGGATTGTGCATCATGTTTTGGTTGATTGATATTGATAAACTGTGTTTGGTACTTTTGACATGATTGAGACATATCTAGATTTATAGATCTTACCATGATTTCACATTTGGATTTGACATGATTTTATCTAGTGATGATTGATTTTCCCAGATGACTATGTTATGTAGACATAGTGACCTTCATTGTCGTATGTGAGTATAAAGATGTATGGTTCTATATTGGCCTCCTTTTTCTGAGCACAATGGTTGTTGTGACATAGTATGAAAATGCATGACATAATCATGATGTGTATGCACTTACATCTAATGATGGAAATCACATGTAATGACATGATTAAATGGCAGACTTGAGAACTTGACATGGAATGAAGTCAAGACTTGATATGTGTGCTACCTGTCTCTGGTACATACATAATCACGTAAATCACATCAAGATACCAATAAAAACAAGATACCAACACCATCCTCCCTCTCATGG
Source organism: Pinus albicaulis (assembly GCA_034641835.2). Taxonomy (NCBI): domain Eukaryota; kingdom Viridiplantae; phylum Streptophyta; class Pinopsida; order Pinales; family Pinaceae; genus Pinus; species Pinus albicaulis. Next base: position 538,357,717 of record CM076583.1, on the reverse strand, counting down.
AGGTGTCAAATGTGCATGGATACTATAATCATCCTCCCTCTCACAAAGGTTACATGGATACTATAACCATCCTCCTTTTCGCAGAGGTTTCAATCACAAGCCTCAACTTGTCTTGAAAAACCATTAGGGGAATTTTGAGGTCTAAATTGGGCCTCCTAAGGAAATTATAAAATAATAGTGGAAATAATAAAATAAGATTTGATTACATCAACAAATTTTAGAGGGGAAAAAAAACTACTTTTTCAACTCATATTTTCAACTTATCTCCCTAATTTTTTACTCAAATTTTGAGTGGGAGTACTCGTTAAATTAAAAAATTAATTTCTCATCCAAGGAGTACACATGTTGCATACTTTTGATGGACCCCGCTACACGAAAAATGAGAAATACATGAAAAACGTGATTGTAATCACGTTTTTAATGTATTTTTAATTTTTCATGTAGCGGGATTCATCAAAAGTATGCAACATGGGTACTCCTTGGATGAAGAATTTAATTTTTCATCCAACAAGTATTCCCGCTCGAAATTTGAGTAAACAATTTGGGAGATAAGCTGAAAATACGAGTTGAAAAGTAGTTTTTTCTTTTTTCCCTCTAAAATTTGATGATGTAATCAAATCTTATTTTATTATTTCCACTATTATTTTATAATTTCCTTAGGAGGCCCATTTTAGACCTCAAAATTCCCCTAATGGTTGTTCGAGACAAGTTGAGAATTGTGATTGACACCTCCGTGAAAAGGAGGATGGTTATAGTATCCATCTAACCTTCGTGAGAGGGAGGATGATTATAGTATCCATGCACATTTGAAACCTCCATGAGAGGGAGGATGGTTTCGGTATCTTGTTTTTATTGGTATCTTGCTATGATTTACATGATTATGTATGTTCTAACATAGCACTTGATTTGATGTCCTGTAGGTATAATAATCGGCAGATACCAAATGAGAGTAGTGTTAATCTAGGACACTAAGCCAACTCTTCCTCCTCTCTGTTTGAACTCCCAAAAAGAGGAATTTAGATAGAGGGTTCCTAGGGTTGAGGGAACTCTGGATAATTGGGTCAAAGATGTTGCTCCCCTATATGTCACTCGTGGGCTATGTTTGATCCTTGTCCGGTTTGATAAGTCGAGTATCTCCCCCATCATTGGTCGTTATAGAGTATACCCCAGTTGACATCATAACCACAAGAGGAGCTTGTTGGGATTGGCCCTCCCCATTTGGCCAATGGGTTGAGGAGGTTGGGAGGTGTGTGTTCCCTTACCTCTTGGTAAGTTGGGTATCTCATCCAAGCTTGATTATGATGCATGTGTTCTACCACATTACTATTCAGGGTCATTAATGGGAAGATTAGTAGGCAATAGGATGGGTTGGGATGACCCTATGTGATTTTGGGTTGAGAGTGAGCTCCCCAATGTGAAATAACCCTATGCGATTCTGGGTTGAGATTGAGCTGCCCGATGTGATACCGGGGTTGAGATGATCTCCCATGCATTGATGGGTATCCTATTTGCTAGATATGGGGTTGTAGAGGTATAGCTCCCTGTTGTAGAGGTAAATCCCCTCTGCGGATAGAGGCGATCCCTACTAACCTAGATCGGGTCTAGCAATAATCGTATCACGCTAAGGTGCAATTTCCTAATTGAAATAGACCAAATTGCGATGAAGGCCTACCTCAATTCCAACGCTGTTGTTTGTAGAGAAGATGGCGCTCTCGTTTCCTTGCTCTAGAAAATCACAATCCTCTCGCTCGCTGCGATCGAACACCTGCACACACAAGAAACACGACAAACACAAGCGTAAAACCCGATATATGCAATTATGTGTCAGTCAGAGAAGACACAACTCATGATCATAATGAAAAATACAAGTGGAACCATAACCAATATTCGCTTATCATTAATTCATACAAAGGAAAATACAACCTGGCTCTGACGCTGAATCTTCCTTCGGCGGGTCGTCAGCGGAATACGTCTCGGTAAAGCTTGTCGGGAATGGGGACAAGCCTCTCTCTTCGATCGTCAATATTCTTGCTACTGATTTGGCACTATGAGGACTATTGCAACATTCTTTAGGCTATGAAGGCTCTTGGAGATTCTTGGAGACTAGCTTGCAAAGGGAAATGGAAAGCTTATATAGATGGTGGAAGAGGAGTTGGGATCCCTACAATCATGGGATTGGCCCTATCCTCAAGGAAGCTTCCATGAGAGGTGGAAAACTACTTCCTCTACATGGAAATCCGGAGACAAACGTCCCAACTCAATTTAGAGACCAGTTCAGGAGTTGGTTGGAGTCAATCTTCCGCCATTTATTTTTTAAAAACACCCTTTATTAAGCCTAGTGCGAGTGCGAATCTGAGACAGAGCGCCAACTGGCGCACCCTCTTTGGAAGATTTCCCCCATTGGCGCGGGTATAACACTGGCTATTCGCGCCAAGGATGAAAAGGCTATTTTTAGGGTTTTTCACAAGGAGTTGTCTTCAGGGGAATGAAAGTCCATGTCTAGGGGAATGCCATGAAAGTGTTTTCAGATCATGTCACTTCTCACAGGTCATGAAATAAGCCCTCCAATGTGCGGAATGGGGAATTGTAGGGACGGTGACAAATTTTTGTGTAACACTCCCCCATGAGATTCTAGGAGATGTGCTCCTCAAGATGTGCTCCCTATAAATAAGCTCTTCGATGATGATATTACAGGTAATATCTCGATGGAAAAGACTCCAAAATGATAGCCTGATGAATGAAGGGTGGTAGACCAAGCTCCCCTCCGGTAACAAATTCTTCTTCTAGATCCAAAAAAGTTCAATGCACAACAAAAAAACAATCAAGAGATAAACAGAAATAAACACGAAGATTACATTGATGATTTGTAATGAGAAAGGTTCACAACATGATGACAACATGACAAAGATATTCAGTGATGACACATGATGATGCATGAATATTAGAATGACATATTGATTGATGAACATATATCAATAGATTGAGTTGTTTCATGATGACTCCATGATGCAAGATAACTACAAGCAGAGATTGCAAAGTGGAATTCTTCCTTGTTGAGAGGGAGTGTTAATTTTTGTAACTAGAGTCAAATTCCACTATGGATAGATAATATTATTAAAATAATAATTTAATGAGATTCCTCTTTTCGAGAGGATGAAAATCAACCTATAGATCACACCAATTGGTTAAGTAGAAGTTAATTTATTAATTAATATAAAATTTTATGTGTTGGCCTAACCGCATGTTCATCCGGTCAAAACCCCAAGCGGTCACTCACAAAATTATAAATAGAGGCAACCTCAAGTTCATTTGCACACATTTGTTCGTGAGATATTCTCCATGCTATTTTTTTTTTTGGTCATATTTTTGGTTTCTTGGCTGACATAGGTATGTAGGAATGAGCTCGCCTAGTGGCACGCATTGGATCGAGATCATATTTCGGATATGGGTCTATTGAAGAAGAGTCGTGGGAATGTAAGTCCCTAGTAGTAGCCCTAATGAAACAGAGCCACAGACAGTATGTTTTCTACCCGTGGCCAAGGTGCCAAAGCCACTGGCGCATCTTGTTAAGGGTGCAACCAAAGCCTTGAGGTCAGATCGAGCTGATCTGAAGCAGATCCGTGGGCTCAGAATGTTATGGTGGTGACTCAGAGCCCCAAATTCATGGTTTGATCATGTTAAGGCCACAACTTAGAGTGTTACTGGGAAGATATAATTTGGTTCACCTTCAGTTAATTGCACAACACTTACAAACATCAGTAATTCAGTCACAGTTGCGTCAGAGCATCATTGACAGTCTTCTCGATTAAGATCAGAGTTGAGATCACTTGGTGATATTTCAGATCCAAGTTTTGGTATTATAGATCTATAGATATGTAGATTAGATCTATTTTTTTCTGCTGCATATGTATCTTCAGTACTCATTCAGTATCAGTCATGTTCATTAGTTTTCTATAGCCAATGTTAGTGCATTTCAGTTCTGAGATTCAGTTTCCTTCATGCAAAAGTATGGCTATGGTTTTAGTGCTTGTATGCTATTTTCTTTCTGCATCGTAAAGATATGTACTCATGGATCATTGTACTCTTGTTGTTGAATCATTCAATGAACATCTAAGAAGAAGAATTTCCAAGGGTTTTCCCCATAGTGGGGTTTTCCCTAGTCTCGGACCAATCATGGTGTCTCTACGTGTTCTTGCTTCTCTTCCTTTGATCTTTTATTTTCGCTACTTTGATGATGATGATGATGATGCTATTGTTATTTCTGCATAGTTTCATTTTTTAACGGTCAATGATATAGATCTGTACAATGGAAAAAATATTTGGGGTGAATGCAACATGTTAATGAAGAAATGTAACTATCAAAGTAAAGAAAAATGCTTCTTAATAAAAAATTAACAATGTGCAGGGATCCAATTGTTACAATGAGTTTCTGGCGTGAAAGAGAACATGTTAATGAGGAATGACAAATTCTTACCGATCCGACATTTCGAAGATGCAGATTGCTAAAATATACTATATTAGATATTATGAAGGGGCAGGAAGACCTCTTGAGCTAGATAATGTAGCGGTGGGATGAACGCCAAGGTGTGTTCAGGATTGAGGGTCACGAACTATTAATAGAAAAATATGATATCTAATTCTTGACTGGCCTATCATGTAAAGGGTAGAGGCTCAATATAATAGATCGAGAGCGGATCCTCGGAAAAAACTAGGACCGATCCATGCTCACTACATAGAAAACACTAAGCCTATAAGCAACATAATACCTATAGCCCATATAGAATCTACGCTGCTGAGGTCAATTTTATGGATGATATTGCATTTGACAGGTGCCAAAAGTCAACACGTGGCAATGAAGGCTCATTTTCTATTGGCCTTGGACTGTTTGCAGCCTCAGATGTTTGACTGGTGTGAGGGTGTCGTCTGCTGAGTGAGAGCAGAGTTGAAGGATTGTAAGACCCGTGCCTAAAGAGAGTTTGGGTATGGAACCCTGATCGTGGCATTTATGCTAGAGATAATTCCTGTGATGAGGCCTTGAATGGGCATGGGCGTAGCTGGCCCAAGGGAGCCTAGACAGAATTGATGGGCCACCCTGATGCCTTGGATAGGAGAAGGACCGATTATGCATTTCTTTGATGATGCTTTATTCGAGTGGCTCAGTGGCCAGATTTTGATGATTGAAGATTACCCCTATGTGGGGATAAACTTCATAGGGGATACAGAGATGATGTTGCCACTCGACACTCAGTGGGGCCCAATAAGTAAAATGACACGTCAGAATAAAAATTATTTTTTGTATTTTGAATGTTTCTGCAATTTTTTTTTGTTATGGGTGAAAATTCTTTGACATAAAGCATTTCCTTAACACAGATGTGGCACATATTTGACCAGCTGGAGCCCCCCGCCAAGGTAGGTAAGGTGATCAACTACCTAGGGCTAGATTTGCCACCGATGAGGGGGATGACACCTAGATTTTGTGCAAGGTTGTTAGGAACCTCAAGGGTTTGAGGATTGGGGTGCTTCCCCTTCCTATGAGGGAGATACCTAGACATTTGCAGCGGCATACAGTGGGTGTACTGGAGCAGTTTTTGTGCCTCTAAGGAGGTTAGCTAGAGTAGTGATGAGATACCATGAGCAGCAGGCTCAAATAGAGTATAGATAGGCTATAAGATGTCATAGTGAGGCTTATCAGATCCATTTTTGTATAAAACACCCAAGTTTTGAAGATTTTTTTTATGTAAATAAATTGGACATGATCTAGTATATATACATATATCTCTTTGGTGATTTAAATGATGTATTTTTTTTTTATGATGAAAACATGCACACTCATGTATGAATATTTTATAAAGAATGTGACAGATTCTAATGTAATACATAGTTTTCTAATGAATCAAGCTAATGCATTGGATTCTCTAGGAATGTGTTCATAAGTGAGAGATTCAAATTGATGTTCTAGAAGTCGTACCCTTAAAGGGTAACGTAATAAAACATGATTGTAGATGTGATAATGATTAGTCAAGTGCATAACAACCAACTGTGAATATAATATGACGACAACATTAGAGATGTCGCGAAATGAAACTTTAGTGAGGAGTTCAATAACAGACATATATTCAGCAATATTATTGGTGGTAGAGCTAAGAAAGACTCCCTCGGAACTAAGAATTTTTGACTCAAGTGTGTAGAGGACCCAAGCAGCTAAAGCAATGTGTCGTATGTGATGACTGGCACCATTCGCACATCCAACGTATGGTAAGGATGACGAAGACATCTGTACAAAAGAGACATGTATGAGAGAAAATTACTCAAAAAAGGCCAAAATAATCGAGACACAAAAAAAAAATACAAAACTTATATAAATAAAATTACAAAGCAGATGTCTAGTAGAGCACTAAGAGAAATACTTTTTTCAGATAGAGCATGTTGCGGCCCTCGACAAGTGGGAATCCATTACATTCCTGAAGTTCATAGGCTTATTTATAAATAACCTTAGTAACGACATATGGACGGATCCATAATTGTTGAAGTGTTCCTGCCTCCAAGAGGTTGTGCTTTTGATCGTAGAGTAAGACAATATCGCCCTCTTGGAAAGAACGAGGCTTGACAGCTTTATGATATTGAGCTTTGACTCAGCACTTGTATGCTTCGAGGGCTAGTCCAGTGTCTCGACGAGTCTCATCTAAGTGATTGAGTGCCAGCAAGCATTCTTCTTTTGTGGTAGTGCTGGGTAGGAGTTCAACCGCTAATTTAAGGGAAGGAATCTGACACTCGATTGGGAGAATTTATTCTAGGCCATATGAAATGTGGAATGGCATGGATCCTGTAGAAGTTTTGAGTGAAATTTGGTATGACCATAAGATGGAATATAACATTCGATGCTAATGGGTTTTATGATTTCCTACTAATTGACGAATCATAGTCTTGAGGACGCCATTGACGGCTTCAACTTGACCATTTGCTTGTGCATAGTAAGATGAAGAGTGGTCTTGCCGAAAACTGAGAAAGGATGGTAATTCCAACATCATATGGTTCTGAAAGTGAGAACCATGGTTTGTAACAATCGTATGGGGTACACCAAATTGATATATAACCTGATTGAATAGGAAGAGAGCAACGATTTCTCCGTCGGCTTGAAAGGTGGGAATGGCTTCAGCCAATTTCGTGAAGTAGTCGAAAGCAACCACAATGTAGTTGTGTCCATTAGATGAACTAGGATTACATGTGATGAAGTCAATGCCCCATTTAGCGAAGGGATCAATGGAAATAATTAGATGAAGAGGGGCTGTGTGTGCACACATTTTCCTAGTATATATTTGACATGGATGGGACTTATGGACCATATTAATGCAATATTTAAACAAAGTGGGCCAGTAGTATCCTATGCACGATATTTTTTTGGGTAGTAGCTGTGTGCTCAAATTAGTGTTCCTAAATTGAGGTCATAAATTGTCAACCAAGGCTAGTAAACTGCTGAAGTGAGGTGCACTATATGTGCCTAGGTATCTGTTTCTCACTACGTTGTGTTTAGTGTTTTTTCTGATGTTTTTGGTTTGATGGTTTTATGTTAAAAAGGAAAAGAACTAAGAGAAGTTGTTGGACACACTAAAACAGAGCAAAACCTATTCTAAACTGTGTATGGCACTAAAGAACAGAAAATGCAAAGCTTGATAATGACTCATAGCAAGGAAACAAATCACAACATGAACTAAATAACTCATAACATGAACTCATCCAATTCATTCATTAGAAATATGTTGGAATAGCTTGAGAAAAGGACAAGTTTAATGCAAATGAGGTTATCCTAAGTAAACAATCATCTTACAATATTACAAATAATCTCATCCATGGCTAGAAGTTTATTGGAACACAATTAGAAAAGACTATTTGTAGCACAATAATATTTCTACTTTGAATCAACTTGTAATGCTAAGATTAATCCATTCTGCAGCTCAACTTGTCACTACTAAGCCTTATCCGAAAGTTAGAAATTTTCTAGAATAGTTTTTGGGAAAAGGCTTATTTGTGAAATTGCAAAAGATTGCAGAACAATCAAGGCCTTAAACTGATATCACTAATTCCTGTCCATATGATGATGCATTAATAGAAAGTCAGAACAAGAGTAGCTTAACAATGAAGGCTGTGAGGTCTAATTTTGACAGTTAATACAACTTGAAGAACAATGGATAACACTGAACTAGAATGCAATTGATCAAACTTGAAACACAGTGACCATAACTAAACTAGAATGCCATTAACCTAACTTGAAATACAGTGAACTAGAACTGAACTATAATTCCATTATCAAACTTGAAATATAGTGACAAAATTAAACTAGAGTAACATCTACCTTCGGAGTACTACAACTAAACTAAGGATGCAACTAATCACTGAAATGTTTCAGCTCTGTCTCATTCGGAGTTAGTGTTTTTTTAGAATAATTTATAGAACAGGACTGGCTGCAACATATTACGTAAATGAGCATAAAAGCATAAAATTAAACAAAACACAACAAGGCTCTAAAACACCACAGCTATGTCTCACCCAGAGTTAGTGATATTTTGGAAGAGTTCATAAGAACAAGACTAGCTGTAACAACTGATGTAATTGAGCACAAAATCATAAAATTCAGAGAAATGCAACTAACTCCTAAAATAATATAGTTATATCTCATCCAATGTTAGTGGTATTTTGGAATAGTTTGTAAGGATAAGACTGACTGTGGCATCCACTACAAGTAAGTATAAAAACACAAAGTTCAGAAAATTGATTAAACTAGGAATGAAACAAGGCTACGTTACTTATCTAAACCATATGAACAAAGCTTCTCAGGTAGCAGGGGCCCTCTACCACCGGATTAGCACGCAAATCTACTCAAGATTGACTCAGCTCTTGCAATAAAGTGATGCTTCTTTCATTAAAGGAGAAATTCTTCGAAAAACAGAGTATTACGGTCTTCTGAGATCTAGCAACAAAACAAAATCTAACTAACTGTCTCTCGGTCTCCCAAGCCATACTTATAACAAAATTACATAATTTTCTTTGAGATAACATAGGGATAAGTGTCTTTCCAAATTAAAATCAAATTAGGACTCTGGTGAAAGCCTCGAATTCTACTTAAGGACATCTGTACAGTCCTTGTCCTAGTAGGAATCTGCTTCCTATTTTTTATCTCTTCCACATGCATAACCACCTGTAGACTCGAGCTCAGACTTCATGGAGAGCAAGAAATGATGGGGGAGTGATGCGGAATATGACCATATGCGTTTTTCCTTGAGGTGACACCTGGAACCTGCGTGAACATTAAGATAGCTGCGGAATAGGCGACTGGCTACAGAATGACTACGTTCTGTAGCTGAGTCTAGTAAAAAATTACTACAACAACAAAATCATAAAAACATAGCAAGTTAGTCATTATATACATTCTTAAAGTAATATTAATCAATCCTATTGATCATTTAAGCCTGTAATTGATGAGGGACAAAGGAAATGAAGTGAAATGTGGTGAAAAATAAGGACATCTTTGGGGCTCAACATACCCCCACTGCAAGGCTTTTGCATGCCCTCATGCAACTAATCCATGTACTCTGAGACCTCTGCTAGGAAATCTAGGCCCCTTCTTCTGCTTCGCATGACAGTCAATGGCCTCCTGGGCTTCCTTATGATCAACTTGAATCTCAAATTTGTAAGTGCCCTGCTTAACTTTTTGTTTTTCTTCTTCAATTTTTCACTGGCCTTGTACAAATTTTTCATTTGTAGAGACAGAGTTGTAGTCATATCACCTTTCAGCTTAACCTGCTCTCTTAAAATTTCATTCTAATTCTTGATATGCCTATTGAGCACTTCTAACTCATATTTTTCTCTTCTTAGTACATCAATTGCAGATTTTGGTGGGCTAGGAGTTCTGTCTCTACTTTCCAAGGCTCTCTTCTCTAATGTCTCAACATAATTATAAATTTTTTGCTGTGCTGGGTCTATTTCTAGAGCTCCTTCATCAAGATCCTCTTCATGTTAGTACTCAGGTGATCTAGCAGTTGGCGTCTCTTCATCCTCAATGTTTATGACTCCCGTTTGTTTAATCCCTGTTTTATTCAATATACCTCTAAGTCCGTGGCTTCGTCTTGGTTGAGATGGTCCTTCACCTCTCTCCTTGGCATACCTTCTTATTATCTTTTCCTCTGTAAGCTGCTTCATAATTTCAGTCAATTTCTCAGAAATTTTCTCTTCACTGTCCTCTTGTATAGACTTACCAGTTTTAGTTTCAACAGCTTCAGAAATTTTCCTTCTCCTGCTTCTTCTTGTAGGTTTGCTTTCAGGTGGAGATTCCTTGGGTTCTTCAAAGTGGTTCCTCACTAGAAACTCATCCCAATTATCTCCCATTTTTCTCAAATGATGTTCAATTAGGATTTTGACTAAAACATGGTGATACAAAGTGGTTTCTAGAAATTGAACCCTTTTTTGAACATTAGAGGCCATTCTTTTCAGACTATGAAGTAGGAAAAAGGGCAAATTGATTTCTTCATCTAAGAAATGCATCATTAACCGAATATGATAAACATAGAGAGTACCAAATATTCCTTCACAAGTGATAAATTTTTGCAAAATGAGCAACATATTTCTCCATTTATTCTTCAGTGTCGAGCTAGGAATACCTTTCTTAAAAATGGAAACATCCATACCTGGTGTTTCGAGTATTTGCCTCCATGCCTCATTATGAAATTCCCTATTTTTGAACCAGCGTTCTCCTTGTCTGGGTAATTCCGTTGCTTCTGCAATGAAAGCCTCTGTAATAGTGAATTTAATATCTCCTATTTCAACCTCTGCTCCATTGAAGGACCTTGCAAATGTTTTGGTTACCTCTTTATGAAAACCATTAATTTTTTCCAAAAATTGTAACCACCCTGCATACTGTAGCATTTCTATGATTTGTGGATAACCTTCCAAGTACTTGGTTCCAACGGGCTCGGATCTTACTATGAGACCCATAGCTTCCTTTCTCAACCTTCAAATTACTGCTCCTCTATTCACGGTGAAAATGGTTGTTAAATAAATGTTTTTACTCCAAAGATGTTTCCTCTGTTTTACAGACCGGAATGGCTAAGAATTGGCTACGGAAAGAAATGATATGGAGTGGTTATGAAATGAGTATAATGCGGTGAGGATGATTCACACGGATTAATGAGTTGAGATCTATCACGGAAGAAAATACCGCGGAAACATTCTTGTGTAATTTTCAAAATCATCATTAATTTCTTCGGGCTAGTGACGTGACTGATTAGGTCACTTCAGTACTTAATCGTTAAGTTTTAAATGATGATTTGGAATGGCGGAGTGAAATGGATTTTGTCCAAAGTTTTTATGATAGGTTTAATAGGCATGATCAACATGACTAACTAAAATAACTTTTTGAATCATACATGACTTAACTATGCTAAAATTTTCATGATCTGTCACCATAATAATTTCATAACTTTTACCTTTGCCTTTCCTTTGATTTTTTTTTTTTGTGGTTTTGACATGCCTTGTCCTCCTTTGAAAATCATTGATCTTCAGTTCTCATAACTCCTTTAATTTTTCTTGTTGTCTTGGATATGCAGGATCAATTTGCTGCTAAATCAAGTGATTACTGGATAGTGCCTTCAGGATCTCTGGCTGCAGAATGTCTGACTAGCTGCAGAATGTCTGATTGATTGTAGAATGTTCCTGTAGAAGTCTTGGAACATGGAATGGAATGGTTTGAAGCATGAATGGAATGTTGTATAAAATGAGTTAGAAATGGATAATAAAATATGGGGTAATGGAGTATGAGTGAAGTGAATAATGGAATGAAATGAATCACAATTATGAAGTGGAGTGAAGTATGGAAAGTGACCTGTAAATTATGATCTGTATTATTCAATTGCAGAAAGAAATCAATCTTAAAACTCTGAGATGGAAATGAGGTGGACCATGGAATGAAATGAATGAAGTATGGATGAATGAAATGAAATGGAGTATGGATGAATGGAGTGAAATGGATCATAAGTGGAATGTGAACCACTTATGATTTTATGATAGCTGATTGCAGAAAAAGAACAAACTTGAAAAGCTAAAGTGTCAGAAATATTCTGATTTTCACTCTATATTTTCTGTATAAACATGCTAATCAAATATTAGTTTTCATGATTATACTTTATTTATTTATTTTTTATGCTTTTGAATTCAAAAAATTCAACTAAGTTGATGAAGAAGAAAAATTCTTCTTCATTAACTTCACATCACTGCTTTCCTGAAATCTCTTGACAAATTCTTCTCTTGAAAGTGGCTTATGATACAGCTTCAATCTATGACCATTTACAAGAAAAGTGACCTCTTCTTCATCTATTGTCCTGATTTTTATTGCTCCATTGTCAAAAATTTTCACAATTTCATATGGTCCAAGCCAATGTGTTTGGAATTTACCTTGAAAATCTTTGAACTTTGAATCAAACAAGAGAGCCCAGTCACCTTCTTTGAACTTCTTTTCTTTGATGTACTTGTCATGCCATCTAGTCCTTTGCTGTTGGACTATACTTGTTTTCTGAACTGCATCTTGTATGATCTCATCCAATTCATTAATCTGCTCCAATCTGTGCTTTTGTGCCTCTGTTAGATCAAGTCCTAGCTGAACTGCCATTTTGAAAGTTTGAATCTGAAACTCTATGGGAAACAAAACTTGTTTTCCATAAACAAGTTCATAAGGAGTATGGCCTGTTGTGCTTCTCCATGTAGTTCTCTAGGCCCACAAAGCTTCAGGAAGCCTGTCTACCCAATCTCTTCTATGTAAATGGACAGTCTTTGTTAGGATCCCTTCAATGACTTTATTGGTAGATTCCACTTGACCATTTGCTTGTGGATGATAGGGAGTAGATTTTATGTGTCTGATTTTGTACCTCTCCATCATTTGTTCCACTAGATTTGATGTAAATTGAGCTCCTTGATCTGTAACAATTTCCCTTGGGACACCAAAACGAGTAAAAATATCCTCAAAAAGAAAATTAACTACAGATGCTTCAATAGCAGAAAGTAATGGCTTGGCCTCTACCCATTTGGTAACATAATTAGTGCAAACTAATATATATTTCTTTTGTCTTGATGGAGGACTAATAGGTCCTACAAAATCTAAAGCCCATTTCTCAAAAGGTTCAATATGTACCCGAGGCTGCAATGGCATCTCACCTAAAGGAGAAGGTTTCCCTACCCTTTGGCAACTGTCACACCTTTTGACATACTCTTTAGCATCTTTAAAAAGGGATGGCCAATAATATCCTAAATGAAGGATCTTATAGGTTGTCCTTTTATCAGCAAAGTGTCTGCCACAAGGTTCATCATGACATGCCTTGAGAATCTCAGGCATCTCATCTTCCCGAACACATCTCCTAATGATAAAATTTGGACCTGTCTTGTATAACTCATTAGCAACCCATGAATATTTTGCACTGTCATAAATGATCTTTCTTTTGTCTCTTGCATTCATTATTGAAGGAAATTTCCCTGAAACTAAATAATTAGCAATGTCAGCAAACCAAGGAGTTTGAGTAGAAATTTCAAAAAGATATTCATCAGGGAATTGATCTTCAACTGGAGTATTGTCTTTGATGTTTTGGAGTCTAGATAGGAAATCAACTACTGTGTTTTGTTTTCCTGGCCTATCTAGAATGGTAATGTTGAATTCCTGTAAAATAAATAACCATCTTATGACTCTGCCATTAGTAATTGATTTGTTCATTAAATATCTAATTGCAAAGTGATATGTGTGAACAAAAGTTTCATAGTCTGTTATATAGTGTCTGAATTTGTTTATGGCATGAACAACAACTAAAAACTCTTTTTCAGTTACAGTATAGTTTAACTTTGAAGGAGTCAAATTTTTACTGGTATAGTAGATGGCATAAGGAATCAGGTCTTTTTGTCCCAATACTGCTCCTAGAGCTGTATCCGAGGCATCTGTTGAAATATGAAAATGTAACTTCCAGTTAGGTCCCCTTAAAATAGGTTCTTCAGAGATTTTTGTTTTCAGGGTCTCAAAGGCTAACTGGAAATCAGGATTCCACTTGAATTCACAGTCTTTGGTAAGTAATTTGAAAAGTGGAGATGCTATCTTGGTGAATTTTTCTATAAACCTTCGATAATATCCTGTAAATCCTAGAAAACTCCTAACATATTTTTGACAACTTGGAATAGATAAGTTAGAGATGACTTCAACTTTTGAATCATCAACTCTAATCCCATCCCCTGAAATGTGATGTCCTAAAACAATTCCTTCAGTAAACATCATAAAACACTTCTCATGACTAAGTGAAAGATTTGCTTCTTTACATCTCTTTAAAAAAATTTCCAAGTTTGTTAAGGCTTCTTCAAATGTGTTTCCATAAAATGTGAAATCATCCATATATACCTCTACACAATCATGTATTAGATCTGAAAAGATTCCTAGTACTTCCCTTTGAAATGTTGCGGGTGCATTGCATAGTCCAAATGGCAATACTCGGTAAGCATAGGTACCCCAAGGACAGGTAAATGTGGTTTTGTCTTGATCTTCAAGTGCTACTTGAATTTGGTTATAACCACTAAACCCATCTAGAAATGAAAAGTACTTTTTGCCAGCTAATGTATCTAACACCCGATCTATGAAAGGTAAGGGAAAATGATCTTTAAGAGTAGCTTTGTTTAATTCCCGGTAGTCAATACATACCCTCCATTTACCATTTTTCTTTGGCACAATTACCAAAGGAGAAACCCACTGACTATCTGAAATGGGATAGATGAAGTTAACATTTAACAGTTTCTACAATTCTTCCTTAACAATCTCCCTAAGATTTGGGTTCATCCGTCTTTGAGGTTGCCTGATTGGTTTACAATTTTCCTCTATGTAGATGTGATGAGTGCAAGTCTTAGGGCTTATCCATTTCATGTCAGTGTACTCCAATGCATATGCAGAAGAATGTCTCTGTAAGATCTTGACTAGCTCTTCTTGTTGAGATTTCTCTAGGTTCTTGTTTATGTTTAAAGTTTTGCCTGGAAATATCTCAATTGTAGAGCTGACAAATTTATCCATCGAATAGAGAGACAACTGTCTTGATGATAAAAACTCAATGTTGGATTCTTCTTGAAATTGTTCATGTTTGTATTCCGAAGAGTATTCAAAGTTTTCTAAGGTATTCAAAATCTGGCTATCTTCACTAATTTCTGAAATTGTGAAGAGAGGTTGTAAGTCTTCTTCATCCTCTATCCATTGAGTATCATCTAATTCTGTAATTGTTCTTGCTGGAGGATACAAGGTAAATTTCTTGGTTGAACTACCATCAGAGATGTACATATCACCGGATTTACAACTAATGAAAGCATCAGCTGTAGCTAACCAAGGTCTTCCTAATATAATAGGATGCCCTCGTAGAATATTCTTAGGAGTTAGGATCATAAAATCCACAAGATATTCCCAAGAATCTAGGGACACGGGAATGTCTTCTATTACCCCGTCAGGTTTGATCACAGATCTGTCTGCTAATTGTAATAATGTGGGTGTAAAAAGAAGATTAGGAGGTTTCAGTTTATCCATGATTTGTCTACTCATAATATTGATTGCTGCTCCTAAATCAACAAGTGTGTTTTGGATCTCAATTAAATTGATGTGAATTTTAACAACTGGATTTCCTGGGTCTAGATACTTTGGAATAGCAATCTTACCCATCATGATATCTACTATTTTTCTTGCCAGTTGAATTTTCTTTATCTCTCTTATTCCTTTTCTTGTTTTTTTCATGCTCAACTCCCTTATTGTCTTTGCTAAGATTGGAATTTCCTTGATAGCTTGCAATAATGGGATCTTAATACAAACATTTCTCAGCTCATCCAAGAAATCATAATTAGGCACCATAATTTGTTTTTCTACACCCTCATCAATTTGTAATCTTTCTGGAAAGGGAGGTGTAGAAGTGGATGTCGATGGCTGCTCTAATATAGGAGTTGAAATTATTGGTTCTTTTTGTTTTGATTTTTCAATGTTTGATTTTTGAAAAGTTGTGTTCTCTTCAAGACTTTTATTTACCCGTAGAGAATCTTCCTCAGAATTGTCTTGATCTTGTATGATTACAAAAGGTTTCCTCTTTTCAAGTATTCTTCCAGACCTAAGTTGCACATCACTAAGGTCTAAAGGAGTGATCAAATAAGTTGGAAACTGTTGGCCTTCTATCATGTATGTGTTCTGAGGATTTTTATTGTTGGGGTTTGGTATGGGTTGGGTAGGCAACTGATTTTTTTTCTAAGGAAATGGTAATGGGAGTGGTTGATTTTGATGTTGTGGATTTTGAGGATTTTTTTGAGGACTTTGTTGAAAATTTTGTTGAGGAGGGAAATGTGGATATGGTGGATAGGATGGTGGATATTGGTAATACTGAGAGTATCTTCCATAGGGATTTTGTGCTCCTTGTGCCCAAGTTTGTGATTGATTTTGAAATTGGGGCCAAGGTTGCTGCCAAGAATTCCAATTTTGTGGGGGTTGATTATACATCTGATCATGGAATCCTTGTGTTTGAGGTCCTTGCCAAGGCCTTCTAGAGACAAAATTGAGAAATTCTGTGGAATTTGTAGGAGTTTCTTCCTAAAAGACAGCTCTAAGACCAGGGAGTGAAGGACAACTCTTGGTCTCATGTTTTTTCTGAACAAATTACACAAGACTCCACAACTTTTGCATCCAAAGGGAATTCTCTCAAGGCATGTTTCTTTCTACATTTGGGACAAAAGATTGCTAACGCATCAAATTCAGATTTTTGCTTGTTTTGTAACTTAAGGGTGTCTATTTGTTCACTAAGACTCCCCAAGATATCGGATTTGAATTCATCAAGCATATTTCCTATTTCTGCCCTACTTACTTTCCCAGAAGCATACTTACTTTCCCTTGCAAGAGCAGGGTCTCTTGGACCTTTACAGTTTAGATTTCCCTCTTGAAAGGTTGATACATAATTCAACTATTTCAGGTAATGTAAGCTGAGATATATCCCCTTTTCCCATCATGTTAAGGATATCTAACCATTCATCCCTAATTGTCTTCAACAAGAGAGCTTTCAAGGTGTCTTGGTCTAGGTTTTCCATTTTTGCTCTTTTGATGTTGTAGTGAAATCTCTCCAATAAATCTTCCAAATTTTCATCCTCTTTTTTTAACATTTTAAACACTTCCTCCCTATGGTTGACTGGCATACAGTAATCCAAATACCTCTCTAAAAATTCTTGTTTCATGTCTTCCCATGTCTTAATAGAACTGTTGATCAAACTCATAAACCACTTCAATGCTGCTCCTTTCAATGTTGAAGGAAATAGTTTAAGTTTTTGAGCATCTTGCAGATAGTCATAGGTTCTACATAGGACTTCAAATTCAAATAGGAAGGTTTCAGGATCTTCAGTTTTAAGTCCATAAAAGTTTGGAAGGACAGAGGGTGAAATGTTTTTCATAGTTGTATTGCTTTCTTCATCTACTATAGGAAACCCAAAAGAGCTTCACATTTCTCTTCTACCTCTTCCTCTGCCTCCTTCTCCTTCTGCACCTTTACCTCCTTCTCCTCTACCTCTACCTCTACCCCCTCCAAATAGTGTGTGTTCTCCATTAAAGACTCCTCCTCCCCCTTCTTCTGCCATAGTTGATTCTTCCGTGGAAGAGGAAAAGTTTGTTCCTCTAGCAGGGATCCTTGAATATTTTTCTAAGACAGGTTCAGTGGTTAAAGTGGAAGGTCTTTCTAATGGAATATCTGATCTTAAGTCCTCTGGAAGTCTAGTAAAGGATGGAATGTGGATTTGAGTTGGAGGTGTGCTGGCTCCTGGTCTTGGTGAAACAAGTGGTGTTCTAGGAATCAAGCTTCTGCTTCTTATGAATCTACCCCTTGAGTCTCTTTCTCTACGCATGTCATTGTTTTTGGGAGGTAAGAAACAAAACTATCTAGTTTTCACTTCCCTGGCAACGGTGCCAAAATGTGTGCTCAACTTAGTGTTCCTAAATTGAGGTCATAAATTGTCAACCAGGACTAGTAAACTGCTGAAGTGAGGTGCACTATATGTGCCTAGGTATCTGTTTCTCACTACGTTGTGTTTAGTGTTTTTTCTGATGTTTTTGGTTTTATGGTTTTATGTTAAAAAGGAAAATAACTAAGAGAATTTGTTGGACACACTAAAACAGAGAAAAACCTATTCTAAACTGTGTATGGCACTAAAGAACAGAAAATGCAAAGCTTGATAATGACTCATAGTAAGGAAACAAATCACAACATGAACTCAATAACTCATAACATGAACTCATCCAATTCATTCATTAGAAATATGTTGGAATAACTTGAGAAAAGGACAAGTTTAATGCAAATGAGGTTCTCCTAAGTAAACAATCATCTTACAATATTACAAAGAATCTCATCCATGGCTAGAAGTTTATTGGAACACAATTGGAAAAGACTATTTGTAGCACAATAATATTTCTACTCTTAATCAACTTGTAATACTAATATTAATCCATTCTGCAGCTCAACTTGTCACTACTAAGCCTCATCCGAAAGTTAGAGATTTTTTAGAATAGTTTTTGGGAAAAGGCTTATTTGTGAAATTGCAAAAGATTGCAGAACAATCAAGGCCTTAAACTGATATCACTAATTCCTGTCCATATGATGATGCATTAATAGAAATTCAGAACAAGAGTAGCTTAAGAATGAAGGTCGTGAGGTCTAATTTTGACAGTTAATACAACTTGAAGAACAATGGATAACACTGAACTAGAATGAAATTGATCAAACTTGAAACATAGTGACCACAACTAAACTAGAATGCCATTAACATAACTTGAAATACATTGAACTGGAACTGAACTAGAATGCCATTATCAAACTTGAAATATAGTGACAGAATTAAAATAGAGTAACATCTACCTCCGGAGTACTACAACTAAACTAAGGATGCAATTAATCACTGAAATGTTTCAGCTCTGTCTCATTCGGAGTTAGTGGTTTTTTGAAATAATTTATAGAACAGGACTAGCTGCAACATATTATGTAAATGAGCATAAAAGCATAAAATTAAACAAAACACAACAAGGCTCTAAAACACCACAGCTATGTCTCACCCAGAGTTAGTGATATTTTGGAAGAGTTCATAAGAACAAGAATAGCTGTAACAACTGATGTAATTGAGCACAAAATCATAAAATTCAGAGAAATGCAACTAACTCCTAAAATACTACAGTTATATCTCATCCAATGTTAATGGTATTTTGGAATATTTTGTAAGGATAATACTGACTGTGGCATCCACTGCAAGTAAGTATAAAAACACAAAGTTCATAAAATTGATTAAACTAGGAATGAAACAAGGCTACGTTACTTATCTAAACCATATGAACAAAGCTTCTCAGGTAGCAGGGGCCCTCTACCACCGGATTAGCATGCAAATCTACTCAATATTGACTCAGCTCTTGCAATAAAGTGATGCTTCTTTCATTAAAGGAGAAATTCTTCGAAAAACAGAGTATTACGGTCTTCTGAGATCTAGCAACAAAACAAAATCTAACTAACTGTCTCTCAGTCTCCCGAGCCATACTTATAACAAAATTACATAATTGTCTTTGAGATAACATAGGGATAAGTGTCTTTCCAAATTAAAATCAAATTAGGACTCTAGTGAAAGCCTCATATTCTGGTTAAGGACATCTGTACAGTCCTTGTCCTAGTAGGAATCTGCTTCCTATTTTTGATCTCTTCCACGTGCATAACCACCTATAGACTCGAGCTCAGACTTCATGGAGAGCAAGAAATGATGGGGGAGTGATGTGGAATATGACCATATGTGTTTTTCCTTGAGGTGACACCTGGAACCCGCGTGAACATGAAGATAGCTGCGGAATAGGAGACTGGCTACAGAATGACTACGTTCTGTAGCCGAGTCTAGTCAAAAATTACTACAACAACAAAATCATAAAAACATAGCAAGTTAGTCATTATATACATTCTTAAAGTAATCCTAATCAATCCTATTGATCATTTAAGCCTGTAATTGATGAGGGAAAAAGGAAATGAAGTGAAATGTGGTGAAAAAGAAGGACACCTTTGGGGCTCAACAGTAGCTATGCCCGAAATATGACCTCCACATGCCTCAACGTTGTAGTCATTTAAAGCGTGTTATTCCTCAGTAAGAATGAGACAACGTCAAAGAACTAAATCGACACCACGAAGATATAGAGTATTGATAAGCAATAGGTAATGTCTAGCTTTTTGGTTGATGCGTCGACGGTCGTCTGACGTTAAATCTTGGTGGAACCATTGTGTTTGGAGGTATAAAATGATGTCTCCATACCAAGGATCAATAGAGTTGATGAGATAGATGGATATTTTAGGAATTGGATCATGAGCTACTTCATTTGGGTTGACTTGAGGAAGGTACAACAATAAATCAATGAAGACTAGAGATTTATTTTCCTTAGCAGCAAAAAAAACCAAGTCAAATTTTTGGAGGATTAAAATCCATTTGGAATATTTTCCTCCAATAACTTGATGAGACAGAATGTGTCTCATAGGATTTTCCAAGGCAATGACCATAGTCTGTCGCAGTAGTATGTAGTGTCGGAGGCGGGTGACAACAAAGACAACTTCCAAAGATAGCTTCTCCACATGTGAATATCGTAATTCAAGCCCTATGAGGCCTTTTGAGAGATAATAAACCACATTCTCACAAGCTTCATCACGTGTTTGGGACAAAACCATTCCAACAGAGGATGATGAGGCTACCAGATAAAGGAGAAATTCGCGCAAATAGTCGAGGGCACTAAGAAGTGGGGTGGATACAAGTGCCTTTTTAAAGGCATCAAATGATCATTGAGCTTGATCATCCCACAAGTAAGGTACCCCTTTCTTGAGCAGGAGCATGAAGCCTTTTTTTAATTTGGTATAGTTTACGATGAAGCGACATAAATAGTTTTCCTTCCCTTACAAAATTTGGAGTTGTAAGATGAATTGTGGTTCGAGAAATTGAGTAATTTCCTTAATTACCTTATCAAGATCAACCCTAATCCCATATTTAGAGACAATGAACCCAAGTAGTCATCCAGAATCGACAAAAAATACGCATTTATGCAGATTTAGATGAATGTTGTAGAACCTATACCTATCAAATATTGCTCGAAGAGGAGCGAGGTGTTGAGCTCATTTCTTGGAATGAGCGGGGAGATCATCCAAGTAAGCTTAAACAATGCATCTGATATCGTGAAATGAAGATTCAATGGCCCTTTGAAACATAGCTCCTACATTCTTGAGACCCAATGGGATTTTTTGATATGCAAATGTGCCCCAAGGATAGATGAAGGCATTTTTGTGTTGGTGATCCTGCTTAATAGTGATCTGGTTGTATCCCGAGAATCCATCCATAAAGTAAAATGATTCACAATCGGCGCAATCTTCGATTATTTTATCAATGAACAGAGTTGGATAGTTGTCTTTTGTATAGATGACATTTAAATTGCGGTAATCGACACATACTCAGATGGTACCTCGTTTCTTGTCTACAGGAACCAGATTGGATACCCATTCAGTTAAAGGAACGAGATATATGAAACCATCACGTCAATGTTTTTTTACTTTTGTCTTGATGGATGCAGCTTTGCGAGGGTGGATAGGTGGGAGTCTTTGCCAAATAGGCTTGCCATTTTCATACTTATTGATATCATGCCCAACTATAGAAGTATCTATGCCAGGAATTTCCTCATAAGACCAAGCAAAAACATCGCGAAATTCCTTAAAAAGGGATGTGAAGTGTGCAATTTCCTTAGGACTGCAATCCGCTCCAATATAAATGTTTTCCACGATACCTATTTTGACCGAGATGTCTATGCACATAGTCTTCGAAATATTTCCCAAGTTGCCTTCTGCATCGATAGTCTGGACAGTCGTATAAGCGGATGGAACAATCACAGGTGGGTCAAAAGGTAGGATTTGTATAAATGATGCGTCTGAATCATATATCAAAGTGTGGTGATGAAAATAATCCCAAGGTCGCTCTTCTATAGACATGATCTCTTGAATAGCTTCATCCGAAGGTAGAACTTCGTCGAGGAGACCGTTAGAAGGAGCTGTGATGGGAAAGAGGATGATACCATCAATCAAAACCAAAGCAGCAGAGGTATTAGATGTAGATTGGATGGCTTGATAAGCCAACTCAACTGGTGAAAGTGACATCTATTCTCCGTAGGAATCAATGTTTGAAGCGGCCGATAGGATCCAGGGATCAATAGAGCCATTAGAAACGGTGGATATCATTGAAAATGTCTGTGGAACCTATGGTAACAAGAGAGGAAAACAACCCAAGAGGGAGGACCCCTTCAGAATACTGGTATCGATGCTGATGTAAGAGTCAAGAATGACTCCTACTAGGGTTATGGTGCTGCTATACAACGTGGAATAATCCAAGGTGCAGAAGGATAACTGGTCCACTGTAACTATTTTCCCATCCATAGGAAAGAGGATGAGTCAGAAAATTGGAAAGACAATGGCAGTCATGGCATAAGACCAAGTATGACCCAAAAGGAGATTATAGTAGAGATAATGATCTATGAATTCAATGTCCACTGTTATTTTTTGCCCATTAAGAGTAATGGGGTAGCTAGCAAGGTACTAATGGGAGGAAGGTGTGGCCATCGAAGGCTTTAAGGGAATTCGACAGTGGAGACAGTGTAGGAGAACCTAGAGCGAGCCGATAGGAATTTGACATTACGTAGGTTTGAGCACCTTCGTCAATGACAGTTTGATGGATAGGTCTACCCTTCAACACAAATTGCACCTAAAAGGAGATTTTATGAGAAAGGTGAGGTTTGCATTTTTCCATGTCAAAGATAACTAGCATAGAATCATGAGGGTCAATTCCACCAATCTCTGAAAGCAAAGATTTCCTTTGTGCTGGATAGGTTTGTAACACTTCGAGAGTAGACATAGTGGATGGTGCTTGTGCCAAATCTTATACAATATGCTAGTTCTAGGTAGCATGTGCAGAAGTATTATGTGTCGTACGACGAAGGGTCCCTTTGGGGAGACAGATGACAAGGTCAACAATAGACCTTTCAATATGGAGATCGTTAGGTGAAGGTGGATTTGAAATCTAGGCATTGTTTTGAGCATGATTTATTGGGCTTCAATAGTTTTTGGCTCGCGTTTGAAGGTCAACTATTTCTAAGACATAAATATCTAACGACCCTTCACCAGAAGGGGGTGGGGGGGGCACCACCATTTCCCCCTTGAGGGGGTTGTGGCGGGTTTGCAACGAGATGTTGTTGCTGTTGATTAGGGACAGGGTTGTATAGGAAAATAGGTGTCCTTCCATTGCCCTTATGTGCAAGAAAGTATGTGCATTCCTGAAGGCGAGGACACTTATATGTCATGTGGTCCTCTGCACAGATCTTGCAAGGGAACTTGGTAACTTTCTCTTTCCCTTTGTCAATTTTTGTGGCATCTCTCTAATTTAGATTATTCTGCATAATAGCCTATGCCTCAGAATTAGAGGTATTTTTCTTATTCTTCTTGTTCTTACCACTGGGTTTTTTTGTAGAGTTCACAGAGTTTAGCACAATGGCCAGAAGAGTAGTCGATTGGGTATTATAGGTGGAATTGGAAGCTAAAGATAGCTCGTAAGATTTCATGTTGAGTTTTTTTATAACAAACCTGGAGGTTACGCCAATGAGGCCATCAATATTTGCTCTGGATTATTGAGAAGTGGGAGAATTTGAGTTTCGAGGGGAATGGGGGAAAAAATCATACAACTTGCTATATTGTGAATAAATTAAGTCCAAATGATGGGCATGATGGATGGATTGGTCTTCAGTGACCGCACCAGCTAAGGAAACATCCTTATCAATGGGAGGGAGTAGCGAATTCCATAACCAATCTACCAATAGGTGATCCAGAATTGGGGCCTTGACAAGCCTAGTCCTACATCTTCATTCATGGATATGATCGGAGAAGTGGATGACAATGTATTGGTGTAAGGTGGTAAGAAGTTTTGTTCTCGTTTCGTAGCAGATAGGGATTTGGAAGTGTTTCAGAAATTCCATTTTTAGATCTTCAAGTGTGTTAACTGATGCACATGGTAACTCAATGTACCACTTGGCAACATTTCCTGTGAGTGTGTATCATCCACCATGGAATTTGATACAAAACATAGATGGTAGGTGGTGACATGAGTGAATGGGTCATCTCCTTATTTCCCCTCGAACTTATGGATATCTAAAGATATCTTATGTGGTATAGGAGGCCAATGCAGGGGTATGGTTGATGAGGGAATTTGTCAATTTATACAGATTCGGGATATCTAAAGTTTCCAAAAATGGAAATGACGTGGGTGCCCTCGAAATTGACCAAGGAGGTGTTGGATGACTAGTAGGACCTAAGGGTCCTCACATCAGAGTGTTTCCAATATGATGCATGAAATTCATTGGGTAATATGTCCCTTGTAGTGGTGGTGCATGCATATATGGTGGTTGTCCATATGGGATGTTAGGTTGGGGAAAAAAATGCGGGTTTCCCCCAGGATAGTAAGTACCCCCTTGCCCCAATTGAGTTTGGGTAGGGTGTGCCCAAGTGGACGCAATAGTGTTTGGTTGTGGAATGTTTCTGGCAACATAATTAACAATTATATTTTGACCTACACCAATATATTGACCACTAGAAGGATGTAAATCAATCAATGATGGGCTCAGTTTTCCAATAGAAAGAAGGGGTATGAAGACATCATAGGTAATGGTGCTACCTGGATCAACACCATCCCAAGCAGATCAATGCAAGGAGGATGATAAGGAGGTACAACTCCTTCAGTGAAAAAATCCTCAGGCAATATAGAGTCTTGGGAAGTGGTGTGCGAAGCAGGGTTCAACACTAGAGACTGTTCTTCCGAAGAGGAAGAATATGGATTACCGAGGCTCGAAAAATCCTCCAAGGTCAGTGGATGAAGACCTATTTGTCACCTTGACATATGACGAGGACCAAAGGTAGCCACGATGACCGAAAAATTTTATCAAAGTTTTTAATGTGATATTTTTATAGTCTCAGTGATAATCAAACAAGCACCTAAAACAAATAAAATAAAAAATAAAGAACTCTAAAAGTCAATCAGCAAGAAGCCAAGCAATATTAATTTGTCTAAGAACCACCAATCACTGCAGATGAATCCTAGTATCACTATGAAAAACATAGATAGCTGGTCATATGTACAGTTACGATTACTCTTGAGATTCGCCTGAACCTTAGATAATGGGGCCAAGTACTCTCGTGGAGACGAGCACCCTCCCAAAAATCAAAGAAAGAGTAGGTTCATTTATTTCAAGTATCAGGGAAGCCTGCCCTAGTCACCCTGTGTTTGTCCCTAAATACTCAAGACATTAAGGGTACCTCAAATCACAGACACTACTGGGGGATCACGGTCATGGAAAGTACGTTGTATGGGTAGTATAGCTGGATCCCCAATCCAGTTTCGACATCCCAAAGGGGAAGCCCAATATACCTATTACCCACTAGAAATACGATCGAAGGCGAGGTACCTTCTCACACACTCCAATGTTGTCTCACATTTAACTCCTTTGTGAGGGGAGCAGTCCTGGATAGTATGATTGCAACAATATTTTCACTCTTTAATGACACTAGTTTCTAGTTTTGTGAACTTGGGCCATTTTCTCACACTGCTTAACCCAATATTCTAGCATGAACTAATATTTGTGTAATCTAGAAAATAGTTGTTGATTAATTTTATTAAGAGCTTTATTTTTAGTGTACTTGTGTTAAATTCGTCGGAGGGGGAGTGGACGTATGAAATTTTATGTGACTCTGGCACAAACCATGCAGAAAATTCTTTTAAATTCTGTTCGATGAAAGAGTTTTTCTAGAAGGAGAAATTCATTTATACATCCATGAAAAAGCACACATCCAACATGCAATTCAACCTATAAAAGATGCATATACTCAAATTCTCTCTAACAACTAACTAACCCAATATAAATACAGAATAAAAATCAACTATATCAAAAAGCTAAAAATGAAAATTTTCTTTTCTCTTTTTAGAAAGAAAATGAATTTAAGCTACCCTCTTAAAAATAAAAATAATAACAATATGCAAACAAGAAACCAAGCACAATGTTTCAGTTGCAGGAACCAATAAAATACAATAAGCCACCTATCAGCCCAAGAATTCACAACAGAGGGTGAATATCAAAATTTTGGCTCCATAACGCTTCTCAACAGAGCATACATGGAGTTAGTAGATGGAATAACACTCTGTATATAATCCCGAGGAGTGTTATAACACTATGGAGTGCACATACATGGCACATTATAGAGGGAAATGTTACAGATTCAGTCAAGGCATGATATGAAAAAGTGAACAACCAGAGATGGTTGTGAAACACACAGAGTGGTCAGAAAGGAATGTGAGAAGAACGGGAAGTCATATAAGGAGTGATCTAGGGTTTTGAAATCAAAACCGGGAACTAAGCAGTAGATCCCATGTATGGTCACCAATTTTGTTGTAGGTAAATAATATGTATGGAGCGTACATGGACTCCTTCTTAGGTCTTCCCAGGACCCAAGGAAGACTGTCAGATTAGCTGCAACCGTTGCATAGAAAACACATACATGTTCATTCTAATTACTAAATGACAAAGCATACGGGAGAAGAGTTACCTCAAAGTGTTGTATAGTCCTCCTAGAGATCCCAATGTGATGAGGTGGAAGGCCGCCACACTAGCTCCAAGGTCAGATCCCGCAAGAAAAAAAAAGCAGAGAGTAATCCTCACATATATCAAGCTTAAACA
The DNA here is from genome assembly GCA_034641835.2 of Pinus albicaulis. NCBI lineage: Eukaryota > Viridiplantae > Streptophyta > Pinopsida > Pinales > Pinaceae > Pinus > Pinus albicaulis. The sequence continues at coordinate 538,330,890 of CM076583.1, read as the reverse complement.
ATAAAAGACTAGCATATAACTGAACATGAGTAAATATGAATCTAAGCCACTTATACATGTTTCCTAAATAAAATAAACATATTAGTGCAACATCATGACAACCAAGTGGACAATAACAGAGGCCAGTCTATATTATAAATGAATGAAAGAGGATTAAAACTATGTCAACTTGATCAAGCCTCCCTCAGTCCTCCAACTCCAAGCTCTCTCTCTCTCTCTCTAACTCTTTGGTGTGGTAGTGTTTGAGCCAATATCTCTTAATGAGTAATGCAAACACTCTAATCTCATGCCAATAAGAAATTATTCATCAATCCTTCGACCTTTGTCATTGTTCCCAAGCCTCCAATTTATAGGAGTGGGGAGGCTCTGCCTTGCCATTTTCTCCATTAGTTTGAATAGGGTAAAAGCCAATATGATTCCTTGATTTATTTATTTTCCTTCTTTGAATGAATTAGATAGGTTTGGAAATGTCCTTTATGGAGACTGATCCATAGGTTTTCGGATTTTTGCATTGAATCCTTGAGAAAAATTCGGCATGTCAGTCAGTTAACTTAGGATTTTCCCCTCGAACTTTATGAAACATGGGTAACGATTCCCTTTAGGAAAAGAAGTGCATTAAACTAGGCACTAATACTCTTTGCAAGAGGCTAGGCAACGTTATAACTCTTTCTGCTTTTTTATGGGGTGTTTTACCCTAGAAATTAGGGTGGTGACTTAGGTCATTTATTCAACCAAAGTGTTCTTCTCCTCTGAGCTGATGAGGAAGTAATTTTTATGTATAGAAATAGTCTTGTACATCTGATCCCTCTTTTGGGATTGGATGGAAAGAGGTACTAATTTTGTACCTCACAGAGTAAACTAGGAGGTTGCATACATCCATGGCCACAGTTCAATAGAGGTCATGGATTACCAAATGGGCTAGAGGGTCAGACTGTTGTTCGGATCTGGGTGGGATTCCCCAACACATCATGAACATGATTAGTAATGGTGTTAGAGGGGTGTTACACTAAAATTTTTCACCATGAAATTTTAGTACTCCCTTGGAAGTCCACAATATCAAAGTTCCCAAAGTCAAGCCTTGAAACTAAGAGAAAAGCTCATAAAAGCCTTAAAACTATGGTACTACACTTTCTCCTAGTTTTGCCTACGGTCCCGCACTTCTTGGCTATAACTCATGCATATCCAAGCGCACTTTATGTTTATTAAAAGTGCATACCCTTGTAAAATATTAGAAAAGGCACAAGTAAAATCTAGAAGCTCAGTTAAAGTCATTTTTGGAAGCTTCCAGAAACATTCCTACGGTGGAAAGCACGCTCCTTTCATGTTCATGCATCCCATCCAATAAGGAGCTAACCCCTTGATGTAAGGAAATAATCCCTTTGAAGGAGGATTCTATCCCTTCTTGTATGGAGTTGTAACCTCCTCTCTTTCACTATAAAAGGAGGCATAGAGCAGCCTCAAGGGGTTACTAATGGACTATCAATTTACCAATTGATGAGTTGAAGTTTTGGTATTGTTGGAGGCGAAGTGCTGTTGAAACTTAGACCCTTTTAGCTGAGATTTCATGTGGGAAGGACTACATACCTCTATGTATCTCAGTTTCAAGAGTGAAAGGCTGATCTGAGTAAAGGAAATGCCTGCTCCGGACCCCAGGAAGACCTGTACAACATCAAGGCGGACACGGTTGTAAGGCTCTTCTTATTTAAGTTAATACAAATAAATCCGTTTTTCTCAATAAGATGTCAATTGATTGGTTTATTTTATGGATTCCTTGATCACCATAATGGATATGATTTATGAATATATGCTATGAAGGTGCTATTTGATGTTTGTTTGTTTGTGATTGCAGATCTACGAAGATAACTCTTTCGGACGACTGAAGGACTACTACTACAAACAAGCGTTGGATTAAAGGTAAGATCATTAAACCTTTATAGCATTTAATTATGAATTTCAATATATCTAGAGAAAGATAGTTTTTTTTGTTCGTTTGTTGCTAGCTGTCCATAGGAAAGTTGGGAGGTCTGTCTTGTCCGCAAGAACGACTTATCTGTCCAAAAAAATGGCGACTCCGCTGGGGAAGAATTTGAGCTTTGATTTCCTTTACTTTTGATTTATGAACTTATGTTTCCTGATTTTAATTGATTTATATTGGCTTCGGTAGTTAATCTCTGTAGAATACTTGAGAAAATTTTGAGTATTTTTTGGTTTTCTCTCTTGTTTTCTTGTGTCCTCTCTTTTCCTTTTGAAACAGTGCGAGCAGTTCCGCACGTTTCCTGTACCCATAGTGCAGGACCACATTGGATTGTACTAAATCCCGCGGACCCTGTCAAATTTTTGAAAAATCTTAAAATCCTCTTTTCTGGATTAGTTTTTTAGGTTCTCAGTGATTACCCAGACTTGTATCTTCTGTCAGAAATCCTTAGTTAAGAGTTTGTTTCAACATTTTATTTTTGATTGATTTTCTGAAAGATTTGCATGTTATAATGATTTTTTCTTTGTCTTCCATCCCCCTCAAAGATCAGAAACCTTGGTGTACCTTTAGATCACTGGTATTCCCTTGTTTTCTTGCTGAGTTTGACATCTTAGAAAAAGTTGTTTTATGAGACTTAGATTCCATTTTTCTCATTTGCAAATCTTTATAAAACTTTTTTTAATAAGTTTGGAATTTCACTTAAAAACCAAAATTGGATGTTTTTTCTGAGTTCTTTATGATTCAATCAAAGAATTTCTTAGTTAGATAACAAGTTGAGTAAGACATCCTTAAAATATTTGAATTTTTAATTCAGATTTAGTCTTAGAGTTTTTAGATCTCAAAAATAGTGTTTTTAGTTTTGAGTGTTTTTCTAGGAATTGTAGTGTCTTTTGAAGAAAAACTTCGTTTGTAGTTACGATCTTGAATAAAAGGGATTTCTTATTGAGCAATAGATCATTTTGAGTTCTCTTTGAAATTATATTTCTTTTCATTTATTCTCGTTTTAAGGAAAGTTTTGTTTTTAAAAAGATTGCATTTCTCAACTCTTCCTTTAAATAGAATTCATTGAAAGAAAACGGATTGTTTCTCATAATAGATGCATTTTTTAGTATGATTTTGAGTCGGGTCATTATATATCATCAGTTTCACTTTCGCACCTATTGTCCTAAGAAATAGTTTTTTAAAATCAACGCTTAAATTAAAATCAATCTAGTAATTTTTATATTTCTAGGGCTCTTTTCACCAATATAGCTTAGGTTAGTGTCTTGGAGTAGGGAGTAATTAACTCTCTAAGACAGTTAAAACAAACAACTAGTTAATCTTGCGGTAGGAAAAAAATCCAATAGTTGCTTGTATGCTCTGGGAAGCTCCTCTTAAAGGAGTCAAGCACGAGGTCATATATGAACTGGTGGGATAATAAATTCTATCTCAATGGGAACGATAGAAGATATGCATGTATTAACAATGGTAAACCTCGGATAGACCATTGTCGAGGAGCCTGGGGTCACTTGACTGTATACCTTGGATTATGTCAAGGAGCCTTCAAGGGGATTGAGCTTTGTTACTCTTCCCTTGCCCGTATGTCGGACTGTCGATTGTTCCCCTAGGTATATTAGTCCCTGTTGGTAACCATAGTGACCATAATACTACGGTATTTTCCTAAGGTGATGGTGGTGGAAAGATCCCACTGTACCTGGAGCAGACGTCGACTAGACTCACTTGGACTCTCCGGAGGGTTATCTTCACTCGAGATGGTTTAAGTGGAGAAACTTGCACTGGTCTGTTTCATTACGCAGGTTGTCCGGGTAACTGTTCCAACCACTCTTTCTTCATTAAATACTACGATGTTGGATTTCATCACCAACTAGTGTTTTTAGTGTGCGAAGTTACTGTTTGTGTGTGGTTTGATCTCCTATATTTTTTTTAAGCGTGCGATTCATTTGTTTGTTTCTTTAGTGACTCTAGGAGTTTTCATTGAAATTTTCATTTGATTGCGTGTGATTAATAATTTTTAATCGTGGCTGAATTACTGAGACAATCAGACAGACTTTAGGGGAAGCCCCCTAAGTATACACTAAGTCAACTTGAAGGGCTGCGAGATCTAGTATCGCCTACTGATAGTAGAATTGGATCAACAGAAGTAGGAGAGTCATCTATAGTTGTTCATCTTGATTATCAACTACAAACAACAGAACATATTCAAGAACCGATTTCAGTTTCCGAGCTTTCTGGTAGTATTTCTCCTTCCAATGAATTCACTGAATAACCTGAAATTTCTAAACCTGACACTGAAACTGCTGTTTTGGAACCATCTTCAAGATTTTTTACTCCAACTTCTAGTGATCCTGGTTCACCTAGGGTAAGACATATTATTACGGAACATCTTCCTTCTGACCTCATTTCCATTGAAGAACTTATCGGTCCCGACGAAGAAGTAAATCTTCCCAAATCCTAACAAACTTTGAATCTTAGGGAGCATGAATCTATATTATAAAGTCCTTTTAGAAGTGATGCTTAATCCTGGTTATCTAGGACGTTACATGATTCAAAATGCACATCCAATTCCAGGCTATGCTAGATATCCTCCTCCTGGCACTGGTTTGATCACACAAGGTTATCAAGACCCTAGTCATATGTTACCATTCATAGCAACTTTAGATTTACCAGATCTATCACGCATTTTGAATGATCCCATTTTTTATCTTCCATATTGGCCGTCGATGCCTAACAAGTTGCCCAGTGATATTCTGAAATTCGAAGGTAAGTCAGGAGAGGACCCTTCTAATCACATTATGAATTATCACCTCTGGTGCGCATCTAATTCATTAGTCGATGATTCGATTCAATTACGTCTTTTTCAGAGAACTCTCATTGGTCTAGCTGCCAAATGGTACATTGAGTTACCATGTGACTCTTTTAATAATTTTAACATGTTAGCTACTACTTTCTTAACCCATTTTCAGTTGCATGTTAGATACCACTACGGCACAGAATTACTGACTTCATTAAAACAGTCTACGTCTACATACATATCTGATCATATTCATGAATGGAGATGTAGAAGGCATTTGGTGAAAGTCTTTAGTCCTGATCAAATTTTGGCGGAATGGTTTATTAAATCAACATTGCCCAAAATTACTGAAGATGTGGCCAAAGGAGGCGTTGATACGGAAGAGCAAGTCATTGCTCAAGCTCAGTACCTTGACCTTGTATATACTCAGTTAGCTACTTTGTATGATAAAATCCCTGATTTACCAAGACCTGGTCAGTTAACTACAACTCCTTCTGGCTCTCATGCCGCTGATGGTGTAATTGGTTCTGTTAGCACTGGTAAAAGTAAGAAGAAGTCTTCCAAGATTACTTCTCCCATTATCACTTTACCCGATTCACCCAAAGGAGATTCTTCCCAAGAAGCTTCCGCCGGTATTCACATTGTAAAGTCATCTACAACCAAATCTAAAACGGGTGGTAATAAGAGAGGTAAGAATAAAAAGAAAAAATCTTCAAAAGAGAAAAATGATACAACTGAATCAACTAACGAAAAACGCAAACCTTGATATCCTTGTCTCATCTGTGACCAGGATCATTTTACGAAAGAATGCCCGCATAGGGCCGAGGTATCAAAATTCGTTAAGGGTTCGCTTATACCTGCTATCTTGAAGGATCCCTTTCCCACTCAAGATAGTAACGTGGTTGGATCTTCCTCCAATCCGGTTGAGGATATTTTCATGGTTGCAATGCGATCGAAAGATTAGGGTAGTAAAAATACTGGTAAAGAAGCAGAAACATCCAATTCTGCATTGACTACATCTCCTTCAGTTTCTGATCCATTAAATATCGAGAAAAAAAATCCTGACTTAGTGATTAAACCGCCTATAAAAGGTGTACTTTGTAAATCAGCTTTCAATCCACATGCGAGAGTTGCTCAGAATTACAATATTGTTGAAGATTTGGCAATTTCCCCTTCAGCAATGTCGGCTTTGGAAGTATTGCAATCATGCCCAGCCAAAAGAAAATTACTTTTGTTAGCCTTAGGAGCTGTAGATCTCCAGGTTTCAAACCTCATGATCTTTGATTTAGAGAATTTTATACCCCGCCTACCTCATCAAATGGCTCTTCAGATTTCGGTAATAGTAAAAAACAAGCAAATTTTTTGTACTGTTGTTGATGAAGGGGCTTCTACATGTATTATGTTGATTAAATGTTGGAAATCACTTGGTTCTCCGAAAATTAACCAATCAAAAACTATTCTCAAAGCTTTCGATGGAAGAGGTTTTCAGCCATATGGTATTTTACAAGATCTACCAATAGAGGTCGAAGGCAAAATGGTTAATCTAGATGTGGAAGTGGTTGATGCCCCTCTGGATTACAACCTTCTTCTAGGTCACAGTTGGTCTTACGCTATGACTGTTGTTGTATCATCGATATTTCATCTCATCATGTTTCCTCATAAAGGAAATATTGTTAAGATAGATCATCTCTCATATTATTCGTCCGACCCAGCCTCTACTGATAGTATTCAACATATCGGAAAAACGACTATCCCATATAAATATGTCGGAGTAGGTTTAGTTAAAGATTCCACTTTAATGGGAACTTTTTCCCTGGCTCCTCCCAAAGTACAAACTCCTATTGCTAATATCAATATGATTACATCAAGTACTATGTCCTTTGATGATCCTTGGATAGTACCTTCATAATCAGAATTGGATTCATTTGATGGCCCAATGCCTTTGAGTCTTTTTAAGTTAGCATATCAGCTTGTACAATCATTTTCTGATACTCCTTCAACTAAGTCTGATCCAGTGAATGTGATTAGTCACGAATCATTTTCAATATCGAGCTTAGCTTCGAAACCAGTTCCGGATCCTGCTCAACAAATATTCAATACTGATGAACATAATCATGAATTCTTGTCTATAGATGAGTTACCATGGGAAGATCTTCATCATAGGTCTTCGTTTTTACCTGATCTCGATCATTTTGAGAATGATTTTTCCTCCATTTTTACCACTGATTACGTCAAAGAACCTCAGAATCCTATCTCGCATAATGATTCTGAATTTAATTTAGAAAATATTTCTGCAACGGTTCCTCTTGACATTTCAGTAAAACCTGGAATTGTTGAAAACATTCATATAGGTGCTTCTTGTATGCCAGATGAAATCCAAGCATATAAAGCCCTATTTCAGGAATTCCATGACATTTTTGCTTGGTCATATGAAGAAATTCCAGGAATCGATTCGTCAATTATTATTCACGAAATTAAGACATATCCGAATGCTAAACCCGTTAGACAAAGATTACGTCATATACATCCGAGAAAAGTTGCCGCTATTAAAGCCGAAGTTGAAAAATTACTTTGTGCAGGTTTTATTTATCCGATCCCGTTAACAGACTGAGTATCTAATGTTGTCCCGATTAATAAAAAACAAGGAACAATAAGAGTATGTATCGATTATAGGGATATAAATCGAGCTTGTCCAAACGAAAACTATCCAACCCCTTACATCGATCAAATTATCGACGATTGTGCTGGAAGTGAAATGTTCTCATTCATGGATGGATTTTACGGCTACAATAAAATAAACATACTCCTTGTAGATCAGCCTAAAACAACTTTCATTTGTCCATGGGGAACTTTTGCCTATCGCAAATTACCTTTTGGCCTTAAGAATGCTAGCGCCACTTTTCAAAGGGCCATGTCTTATGCATTTCACGACATTAAGCATATTGTGCAGCCCTACCTCGATGATTGTTTTGCTCATTCTTCATGCAGAACAGATCATATTACTCATTTACAAGCCATCTTTATACGATGTAGGCATTATAAGATTCGACTGAATCCTCACAAATGTGTTTTCTGCGTACAATCCAGACGATTACTGGGATTTATTGTCTTGAAGGCAAGCATTCGTGTTGATCCATTGAAGGTTGAAGCAATCATCAATTTGCCTCCCCTTTCTACTCGTCACCAACTCCAAAGTTTGCAAGGGAAAGAAAACTTTTTAAGACAATTCATTCCTAACTACGCTGAGTTAACGAAAGGTTTCACTAGGTTGTTGAAACATAACATTCCTTGCTTTTGGGATGAGGTCGCTAATATATCTTTTGATGCTCTGAAAAACGCGTTGAACCATGCACCATTACTACATCCTCCCAAATACAACCAAGATTACTTTTTGCACCTCGCCACTTTCGATTCCACGATAGGGATGGTTTTAGTTTAGAAAGATTAATTCCATAGTGAACATGTGATTTTCTATCTTAGTTGGAATTTGCATCTGACTGAGATCAAATACTCACATGTGGAGAAATTGGCCTTGGCAGCTGTTCAAGCTGTCCAACATTTTCGTCACTACATACTTTTACGCAAAACGATAGTGATCTCTGATTGCAACCCTATGATGTACATTTTGACCAAACAATTGCAAGGGGGAAAATACTCCAAATGGATTGTTATCCTGCAGGATTTTGATTTGGAATTTGAAAAATCAAAATCAAAGAAATCATTGATATTTTCTGAACTTATGTGTGATTTCCCAAGTACTAATACATAAACTGTGGCAGAACAACCAATTGCATATGAATCCTTGTTTCTCATTAGTACCATTGATCCTTGGTATGGAGATATTATTTTTTATCTTTAGACCCAATATTTTTGGCTTGAGCTTTCACAGTCGCAATGACGAAAAATACGTTTCCAGTCTCAACAATATCATATTGTTGGTGACACACTATATCGTCATGGTGCGGTTTCAATTTTTCGACGTTGTCTAACCCATGAGGAAGCCGAAAAGGTTTTAAATGACTATCACTCTGAAGCATGTGGCAGTCATATGTCTGGGTACGCCACAACCCAAAAGATATTGTGCGTAGGTTATTTCTGGCCATCAATGTTTAAAGATTGTATTTACGTGGTCCGAAAATGTCATAATTGCCAAATATTCGATCGAAAAATGCGTGCACCACCTACTCCTCTTCACCCCATAATTGATGTCGGTCCTTTTGAAAAATGGGGCATTGACTTCATTACATGTAACCCTCACTCGGCTGGGGGGCATGGGTATATTATTCTAGTAGTAGATTATTTTACCAAATGGGCCGAGGCAATGAATACATTTGCGGCAGATGGAAAAACTATAGCTAATTTCGTATTCAATCATGTGATTGCTCATTTCGGTGTACCCCAAGCAATAATTACTGATCACGGGATCCATTTTTGGAATATCATGATGACCAAGTTAACAGACCAGCTTAGCCTCCATGACAATTCTACTCCATATTATCCGCAGTCCAATGGTTTAGTTGAGGCGATTAATAAAGTTTTAGTCACCATGATCAAAAGAATCATTTGAATTCATAAGTCGAATTGGCATACCATTCTCTTTTCAGCACTTTGGGCATATCGAACTTCAGTAAAAACATCGACAGGTTTTACCCCTTTTCAATTGATTTACAGTTTAGAAGCGGTACTACCCATTGAATGCAAGATACCGTCACTCCAAATAGCCTTAGAGATATTACCAGACACTTCTGAAGAGGAGAAATGTTTTTTATACTTGGCTCAATTAGATGAGAATCGGTGCACTGCTGCATTAGCTACCGAGTCTCATGCGAAAAGAATGAAAGCTCAGTATAATAGAAGTGTTACCCCTTGTAATTTTTTAGAAGGAGACCTAGTTTTAATTTATGATCAAGCCAACGATAAACTAGGGGCTGGGAAATTTGAACCCATGTGGCATGGTTCTTACATTGTCAAGCGAAAGCTTGCAAAACGGGCCTAGGAATTGATTGATTTTGACGGGGTCTCTTTAGGTAAACCTAGAAATGGAATTTATCTGAAGAGATATTACAATTGATTTTTGTGTGGAGATATTTTCTGTATATTAGTTACTTTCTAGCTGGTGTGCTATAGATTAGAAACACATGCCTAGCTTAAGTGTGCTCTTACTATTTTTTTCCTAGTTATCTGGATACTTTTATCGCAGATGTCGACATCCTTTCAAACATATAATGGTTTTGCTGATGGCGCTTGTCATATTACGTGGAACATATCTTCCGCAACTTGGGTTATTTACTCAACCACTGACGAGTTAGTATCGATGCATGGGGTAAGTCTCGATCAAACGACAAACAATATTGCCGAATATAATGCAGTTATTGAATTATTATCAGAATCCATTTCATTTGGAATTAGGAGTTTGATCATTAAGTTAGATTCTGAACTCGTTGTATTACAGTTAAATCAAGTATATACCATTAGAAATCCAGTATTATTAAGATTATTTTTAAGGGTTCGTCTTTTGGAACGATAGTTCGATTATATTGAGTATCAACACATTCCAAGAAGTTTAAATACATTAGCAGACGAAATTTCTTCTAGTGTTATAAACAAACATTTGAAATAACAAAGTAATAAATCAACATTCAATAAACATGATTAGACAGGTAACTGGAAATAATAGTATATCATATTCTAGATGTAGTGTTCAAAAAATAATACATCGTCTTCAATCATAGGCTCAAAATGCCTTATGATCGGAAAAAAGTGATACAAAAAAATGGGTCTACAAATCAATCATCCACTATCCATGGTGATGATCATGATAGTACACCACTGCTCGTGCCACCCTAGTCAAAAACCTCCTGAATGGTCCAGGAACACCTATGAAATATCTCTGTAGACGAAGCGAGATATCATCTATAGTAGTCTCAGGAATATCTATAGTGAGCCGCTCCAAATGGTGCTCTAAATCAGTTAGGATCTCTGCAGTCTGATCCTATGGGGGTGGTGGTGCTACTGCTGCATCCCTTTGCCTCCGGTCAAAGGGGCGGAGAATGGCTGGTCGACTTGGACCCACATCTGCATTTGAAATTTTTGTTATCAGTTTTGGATGATTTAAAAAACAAAATAAAAATTAGAAAGTAGAACATGTCAAAAGAGATTTTTACCTAACTCATCCCACTGAGTTCCTGGAGGAAGGGGCATCTCTCGGTCGCCATGAAAGTCCATGCCAGCATAATGAAAATACTCTATAACAAAAATTTGGCGTTCCAGTCAACGAAAATATGTAGAGGGAAATATCACAATCTCCCCACCCTCACTGTGGCGGGCCATCAAAGCAACCCAACAAACCATCCTAGGCTCTCGAGGTCGACCAACATCAACAGGAATATGCTGCGGGGCTAACATGGGGATCCTCTCTAGAGAAAAGGTGACTACAATGGACCCATCTCCAAAGCTGTTTAGCTTCCCATTCTTTGCTCTGGTAAGTTGGCCTTTCACATTTGCCAACACTACCTCGCACCAGTTGAATATGGTGCCTCGAAAGCAGTCTAGTGCTATGCGCATTGGAGATCCGGTGGCCACATGCAAAGCTGCACTTCTGCACAACTTGACAACGGTAAAAGCAATGACTTTTAGCTCGGGATGGATGATAGTTTTAATGTCAATTCGTTTTTCCCTACGATTGGCCTCATCGTTGCAAAACTCTAATTGTAGGCTAGTGACAGACTGGCCACCTCGCCTAGCCCCAAATAGAGATAATGGTTCGCCTCTCCTGGAAAAACCAGTCAAAAAATAGATGTCTTCCAGCTCAATCTCGAGTCGATGATCTCCAATCACAAAACACTGGTCCTGGACATCCCATTTTCTTACCAGCCAAGTAAGAAGATTCACCTGAGCTCTCATGCCACTGATAGCCAAAATTTGTAAAGCCCACATGCTCTTAAAGCTGGCAAAGTAGGTTGATGATTTATTGCTGCTTCATCTACCTCTTCGTGCTCTCGCTCTCACCAAATAAGCATTGTAGATATCCTACAACAAGTAAAATGAAGGATTAAAATCATTTTCAAGCAAAAAATTTGGGTAATTTAGGAAGAAAATATGTTTTAAAATTTGTTACAGTGCCTCTGCACTTTACGCTCAAGGAAAGTGCGTAGATACGCACGGGCCCTGTGTTAAAAGTGCGGGGCCTCGACATTTTTTTTGTAGAAAAATTTCGGGGTCCGCAGGTTCCCAATGTCTTAGGTGCGGACCCCTGAGGGCAGATTTTTCAACATATTTTCCTCACAAAAATGAAATTCTGACCCAAAATAAAAAAAAATTGAACGGACGAAATGCAAGATAAGGAGGTTGTGGATTACCTGAAACAACCGATTTTCAAATATGACTGTCAGTTTTCCCAGAATCTTCTCTGAAGCGTTTTTTTCCCAAAGCTCTAAAAACTTCACTCCAAATTCAAACGGTAAAAATGAACTTGAAAAACTCCTTTTTATAAGATTTTTCAAATAGATGAATTTTAAATTTGTTTATTTTTCACTTTAAAAATTAGTTTTTCAAAATATTTTATTATTGAAACAGGTATGTTTAATTTTTCGAGTTTTTGTGCAGAATAACAGATTTTTCAGGCAAAATGGTCATTTTTTACGAAGAGTAAACTTTTATCACTTTTTCAGGCTCTTTAAATTTTACAAAAAATCAAAACCATGGAGTCCTCTTTTAAGCCCTTTTCAGACTCTAAAAATGAAAATATCGCTGAGTACTTGACTATTCAAACTCGTTAAAGTAAATGAATGGTCGTCCTTTCAGTATACGTTTACCCCTTTTCTGGACTGAAATGGACTATTTACAAAAAAGGTATACGCTGACTAATCATGGTCAATAGAGTTCTCTCTTGCATTATTTTATCCTTTTTCGGGCCCGAGGGACTAAATTTACGGAAAAGAACACCCATGGATTTTTCTTAAGTTTTTTCTTCTGACTCCCTAAAAATGAAAAACATCGAGTTTCTCCTATACTGGACTCATTAAAATTTAATAGTAAAGGGCATGTCAATTACAAATAGGAACGAACCACTCCTTCTTAGGGTTTGATTTTAAACTAAGTTGGACTCATTCAAAGGATGAGCTTATAAACAAGAAAATGTTATCCTCCTCAAGCTTGTCAAAAATAAAGAGGTACTTGCCAGAAATGGTGGGGGAAAAGAGAGAAAAATAGATTGATTTGTTACACTTTGATTTGTAAAAGCATTATACCACTCTTGAACACGACACTTTCTGTCGCATTTCCACCTGGGTTGGGAAATCCTTTGTCTATCAGTTAATCAAACCACATTGAAAGTCTTCAGCTGGTTTCTAGGTATTAGCTCAGGGCAACTGTCACCAAACCATTTGAAGTGTCGTTGTGTGTTCAAGAGGACATTCAAACAAACCATTCATCTACAAAAATTGTCTCCATTCGCGTTGACCATCCCTGATTCAGTCCTTGCAAAAAATTTCTTCAAAACTTGATCTATGGTTTTGTGTCGTGAGCTTGCTTACGACGGATCACTTTCTATCGACGAAAGCTCATCATCTAGGAATTTGATCTAGAATTCATCAGTACCTTGGAATTTGCATGCCTTAATGGCAGGTTTCTGGCCTTCGATGACAGGTTACATCATTGACCTTTGATCGACCGATTCTGTGAAATGTTCGACTTCAGATCACATATTTGCATTTTGTGGATTGTACTGAGTACTTTGAGAGCCATTGTCATTATTGGTGGTTTCTCTCACACTTGTTAATAGTTCACATCATTGACTGGTAATCAATTGGTTTCTACCATGTTCGACTTCAACACATTTAATCACATGGATAGAATCGTACTAGTTTATGAAGCAGAAATCAAGACCCTGGATCTAGTTTCCACCATCCAGGCTGCGAAGATTTTTATTATTCATTATGCAGTAGACGATTCATTACAGATGGTTGCATCCATGATGTGTCTACATTATTGATGTGATATTAAAATCATTTCTGTATCAGAACAAGTTTAGTTAGTTTTGATCTGAGTATGGGAATGCCTACCTCAGTGATGATATATATATATATGTGTGTGTGTGTGTGTGTGTGTTGCATTGAATGTTTTTACAGGGTTCCGACCGAGGTGTCCACAGGCTAATTCTTGAAATGATAAAGCACATCACTCTTCAAATATTCTCATATTTCGCACTTTAGGGGGAAATTTGTTACACTGAAATTTGTCACCATGACATTTTAGTACTCCCTTGGAAGTCCACAATATCAAATTTCCCAAAGTCAAGCCTTGAAACTAAGAGAAAAGCTCATAAAAGCCTTAAAACTCTGGTACCACACTTTCTCCTAGTTTTTCCTGTGGTCCCACACTTCTTGGCTATAACTCATGCGTAGCCAAGCACACATTATGTTTATTAAAAGTGCGGATGCCTCTAAAAGATTAGAAAAGGCGCAAGTAAAATCTATAAAATCAGTTAAAGTCATTTTTGGAAGCTTCTAGAAACATTCCTACGGTGTAAAGTACGCTCCTTTCATGTTCATACATCCCATCCAATAAGGAGCTAACCCCTTGATGTAAGGAACTAATCCCTTTGAAGGATAATTCTATCCCTTCTTGTATGGATCTGTAGCCTCCTCTCTTTCAATAAAAAAAAAAGGCATAGAGCAGCCTCAAGGGGTTACTAATGGACTATCAATTTACCAATTGATGAGTTGAAGTTTTGGTATTGTTGGAGGCGAAGTGCTATTGAAACTTAGACCCTTTTAGATGAGATTTCATGTGGGAAGGATGACATACCTGTATGTATCTCGGTTGGAAGAGTGCAAGGCTGATTTGAGTAAAGGAAATGCCTGCTCCGGACCCTAGGAAGACATGTACAACATCAAGGCGGACACGGTCGTAAGGCTCTTCTTATTTAAGTTAATACAAATAAATCCGTTTTTCTCAATAAGCTGTCAGTTGATTGGTTTATTTTATGGATTCCTTGATCACCATAATGGATATTATTTATGAATATATGCTATACAGGTGCTATTTGATGTTTGTTTGTTTGTGATTGTAGATCTACAAAGATAACTCTTTCGGGCGACTGAAGGACTACTACTACAAACAAGCATTGGATTAAAGGTAAGATCGTTAAACCTTTATAGCATTTAATTATGAATCGCAATATATCTAGAGAAAGATAGTTTTGTTTGTCCGTTTGTTGCTAGTTGTCCGTAGGACACTTGGGAGGTATGTCTTGTCCGCAAGAATGACTTATCCATCCAACAAGGGGTGGTGGATTCGAAGAATTATTATGCTCATGCTTTCAAGTCTTCATCAAATTTATGGGAAACACTAGTGATGGGGTGGATTGATATAATAGTGGGAAGACACCGTGATTTGTCTTGGCATGTAGGTCAGGCATGGGGTCATAGGATTACCAACATACTCTGGTAGGGGTTAACCATAGGAGGTTGTTACACTGAAATTTGTCACCATGACATTTTAGTACTCCCTTAGAAGTCTACAATATCAAAGTTCCTAAAGTCAAGCCTTGAAATTAAGAGAAAAGCTCATAAAAGTCTTAAAACTCTTGTACCACACTTTCTCTTAGTATGGCCTGCGGTCCCACATCTTTTGGCTATAAATCATGCGTAGCCAAACACACTTTCTATTTATTAAGAGTGCGGACCCCTGTAAAATATAAGAAAAGGTGCAAGTAAAATCTAGAAGCTCAGTTTAAGTCATTTTTGGAAGCTTCTAGAAACATTCCTACAGTGGAAAGTTCTCTCCTTTCAGGTTCATGCATCCCATCCATTAAGGAGCTAGCCCCTTGATGTAAGGAACTAATCCCTTTGAAGGAGGATTCTATCCCTTCTTGTTTGGAGTTGTAACCTCCTCTCTTTTACTATAAAAAGAGGCATAGGGTAGCCTCAAAGGGTTACAATGGATGAATTGAAGTTTTGATATTATTGGAGTTGAAGTGCTGTTGAAACTTAGACCCTTTTAACTGATATTTTATGTGGGAAAGATTACATACCTGTATGTATCTCGGTTGGAAGAGTGCAAGGCTTGTCAGAGTAAAGGAAACGCCTATTCCAGACCCCAGGAAGGCCTGTATGACATCAAGGCGAACACGGTTGTAAGGCTCTTCTTATTTAAGTTAATACAAATAAGTCTGTTTTTCTCAATAAGATGTCAATTGATTGGTTTATTTTATGGATTCCTTGATCACCATAATAGATATGATTTATGAATATATGCTATGCAGGTGCTATTTGATGTTTTCTTGTTTGTGATTACAGATCTTTGAAGGCAAATCTTTCGGGCGACTGAAGGATTACTATTACAAACAAGCGTTGGATCAAAGGTAGGATCGTTAAGCCTTTATGGCATTTAATTATGAATCACGATATATCTAGAGAAAGATAGATTTAATTGTCTGTTTATTGCTAGCTTTCCGTAGGACACTTGGGAGGTATGTCTTGTCTGCAAGAACGACTTATCTGTCTAACATATGTGGAATTGGCAAGACACTATATAGAGTGTTGTTTGGGTATGAGGATTTTCCACGGATATGTGGGGCGCAAAGATCACCTACCTACAACACCTTAGTGACACTACCACAAGCACTTAGGGAGGTGTGTATGTCAACTCTCTCAAGGATATTTTGGAAGGGATATCCACTCATCCAAGCTTATGTAGGTGTGGTACTAGATATGGAGATACTAACATTATGTAGATGGATACCCATTGACTCATTTTTAGACCATGGCACACAAGGGTGTATAGGGATATTAAATGATGCACTACGATATGTAGAGGAGAATGGAGGTGCACAATGGTGCACAATACTATGCAAGGATGCGTTGCGGACTATGGGAGTGTTACTAGAAGGGATATTCCTTGAAGAGGGTTTCATACATGCCATTGAGGTTGGAATACCTAGGTTTGGAAAGTGGGTTGGATAGAGGGATAGTCGTGAGCGTTCATACGAGTTCTGGGACATATCCATCAAAGGCCACACATTTATCACTATTCAGAACCACAAATAGTCATAGAGGAGTTGTACCTTATCTCTTAATGCTAACCTCATGAGAAATGGGGCACAAGAGTTCCATCCGACAATTAGACAGAGCACATGGCATTGAGGGGCTGACTCCCCAGCTGAGGCACGCAGTTTGGATGAGAGGTCACTTTAGAAGATATGATAACATATGTCATTGTGTGGTATGGAAGGCTCTAAGTAGTTAGAATGCATCAAATATATTCATGATATATGGAGTAGTTATATGAATAGCATGCAGGGACTAGAGACAAGGCACATGTGGATTCTAATCATTGACAGAACTCAACCACCGTAGATATGGCCATCACGGAATCACGGAAGAGTGTGATCTAATTAATATTGGGTTTGACACATGGGGGATCAATGAGACCTCCATTATATGGCAAGGAATATTTCTCATATTGTCGCTCAGGAATGAGATTTACAATGGATGGGTAGACATTGGCATTTTGGAGATGCCTCAGCAGGATGAGCTTAGCCTTCACAAAATTTTCGCCCTTAGGTTCCAGGAGAGGAGGATATTGTATTTAAATGATGGGAAGTCTATCATAACCAGAGTGGCACAACACCATCATGGTAGTACCCTTCTGACACTGTCAAGGGATCTAGACATCAGAGGATGTGACGGTTCAACTACCCTTAGGGGTGAGCGAGTTTCTATAGGGGAAGATCACATAGATATTCCATTAGGATTCAGTGATATGTTGATGACTTGGGGGACTTCACCAGTATGGCAGGATGTCCAGCAAGAGGATATCATGGGGAACACATGAAGATGATGGTTCATCTCTATGGGATTTGGAATACATATTCAAGAGTATACTCTTAAAGTGCATGGAATCATTTACTCAAGAGGGAAGATTCTCGAGGGTATGCTCGGGAATTTACATTTTCAGGGTGCTCTAATTATGCATAGGGATTTTGGTGAATTTATCCTTTGAGACAATGAGTGGAGTGAAGGAGGCTTCATATGGGTCAAGATGGTTTGGGACCTTGGCGTCATGGGATTTATTCATGTGGAGATGGCTTCATAGTGAGGAGTAGTGCAGTGCCGCATTTGGGACTTGTTGACGCCCTAAAAATCGGTGCAACAATATCAGGGAAACCACCATGTAGGGGACTTAAAAACCGTAGGCTTTTCAGTTTGGATTGGAGGCTCTGACTGGATTTATGGGACCGATTTCCCAGTGAAATATAATTTGGTGAATGGATGGATTTATAACTATATGTAACTGGGTATATGGAAGTATTAGAAAGCTTGCAGTAAATAATATATCTATCTATTATGTATCTCAGGATGAAAGATATTCTCTGTGTGATTTATAAAGATGATATTTCAGTAGATGAAAATGAAGATTATACAAACACTTAGAGATATGAAAACGATTTGAAATAATTGATTTAATTAAATATTTAATTAAATCAATTGGATAAAGCTTATATAGAAATTGTTTAATGTCTGTATTGAATATGTACCAAAAGATAACATTCTAACATGTTCAAAAGCAAGTTAATGCCAAAGTGTATTCATATAAATACATGAAACAAAACATGATAAGATAAATAACCATTTCTCATTTGAAATAAAAATATAGCATATAGGATAAAAGGACCATGTATATGTTCACTCTGCTCATTTGAGAAAAAGTACTTGGTCCAACCCTTTCTATTCATAAAACTTCAAGAGTACAAAAGTGCGACTTCTATAAAGTCTTCCTTTCTAAATTTCAGGACCCCTTCTTCAAAGACATAAAGGGGTTTATATATAAAATAAAAAGTCTTAAAATAGTTATTACAATAAAATTTGAGGAGGTTTAAAACAACCCTCCTTAAACTAAGTGAAAATTAAACAGAAACAAAATTTAAAGGGGTGACTTGCTTGATGATTGTCCTGCTATCTCATCAGCCATTCATTCCTTCAGCTGAAGGATGTTAATCATAGGCTTAACCTCGGGAGGTTGGCCTAGCCTGATGCGTAGCTGTCCAGTGAAAACAACATCATAAAGTGGAGGTAGCCTGTAGGAGGATGAATTTGTAATAAAATGCAACATAAGCCATTGGCTATGAGGCTTTACCAAGTATCTCCAATACTTATCCCAATCTAGTTTTTCCAACTTTCTGATGTGTTCCTCTTTTACCTTTGAAAATTCTTGACACTGTCTTATCAAGTCTTTCCGAACGATAGGAACTGCATCGGGAGGACATATATCAATAAGGTTTGAAACAATGAGATTTTGACTAATAGTTTCCACAATGTTAGTAGCCACATATTTTTCTCTGCAAATGGATCTTTCAGCATGTTTCAACTGTATGTCTCAGTTAGTAAACAATATTTTATTTTTCGAGACTTCAATCCTAGGAAGGTTGGCCTTTCGACCATCAATAGAATCTTGCCAAGTGATATATTGTGAAACGTTATCATCAGTCTCATCAAAATTAATCCTCTGGTTCGATATTCGATTCATCGGTGAATCAATTTGCTCACATAATTCAAGAATATTTGATAAATTTTGACAAAAAATGACTTGTTGTTGTGCCAATAGGGTATTTAGTTCCAAGGCCTCTTTTCTAAATTCATCAATATTTGGATTATCCTTCAATTTATCTACAAAAAACTACAATTGATGAATTGGAGTTTCCTTTGAACTAATTTTATTTTGGTGTTGAATCTTCAATTGGTCCATGCTCTCTTCGAGCTGTGTTACCTGTACCTGTAGCTGTTGGTTGACATTTTGCCTCTCTTCCTACAAATCAAGTTCTAATTGGATGATTCTTTCATCCTTTTCTTTCATCAAATGTTGAACCTCAGAAGCTTTATCAATAGTTGCAGATGCATAAGCTCCTGCGAACTGAGTTAGGCGAGTTAGATCCTGTGAAGGATATGCCTGGGAGTATTTCCAGAAAACTTCCATTAAGGAATCTTCTTGGACAAGGGGTTGATATTACTCTGATCTCCTTCTTTTCTTTTGTCTACTCATAAATGATTTATGTTTAGGACCGTAGAAAATATCCAGAGGATGGATTTCCTCAATATTAAGTATAATTTTAGTAGTGGGGAAGGCCGGGATGAATTCCACTTGTTCTGTTCTTACTAATTTGTTAGAGGTCCCAACAATGAACGAGTCCTGACTTTTCATTTGAGGCATATGCACAATATATTTTTGATTGGTAATTATAACTCCTTGGTCTCCCTGGAGTTTTAGGTTAAACTCCTTCCAAACATCACTCAGATTACTTGGGAAATCTAAATCCATTTTTTGAACCTCGACAGATTTATCTTGGTCAGCTTGGCTAAGGAATTCAGTATCCTTAGGTGCCGGTTCACTTTTTATTTTCCTTCTATGTAAAGGGTTATGATACTTTTAGCATTTTCAATGGAATTCCTTCAAATCTCTTGTTCCTTACTCTTTAAATTTTGGCAATTGCTGTGGATGGAGGCGTAGGGATGCAACTGTAGAGTAATTATCGACTGACTCAAGTAATTCATCGAAATCATCATATTCATGTACACAAGGCCTAATTTTAACTTGGGTATTAAAATTATTGAAAACTTTAATCGGGTCATATTGTCTGTTTGAAATTGTAAACAATTCAAACATTCAATTTGGCTGATCTCTAAAAATGCATGCTTGTAATTTTCCATACCATTAACACCACAATTAATTGTAAAGGAATGCCATGATGCTTTCTTAGCTTCCTTTAGAAATATGTTTAATCCGTTGCCAATAGTTTGATATGCTACTTCTCTTGTGAGAAGCTTTTCAAGAACATACAAGGGTAAAATATGCAGCCAAGCTAGGCTCCCAAATACTCTGACATAGGTGAACATCCCTTCTCCAAACCATTTTCCAATGGAGGAAAAATTAGCTTGAGCCTCTTTTGACAATCTGGGGGATTTCTCATTAAAGATGACTTGAAACAAAGGGAGAATGACTCCATGGAAAATTTTATAAAAATGGTTCTCAAATTTTGACTCCCATAACATGCTATGATATACATGAATGGGTAGAGGGTCTTGGGTAGTCCATTTCTAGTGCATGGCTGGAAAATATGAAGTGAAACACACATTGTCCATGATATAAGCACTCATATAAAACGAGGGAAATTTTTTGGAGGAAATAGAACCCATTCTACTAAAAATTTAGTAGTGTCATGCTAACCAAAGAGCCTAGACATCATTGCAACAACATAACAGTAGGGACTTGCAAGGGAGTTAGTAGAATACATACCATTGTCATCATTCTTATGTTTATTGGGGTTTATTCTCCATTTCTTGATTGGATTTTATTTGAGCTCATTCTTGTTGGTGAATTACACCATAAATTCATTTTCATAGTCATTTTATGGGTCTGGTTTGTGGTACATCAACTTCCAAACTTTGGCTTTGAAGGAACCTATCATCGTTCCTCTAATGGTTAGAAAAATCATGTCCCCGATATTGATTTTATCAATTATCCATATTATCATATCTATGTATGGTAATATTTTAGGTCATGCAACAATTCAATGCAGAAAATAATTAGCCACTTCTTTTGTAGTGGCTTTTGAGGAATCAGAAGCATCAACAGTAACTTTCCTCTAAACCTTGTGAGGTTTCTCATCCTCAAACAGTTTGTACACGGATTACCATGAGGAGGATCCACTCTGAGGTCTGCATGTTGTGTTTGTAAACAGAGGAATCATCTCTATTCTATCGCTTTCATCAGGCACAAGATTCACAAGGGCCATCGGTTTCTTAACTTTCTTGAGAGCTTTAGACATCTCGAAAGAATTTTGTTTATTTGGGCTTGCCTGTGAATAAATGAGAAATGATAAGTGGAAAGAAGAAACTTTGATTTTACAAATGCACAAGTACTGTAGTAATGGAAACAATTAAATGAATGAAACTTCGCACAATGCTAATATATGAATTCAATGCTTCTTGCAATCAAATCATTTTGGAGGCATGGGCTACAAAACCGTTAAGTTATGGAATTAATGGTCGATATGGGTTGATGTGCCCATGTAATCATTCCAGCATTACAAACATATCTGTCGCATCGCAGTGTTGCTCGTGTGTAGATCTTTGTAAAATACTGGCCGACTTAGTTTTTCCAATTGCGATATCGCAATCGCAATATCGGTGAAAATGGATGAAAGGAAAGAGTGTTTGTGCTATGAAATTCTAATTTGCGATAGACTATATAGCATCTACAAATATGGTTGATGGGGAAGCATGGTTATGTTTGCAAAAACTTGATGTGATGGAGTATATCGCATCGGGAAAACATGGAGGGTGACAATAAGACTGTCAAGGTAGAGCTGCGAAATGCGAAATGCGATTTGCGATAGCCTACGTGGCAGAACTGGGTCCCATAAGATTTTCCATAGAATTTTTTTGGAAAAATTCCTTTTCCCTTTATAAAATCATTTTTTATATATATATATTGCATCGCAATATGTTTCGAGTGGCTTTTAGGGTCCATATGTGTTACATTTGCGGTATTGTGATTGCGATAATGTGATCTTTTTCTGCTTCAGTGTTTTTAAGGCCAAATTAAAGGTTTTCCCCCCTTTGATTCATATTTATATCTAAATGAATCACTCTAAGGGTCGTATTTGTTTTACTCTAAAAAATTAAAAAAGGGTCCCCATTATCTTCTAAGGTAACTAAGCTAAGATAATGGGGGTTGTTGAATAACACAACAGGACCTTGGCATTAGGCCAGTGTGTGGAGTAGTAGCATAATATGATATTGCTTGAGGACAAGTAAGTTTTGGCAGGGAGGACTGTAATATTCCCAATTTTTGTGCATGAAAAAATAACTAAGTTTTGACAATTTTTTGTGATACTAAAAAAAAAGAGAGAAAATATTAGTTTTTGGGAGAAAAGCAGAAAAACATTATTTTATGGAGAATGGTGGAAAAATAATATTTTAATGGAGAATGGTGGAAAAATATTATTTTATGGATAATGGCGGAAAAATAATATTTTAATGGAGAATGGAGGAAAATAATTATTTTATTGGATATTGGCGGCAAATAATATTTTATCGAGAAAGGAGGAAAATGATTATTTCTTTCAAAAATGGCAGCAAAAAGTCTCCTAGTGGAAAATGGGCCACACTAATAAAATAATGGGGAAAAATAAGAATCTAGAAGCTAGAAGGAGGCTTCATGGAGAATTATAAATTGAAGAGAGACTTAATTGAAAGTCATTCTAATCTATCTATCACATTGACAATTGAAAGGAGCTCATGAAAATTAAAGAGTTTCAAGTGAAATTCAAGCTAATTTTGGTGGACTTTGAGTGCCACCCTAGTTAGCTATTTGAGGAAGGTTAACTCAGATCTTCCATTAGAGATTATTGGTTTGGTTGATTGAAAATCCTCTTGATATTTGACGAGTATTTAATTTGCAAGAGATTATTGGAATTATCATTCAGTTTGTAGAGCTATTTGTCTTGTTCATGGAGCCAAACATAATTGTTTCAAGTAGGGACGAGTACCTATGCAAGATTGCTAAATAATCCTCAAAAAATTTAAGGCATCATGAAACAATATTATTGTTGTATCAGACCTGTGATCTCAAGACTTGTCTTGGGGAGGTCAAGTAATTTTGCTTTGGATATATTGGCACCAGTTTGAGGAGATTGAATTTCTTAGTCAAGGAGTCATGGTTCCAAATCATAAAATCACATTTGTATGCTTGTAGTAGCTCTTTATAAGAGGACTGATATTTAGTTTTATATCTGATATTTTAGTGGTCCATGTGCTTATTACTTTAGAAAAATCATTCTCCATCTCGATCCCAAGGAGCAAGTCCACGTTATTGAAGTTTATAACTATATTTTGCATTGTGTTGAGGTTTGGTCTATGCTAGGGCCAAATTTTTCATCCTAATTCAAATCCATTAGTTCAAATGTGAGCTTGAAGAAGAGATAAATAACACATTTCCAAATTTCACCTCTTGTTGGGTTTAATGATCAACAATATAGGCCGAATTTTATTCTCAAGGAGGGTCGATTTATTCACCATTTCACCATGAATTTTCAGTGCCAAAAGGGGAGTTGCGTGCATCAATTTCAGAGGGACAATTCTCAACACATATGGACTAATAGGACAACGTTTTGATGAGGGAAAACTGCATCCTTGTTGCCAACATACTCAGACATATATTACTAGTTTTTCTACTACCCATATGATTGTTCTGTTAAAGTTGTTTGCTGGAAAATACACCCAGGTTTTACTGCTCTACATATGTTCGGTATACTCCAACTTAAATCAGAAATATATTGTTAGTGCTTTAGTTTACTGTGATATAGACTCTTAATCAACATTTTACTCACTTTTTGGTTTGATATGAATCAATATTTGCCTCATAATTTTTCACATTCCGGTTTGTATATGAATTTTTGGTTGATGTTATTGTGTTGTCCATTGAAGAGAATTTTTTTGAGTTTGCACTCAAGTGTTTGCCAAAGGTTTCAAAGACAATAATTAAATATTTTGGAAACATTTGCTTTAAGGAGCTATAATTGTACACTAAATCCCTTAAGAATTAGCTTGGTTGATTTATTATCGATGTAGCCTAGCACATGTTTGGTATCTACTGTAAAATTTCCATTAGGAATATTACAACAATGCGTAAGCATCAATTGATTTCATGAAGGAGGGATATGATAGGGAAAAATTCATATGGGATAATATTATTCTCATTCTTCTTCAAGAATATCCCACTCTTTGACATCATATCTAGATTTGGCATGGGGGCCTGCAGGAGCCTAGGATGCAGTGTTGAAAGAAAATATTATGACAAGGAGGAGGAGTCAGGAGAGTATTCCAAAAATATTTGTCTTACCATTGGCACCAGTTACCACTATACATAGAGGATTATCCCTACTATGACAATAATTTATAGGGTGATCCAGAGTGACAACTACCACCTGGACATGAATGGGAACTAGATGTTATGTGATATATTTTATGTGTTTATGATTATCATAAACTAGAAGGTAAATTTAGATGTTACTGACATTAAAACCCATGAAATGAAATATCGTATTGGTGAGGTAGGTGGGACATATAAGATGCCTAAAAACTCATTGAGACACTTATAATGGAGTAGGGGAACTAGGAGCACATGTGGCCACTGTTCCTTGGGCATCTTCATCTCAAGGGAGACAAGAGGTAGATGAGTTTATGGAGGACAACAAACAAATATTTGACATAGCACTAAGTAGTGTTACAAAGCATGGGTGGCATGAATTGGAGGATCAATACACAAATGTGTGTGCTAATCTTCCCTGATCTAATTAACAGACTCTCATGAAGGACACTCGCATGGTCAGTTAGGTTATCAAGGATTTACAAGTTGGGGAAGTGACCCCATTTGCAAAAGATTATCCTGGGGATGATGAGTAGATGTAGGGGAATAGGTGCCCCCTATTTTTATATGTAGGATTAGAACATGTTATAGACATGCCATATGTATTTATAATAATGGATTCTAAACACTCGTATGATTTTGGTACATAATATGATTATGCACTTTATTGTGTCATCACCATTTATTATTGTGAATTTCTACTTATGGATGCATGTGATAATTTCTAATCTATAATGTTATTTGTAATTATATATACATAGTTATTTTCTACTCTAGGAACATGATTGAATGAAATGGGTTCCAATTCATGTACCAAAATCTTAACTTGTAGATATTTTATAAATAGGACAAGATTATGCACATGATAAACACCATTCAATTGCATGATGAGCAACATGGAATCAAGAAAAACATAAAGGTGAAGGATGTGATGAGCAAGGGCATCGATTAAAAAGCCTAATACTACATCATATTTGGCCTGGTTATTGGTGGAAGATCTGATGCGTCATTAGAATGTACTAACGAATGCAAAGGGGTAAAAATGGCCTGAACTTCTAAGGTTAAATTCCGTGAGAAGCCAATTGCACTGTTAGTATAACTGATGTATGATGTGGATGATGGATCCATATAAAAGGTGCATGAAGGAAACTAATGAGATGATGAAGGATGTAACCTACCTAATGAATGTGAAAAGAAACAAAAATATGCATTCTATGGGAAACTCTTAGGGCTAGAATTTCTCATGGTAGAGTGCATTGTGAGGGTTAGGGAGAAGATCTCCCTCTAGGACCTCTATAATATATTCCCCCTTACCCAAAAATTATGACAATGAAAGGGCCATGCCATAATGGTTTGAATTTTCCATCTACCAAAATATTAAGGGTCTAACCATAGATGAGGACTAAGTCACCTTCATGGTAGGTACAAGGGTGAACTCTATAGTCATACTAGGATTTGGTTCAATTCTTGGTCGATTCAATGGTTTTCAAGGAAACACGATGGTCTTTATTAGTTATTTCCATCATAATGAGCCTTTTTTATAAGGGTTGAGTATCTGAGATGAGTTTTACGACAAGATGAAGTGAGGGAACTTGACACTCGATTTGTAATACTACCTCCTCTGCATGAACACGATGGAAAGAAATGAACCCACTGGTAGTCTTAACAAAATTTATATACATCCAAAATGTAGGGAAGAACATCGAATTCTAGTTAGTATTGTGCTTATCCATTATTTTTTGAAGCATAGTCTTAAGGATCTTGTTGACGGCTTCAACTTGTCCATTCCCTTGTGGTCAGTAAAAATATTATGATTAATGGTACTCAAAACCAAACATTGAGGATATCTCAGGCCATATCTTATCTTTGAATTTTCATAACCCCAAAATGAGCGATAACATGGTTAAATAATAAATGGTTTGTGGTAGTTGCAGTGTTATTGAATGTGGGCATGGTCTCAACCCATTTGGTGAAATAGTAAATCGCCAAAATAATGTAATTATGACCACTTTCCAAGATGGCTTTACACTCCATAAAGCCAATGGCCCATTTACAGAAAGTATCGGCTACGATAATGGGGTCTAAAGGAGTAGGTGGAACTCTTGCCTTAGGGGAAAAAAGTTGGAAATTGGGATAGTGTTTGAGTACCTCAATGCAATCGCTAAATACAGAAGGCAAAAAGTAGAGAGAACACATGATTTTCTAAGTAGTACCCATTCCAAAGAGATGGCCATATCAAGTACCATTGTGACAAGAACTTAACACTTTCCTTTCAATGTCAACATGGTGAGAGAATGATGCAAGATGGTATCAACACCACAAAGATAAATATCATTGCCTATAAGAAGGTAATGAGGGGCTTGATGATGAATAAGTCATTGATCATCAATGTTTATATTGGGGGGAATTTAAGGGGTCATAAATAAGTAATGATGCCACCCTACCATGGATCATCTAATGATATGGAAAACACGTGTTCATCTGAAAATTCATCATTCAAGAGTGGGTCTTGCGCACCAATATGAAATTCATATATGGAATCAATGAGGGATAAGCCTTTCTTACTCTTAAGCATTACAAATTCCAAGTAAAATTCCTGGAGGATGAAAATATGGTGAGCATACTTCCCAATGATGACCTGTGAACTCAACAGGAAAGCCATGGGGTTGGAATTAGTAAAAACCTTGCTGGTACACGTGAAGATATCATGATGGAATTTTTGAACGGAGAATGTGATATCCAAAGCCAACTTCTCATGAGAATAGGACACAAGTGATTCAATAATGTTATTTTTTACATAATAAATGATGTGTTCATTTGCAACACCATATTCTTGTACTAAGACCCCAACAACCACATATATGGAGGTTGAGATGTACAAGATGTAGTCCTTCTCAAAGTTCTGATGCTAGGCAAAGGGCATAGTCCAAAATGAATCTACAAAAGAAGTTAGCTTTCCCTGAAGGCTCTGCAATTGTCACAATTTTTGAGGAGGGGAGAATTTGAGAATGGCTTGAAATTTGAGAGGATCAATGGTGATCTTATCCTTGGACACAATGAAGCCCAAAAGCCACCTATAAGGCACACAAAAGACACACTTAAGAGGGTTAAACATATATACTTGCAACATCATAGGAATATCGTATCCAAATATTCTAAGTTTTGAGACCAATGTTTGGAATTAGTGGTGATATCGTTGAGCTAGGGAAGGATAATGTGAGCCAGGTCATGAAAAAACTATGACATGGCATGTTTAAAAGTGGCCCCATAGTTCTTAAGCCCAAAAGGATGCCCCTGTAGGAAAAAGTTCCCCATGGACACTATGAAGGAAATTTTATGTTGATCTATAAAGTGGATATTAATATAGTTGTACCCCGAGAATCCATGAATAAAGGGACCTCATGTCCCACACACTCATCGATAATTTAGTTAATAAAGGATGTGGGTAAGTTGTCTTTGTGACAAAAATTTTTCATATCCCAAAATTCCATGCAGAAATGAGTGGTGCCTTGCTTTTTCGAAATAGGAACTAGGTTGGAAACCCATGATATGTACTCAATAGGGTAAATAAATCCCACTTGTTTGAGCTTATTAATTTTAGCCTTAATGGCCTTACCTTTGGAAGGGTGAATAGGCTTATTCTTCTAGAAGATTGGAATGGAATCTAGATAAGTGTCGATATGGTGTTCAAATATGGCCAGTTCAAGTCTAGGAATATTGTAATAAGATGAGGCGAAAATATCATAGGGTTATTTAAACAAGTTAGTGTAAGCATAAACTTCTTTCGGATTTCATTGTGTCCCTAGCATGGCGTACTCTTCATATTCGGGTTTGTCAAAAGTATTCACGTTGATGGTAGGTGATATGTTGGCCATATTACCCTCTTTGAAGGCATATAGAGTGGGAATGAGGTTCCTGAGAAAATTTACTTGACTGTGAATGAAGTCTTTCGATTTCACAACATATTGGTAATGAGAGTGTTGCAGGAGAAAATAAGAGAGATGATGTTTTAATTCCCCATGATAAATAATAATAATAATAATAATAATATATAAATTAAAAAACAAATAATGAATAAAATATAATAATAAATAAATGAAACAACAAAAAATGAAGAAAAGATAATAATAAAGAAATGAAATAACAAATAATGAAGAAAAATATAATAATAAATAAATTAATTAAAAATAAATAAAATTTGGCATGATGACACATGGATTGTGTACATGTGGATCCCTTTCTAATTACCTTACCATTTATGGAATGGTTTGTTCTATTTAAACGGAAGAAGATGGAGATGATGGAAATTCATTCATTTTTTCATTCTTTAAGGAAGGGAATGTTGTGAGGCAAAGGGGCACTAGCAATAGTAAGTTCGTTCAGGGCTTGGGGGTGACAGTTGTAAGAAATATTGGTTGAAACTCATCTAAGGATGGGTGGAGGGTCATACCCAACACTTTGTTGTGGTCAGTGGGATATGGATAGCATGAAAACTTCATAATCACCAGTAAGGCATATTGTCACTCTATAGATATGTTATTGTTTTCAAATATTTTGAAAATCCTATGGTAATTAATTGAGTAGATATGTTGATTGATAATATCATGGTTTATTATTTAATTGTTTGTTATAATTTGAGTTCCTTACATTTACATATTATCCCATGGGTAACTTGAGTGTAAACATAGCTTCCATAATTTCCTCATCATAATTTAAGATGTGGCTACGGAGTTCAGATGTACCACTTGAAGATGTGGATGGTGAAGCATCTGAAGCATCACCATGGCAGAAAAGGTTCATTCACATAATGTATTCTAAGGGAGACTAATGACAAGTGGATTGAAGGTCAATTGATGTTGATACCAAAGTAACTTCCAAAGGGGAATCTAAAGATACACCCTTAGACACTTCCATAGAGTCTGAATATGTCGATCCTATGGATTATGACATGTAAAGAATGGGTACATAATTTTCTACCATTTCCACATCAGGAGGTTGAATCATGATCATGGGTTGACTATCATCCTGCCTTAGAGACAAAGGGGTGCCAGGGGTCATAGGTAAAGGAGTTGAGGATTCATTACAAGAGGCATCCATATCACGAAGAACAGTAAGGGTATCACAAAAATAATGGAGATGAGGCTAGAGATGGGAGTAGTGTTTGTATGTATCACACAAAACATATGGGTGATTCATGCAAAAAATTTGTTCTTTTTGTACAATTCAAGAAAGGTGACTTTCACCTAAAGGACATTAGGGTTTGGCTAAATTTCGTCCTTAGAAATGACACCCTTTAGGAAGGGGAGAGTATGGAAATTGTTAGTGGCATGGCCATGGATATCACATAAAGCGCATGGAGGAGGAAGCTTAGTTGATGTAGATGGAGGCTTCAACTTGGTTTGCCTAAAATTTGTGCCCGTTTCTCCAATGTTTCCTCCCCTCACTAGTTTTTTTCATAATAAGAGTAGGTTCCTGCTAAGATTGCATTAGAACTAAAGCAGTAGTAGGGGTGGTGGGAATTAGTTTTACTATTGTCAAAGCCATGTAAGGTTTGAATTTATCAGGAGGGGTTTTGGGAGGAGGATCAATGTACCATACTGGGATCCAAAGGTAAAAAATTTCAATCTCAACATAACCATCACAAGTGGTGAATATTCCTAGTGGAAGGAACAAAAAATGCATCTAGCCAAATGGATGGTGACTAGGACGAAATAATCCTAAGGAACCAACTAAGTTTGGAGAAACAAATTTCTATTGAGTTGGAAAATGGGAAGAGGTATCAGGTTTCTCATCAACTCATGATGCTTGAATCATGCAAAAATTGAAAGAGCTACACTTAATAGGAATAGGTGGTGGGCGATAATATGCCCCAAGAAATGAGGAATCTTTATAGATTCTCAAATCGATCTTGGTTAAGGAAGGATGTATATTATTTCATACCATTGAAGAAATGACATTCTAAGGGGATTCTTAGAATGAAGACCGTAGTATGTCAAATGATCGATAGTGTCAATCTTCCCATTATGAGGGAAGCTCATGGTACAAAAAATATAAGAAGAAGAATACATGAAGCTACATTCTATTAAGAGGTTATAATAGAGAGGTGCATCAATGACTTCAACATCAATCATGACCTACTTTCCTACAATGAATATAAGGTAATTTTGGTACAAGGTGACAAGTTACGAAGGGATAAAATCATTATGCATGGAGGTTGATAGTTGATGGCGAAATTTTAGGGAAACGAAGTTTCTTCCAAACTTGAGTGGACATCACACAGGTGCATGCACATTTATATAAGATATACCCTTAGACAATGACATTCTTGATGGATACTAGTACATGGAAGAAAAAAAAGGGGGGAAGGAAACGATGACCCTCTTTTTCAACATCAAAGACAATCACATGATCATTTAAAGGGTCCATAACACCTAAGGTGGATAGTAAAGAATTTCATTGAGATGGGCATGTCTAGAGAATGTCTAGTGTTAACATAGCCATAGGATATTATGCCAAGGTCATCTACTATGCTATAGGCATGGAAATATTAGGATGTGGCAATGCTTCGATGTAACATTCCTTCAATGATCTTGGAAGTAAACTCTACCTTAGGTAGAGGGATATATATGGTACCATTGGGTGATAGAGTAGGATCAATGGAGACTTTTGGTTTCACCTGAGTGGATGGCTTATCAAGAGGTGAATCATATTGGTGCGGTCAAGTTTGAAGGTTGACTTCCTCATAATTCATCATGATAATTTATTAAGGTCCATTACTGATTTTATGAGAGGGGGAAACAAAATGATTTTGGCCATCATGATTGGCCAGATATCCTTGGTTAGGGAAAGGATTCCTGAGCACTAACGATGACATAGAGGGCATTGCAGATGAAGGCATAGGTTACTACCCTCTAGAGGTTGCTTCTTGGTCTTCCTGTGCTTTTAAAATTTGAGGGAGAAGGGTACAATCATGAGTGTAGTGTCCATAAGTATTGCATAATGCACAAGGATTATTGATGCGAAGGGCCTTGTTTTTCCTGGGTTGAACACCCTGGTGTTAGTTAGTGATGTTAGAATGATAAATATTATTGGAATTAGGTTAACAACCTTGGTTTTCTTAGTCTCCTTGAGATTATTTGTTTTGGTTACCCTTCCATTTATTCCTTTCTTTGGGGTTAAGGGATTTGGAAATGTTTTGTTGAGCATACACCTGCCCTTAAGGAGGAGGTGGTTGTTGATGAAAAGGGGTTGAGGCATGGGAGACTAAGGTTTTGGTACCATCGATATTGGAGCAGTATACGATGTGTAAGGTTACTATAGATTCAATGTAACATTAACCAAGATGAGTACTAGCTATCCCTGACTGTTGTGCTAGGGTCCCCTCTGGATAATATAGATCTCCTTGTTTGTGCAAGTCTTCTTATGTGTTAAGGGTTATATTAAAATTAGATTTGAATTGGGTTAAAAGGAAATTGCGTAGAATAGTAGTAGTTAGATCAAATTGGAAGGGTTAGATCCACATCATAGTTCTCCCTTAGGGTGAAAAAACCTGGTTCCAGCACCCCCCCATACTACTTCGGGTGAGACTTTGGTCTGCATAAGCATATCACTATTGAAAGGGCTAGTAGTTGGGGGGTTTTTTTGGTTGCGCAGAACACTTTGAACCTAGGTCAGGACCCCTTAAGCCAAAAAATGGTTTTGTTTATGGGACCGAGATCTGTTTGAGGGAGATTTGATGTTGTGGCATTTTGGTGGTTTTTTTGGTGAGCATACTTCCCAATGATGACCTGTGAACTCAACAAGAAAGCCATGGGGTTGGAATTAGTAACAACCTTGATGGTACACGTGAAGATATCATGATGGAATTTTTTAACGGAGAACGTGATATCCAAAGCCAACTTCTCATGAGAATAGGACACAAGTGATTCATCAATGTTATTTCTTACATAATAAATGATGTATTCATTTGCAACACCATATTCTTGTACTAAGACCCCAAAAACCACATATATGGAGGTTGAGATGTACAAGATGTAGTCCTTCTCAAATTTTTTATGCTAGGCAAAGGGCATAGTCCAAAATGAATCTAGAAAAGAAGTTAGCTTTCCCTGAAGGCTCTGCAATTGTCACAATTTTTTAGGAGGGGGGAATTCGAGAATGGCTTGAACTTTGAGAGGATCAATGGTGATCTCAGCCTTGGACACAATGAAACCCAAAAGCCACCTATAAGGCACACAAAAGACACACTTAAGAGGGTTAAACATATATACTTGCGACATCATAGGAATATCGTATCCAAATATTCTAAGTTTTGAGACCAATGTTTGGAATGAGTGGTGATATCGTTGAGCTAGGGAAGGATAATGTGAGCTAGGTCATGAAAACAGTATGACATGGCATGTTGAAAAGTGGCCCCATAGTTCTTAAGCCCAAAAGGATGCCCCTGTAGGAAAAAGTTCCCCATAGACACTATGAAGGAAATTTTATGCTGATCTGTAAAGTGGATATTAATATAGTTGTACCCCGAGAATCCATGAATAAAGGGACCTCATGTCCCACGCACTCATCGATAATTTAGTTAATAAAGGATGTGGGTAAGTTGTCTTTGTGACAAGATTTTTTCATATCCCAAAATTCCATGCAAAAATGAGTGGTGCCTTGCTTTTTCGAAATGGGAACTAGGTTGGAAACCCATGATATGTACTCAATAGGGTAAATAAATCCCACTTGTTTGAGCTTATTAATTTCAGCCTTAATGGCTTTACCTTTGGAAGGGTGAATAGGCTTATTCTTCTAGAAGATTGGAATGGAATCTAGATAAGTGTCGATATGGTGTTTAAATATGGCCAGTTCAAGTCCAGGAATATTGTAATAAGATGAGGCAAAAATATCACAGGGTTATTTAAACAAGTTAGTGTAAGCATAACTTCTTTCCAATTTCATTGTGTCCCTAGCATGGTGTACTCTTCATATTTGGGTTTGTCAAAAGTATTCACGTTGATGGTAGGTGATATGTTGGTCATATTACCCTCTTTGAAGGCATATAGAGTGGGAATGAGGTTCCTGAGCAAATTTACTTGACTGTGAATGAAGTCTTTCGATTTCACAACATATTGGTAATGAGAGTGTTGCAGGAGAAAACAAGAGAGATGATGTTTTAATTCCCCATGATAAATAATAATAATAATAATAATAATAATAATAATATATAAATTAAAAAACAAATAATGAATAAAATATAATAATAAATAAATGAAACAACAAAAAATGAAGAAAAGATAATAATAAAGAAATGAAATAACAAATAATGAAGAAAAATATAATAATTAATTAATTAATTAAAAATAAATAAAAGTTGGCATGATGACACATGGATTGTGTACATGTGGATCCATTTCTAATTACCTTACCATTTATGGAATGGTTTGTTCTATTTAAATGGAAGAAGATGGAGATGATGGAAATTCATTCATTTTTTCATTCTTTAAGGAAGGGAATGTTGCGAGACAAAGGGGCACTAGAAATAGTAAGTTCGTTTAGGGCTTGGGGGTGACAGCTGTAAGAAATATTGGTTGAAACTCATCTAAGGATGGGTGGAGGGTCATAACCAACACTTTGTTGTGGTCAGTGGGATATGGATAGCATGAAAACTTCATAATCACCAGTAAGGCATATTGTCACTCTATAGATATGTTATTGTTTTCAAATATTTTGAAAATCCTATGGTAATTAATTGAGTAGATATGTTGATTGATAATATCATGGTTTATTATTTAATTGTTTGTTATAATTCGAGTTCCTTACATTTACATATTATCCCATGGGTAACTTGAGTGTAAACATAGCTTCCATAATTTCCTCATCATAATTTAAGATGTGGTTACGGAGTTCAGATGTACCACTTGAAGATGTGGATGGTGAAGCATCTAAAGCATCACCATGGCAGAAAAGGTTCATTCACATAATGTATTCTAAGGGAGACTAATGACAAGTGGATTGAAGGTCAATTGATGTTGATACCAAAGTAACTTCCAAAGGGGAATCTAAAGATACACCCTTAGACACTTCCATAGAGTTTGAATATGTCGATCCTATGGATGATGACATGTAAAGAATGGGTACATAATTCTCTACCATTTCCACATCAGGAGGTTGAATCATGATCATGGGTTGACTATCATCCTGCATTAGAGACAAAGGGGTGCCAGGGGTCATAGGTAAAGGAGTTGAGGATTCATTACAAGAGGCATCCATATCACGAAGAATAGTAAGGGTATCACAAAAATAATGGAGATGAGGCTAGAGATGGGAGTAGTGTTTGTATGTATCACACAAAACATATGGGTGATTCATGCATAAAATTTGTTCTTTTTGTATAATTCATGAAAGGTGACTTTCACCTAAAGGACATTAGGGTTTGGCTAAATTTCATCCTTAGAAATCACACTCTTTAGGCAGGGGAGAGTATGGAAATTGTTAGTGGCATGGCCATGGATATCACATAAAGCGCATGGAGGAGGAGGCTTAGTTGATGTAGATGGAGTGGCTTCCACTTGGTTTGCCTAATATTTGTGCTCGTTTTTCCAATGTTTCCTTCCCTCATTAGTTTTTTTCATAATAAGAGTAGGTTCTTGCTAAGGTTGCATTAGAACTAAAGCAGTAGTAGGGGTGGTGGGAATGATTTTTACTATTGTCAAAGCCATGTAAGGTTTGAATTTATCAGGAGGGGTGTTGGGAGGAGGATCAATGTACCATACTGCGATCCAAAGGTAAAAAATTTCAATCTCAACATAGCCATCACAAGTGGTGAATATTCTTAGTGGCAGGAACAAAAAATGTATCTAGCCAAATGGATGGTGACTAGGACGAAATAATCCTAAGGAACCAACTAAGTTTGGAGAAACAAATTTCTATTGAGTTGGAAAATGGGAAGAGGTATCAGGTTTCTCATCAACTCATGATGCTTGAATCATGCAAAAATTGAAAGAGCTACACTTAATAGGAATAGGTGGTGGGCGATAATATGCCCCAAGCAATGAGGAATCTTTATAGACTCTCAAATTAATCTTGGTTAAGGAAGGATGTATATTATTTCATACCATTGAAGAAATGACATTCTGAGGGGATTCTTAGAATGATGACCGTAGTATGTCAAATGATCGATAATGTCAATATTTCCATTATGAGGGAAGCTCATGGTACAAAAAATATAAGAAGAAGCATACATGAAGCTACATTCGATCAAGAGGTTATAATAGAGAGGTGCATCAATGACTTCAACATCAATCATGACCTACTTTCCTACAATGAAGATAAGGTAATTTTGGTACAAGGTGACAAGTTACGAAGGGATAAAATCATTATGCATGGAGGTTGATAGTTGATGGCGAAATTTTAGGGAAACAAAGTTTCTTCCAAACTTGAGTGGACATCACACAGGTGCATGCACATTTATCTAAGATATACCCCTGGATAATGACATTCTTGATGGATACTAGTACATGGAAGAAAAAAAAGGGGGGAAGGAAAGGATGACCCTCTTTTTCAACATCAAAGACAATCACATGATGATTTAAAGGGTCCATAACACCTACGGTGGATAGTAAAGAATTTCATTGAGATGGGCATGTCTAGAGAACGTCTAGTGTTAACATAGCCATAGGATATTGTGCCAAGGTCAGCTACTATGCTATAGGCATGGAAATATTAGGATGTGGCAATGCTTCGATGTAACATTCCTTCAATGATCTTGGAATTAAACTCTACCTTAGGTAGAGGGATCTATATGGTACCATTGGGTGATAGAGTAGGATCAATGGAGACTTTTGGTTTCACCTGAGTGGATGGCTTCTCAAGAGGTGAATCATATTGGTGCGGTCAAGTTTGAAGGTTGACTTCCTCATAATTCATCATGATAATTTGGTAAGGTTCATTACTGATTTTATGAGAGGGGGAAAAATAATGATTTTTGCCATCATGATTGGCCAGATATCCTTGGTTAGGGAAAGGATTCCTGAGCACTAACGATGACATAGAGGGCATTGCAGATGAAGGCATAGGTTACTGCCCTCTAGAGTTCGCTTCTTGGTCTTCCTGTGCTTTGAAAATTTGAGGGAGGAGGGTACAATCATGATATTAGTGTCCATAAGTATTGCATAATGCACAAGGATTATTGGTGCGAAGGGCCTTGTTTTTCCTGGGTTGAACACCCTGGTGCTAGTTAGTGGTGTTAGAATGATCACTCTTATTGGAATTAGGTTAACAACCTTGGTTTCCTTGAGATTATTTGTTTTGGTTACCCTTCAATTTATTCCTTTCCTTGGGGTTAAGGGATTTGGAAATGTTTTTTTGAGCATACACCTGCCCTTAAGGAGGAGGTGGTTGTTGATGAAAAGGGGTTGAGGCATGGGAGACTAAGGTTTTGGTACCATCGATATTGGAGCAGTATACGATGCATAAGGTTACTATAGATTCAAGGTAACATTAACCAAGATGAGTACTAGCTATCCCTGACTGTTGTGCTAGGGTCCCCTCTGGATAATATAGATCTCCTTGTTTATGCAAGTCTTCTTATGTGTTAAGGGTTATATTAAAATTAGATTTGAATTGGGTTAAAAGGAAATTGCGTAGAATAGTAGTAGTTAGATCAAATTGGAAGGGTTAGATCCACATCATAGTTCTCCCTTAGGGTGAAAAAACCTGGTTCCAGCACCCCCCCATACTACTTCGGGTGAGACTTTGGTCTGCATAAGCATATCACTATTGAAAGGGCTAGTAGTTGGGGGTTTTTTTTGGTTGCGCAGAACACTTTGAACCTAGGTCAGGACCCCTTAAGCCAAAAAATGGTTCTGTTTCTTGGACCGAGATCTGTTTGAGGGAGATTTGATGTTGTGGCATTTGAATAATCATGAATTATAAGATTGGTTGGATAGAAAGGTGCGTGAATTAGCGATCCAAGAGAACTAGAGTCCACCATTATCTAATGAAGAGTGGGAACAAAGATATATTTATATAGAGTAGCACAAAATTTTCTTTGCATCCTTTGAAATAGAACTACACGAGTGGTTATCTCATCTTGATGATTTTTAGACCTGCGTGAAAGACGACGTAGTCACCAAGTGGACTCCTGAGTTGATTTTGCAATTGGAAAAATATAGCAATAAGATCACCCGCGTAGTAGATTACTAGATTGACAACATTCTGGGTGGATTTGTCACTGAATTTGCTAATGATGCCTTTGTGTCATATTCTGAAGCTAAAAGAAGGTTTTTCAAAGGTCCTAGAGGTAATTTCCCGTGCTCTTTAAAGTTGTGGGTTAAAATTATCTTATGTGAAAAGGGTACTCTATGCAACCATATTGAGTGAATATTCAGATGAGGTCAACCAAGATATACACGCAGTGGAAAAAATATTCTTATGGAGATTTTGTGTACAGTCCCCTCAAAGGAAAATATGACAGTGACGAAGAATTTGAAACAAGTAGTTTTGGTGAATCAGTGCAATCTGAAGAAAGAACTACAACTACACTTCAGATGCCATCCACCCTGTTATCTCTCAGGTTTTCCTAGAAGTTGTGTAAGAGGAAAGTATACCCGAGGTAACCACAAACCAACCTTTTAGATGCAGAATCTAGCCAATCTGCATCCAGAGAGGGCTCTCTCTTTATGATTTATCTTTGTTCTTGAAAAGGTTTTAGGCTAGTTATAGATTCAAGGGTTTGTTTGGAAATTGGTGGAATCCAAAAACTAAGGGCAAGGTTGAGAGTTTTCAGTCCATTGGGCTATGGAGTCAAAGGATGGCTTTACTGGATTTATATTCTAAGCACAAGATGGTATTACAGGGCAAGATAGCTAGACAGAGAAAAATCCTTAAAATTTAAAGTGGATGGGATGATCTTGAAGGGATGAAAGGCAGCTAAGAATCTTTCACCATGTTCAGAAGAAAGAAGTGAAATGACTACAAACAAAGAGAAATGAAGGATTCTTTATTATAGTAATCAACAATGTTTAAATTAGCAAAGCAGGAGCATTTAAGAATTCATGCTTATAGCTAATTTAGAAGAAAACATTAAGAACAATCACATTTAAAAACAGAGTACAATTAAGCAAATTTTGTTTCAATCTTTTATGTAAATTATTCAGAAATGGATTTGATGGTATTAAAAACTAATATAAAATTTCAGACAAAAGGTAGAAACACTTATTGAACTGTAGTCCAACACATGAATCCTGCAACAAGTCCAGTGCTTTCAAATCGTCATCCAGCAAGCCACAAGTAAATTTCTCCAAAAGCTTTTATTCCGAAAATCTCAATGTTACAACAGAGTAATAGAATCCACCCTCAACACTCTCTTTGAGGGTTTATTTATACACAAAATAATCTTAAACAATCTTACACTATCTTAGCCAATAATCTAGGCCGACTTAAAGCATAATTTACAAACAAACAAGAGACAAAGGGTCTCGTGGATAGAATAATGGGCAACTGCCGATGTGCTGTTCCTTTTTCCGTGGATGTGCTGGAGGTAAGTGTTGAAATAGGGCTCTGTGCTGTCCCTTGCAGTATTTCTTTGGCTTGTTGGACACTCTTTATTCTCACGGATACTCTTTAACCTTTTCACCTGATACTCTTTAACCTTTTCACCTGATACTCTTTCATCTGTTTTCCTGTTTTTACCATTTACTTGATAGTAAAGATAAATTCTCATCCTGAAAACAACTTTTATAGAATTTCCAACATTTCCTTCCACCATTGATCATCTGGTATCATAGTTCTTCTGAGCTTTCTTAAAGTTTCATCTGCTTCAGTAAGTTTATAAAAAGTGGGCTCATTCGGAAATAGATACTTTATTTCATGCTCCAGATGAAATAAATTCCTCACTTTATCATAGATACTTTTCCCAGTTGGTAATGCAGATTCTGACGAACTAGTAGAACAAACAGCTGTATTTTTAGCATGAGCCGTTATTCTCTTCTCATAGGTTTCCAAGTCTACTATTTGATCTTCTGTGAGCATGGGACTTGGTAACCCACTATCCAGCAAAGCTTGAAATTTCTCTCTGAAAATGTTGATGTCAACCAAAATGTCTGTACACTTTCTTTCTAAATTCTGCATGAAAGTCCTCTTGGTAAAAACTCTCTTTGCTTCCAAAACTGCACCTGTCCTGTCATCAATTCCTAACAATGCAAGCTGTTGTTTTGTTCTGGAATTCAAAAATTGAATGAGCTGACTGGCCTGTTCAGGCCTGCCTCTCAATTCATTCCTGGTTCTATTTATTTCTTCTTGGGCGATTTTAACCAACTCATTTTGCTCAAAAATAGCTTGAATAGAGGGCCAAATACCCTTTATTAATTCAATGATGTTACCCCAAAGAATGTCATTTATTTCGTTTAAAGGCTTCTCCAATGAAAGATCTTTTTCCAAAGCCTCAACCAATTTTTCCAACCTTTTTATCTCCCTGGTGTTATCAGCAGCTGTCTTTTTAGATGTGTCATATTTTTCCTCCAATTTTACTAATTGCAATTTAGTTTCTTGGAGTTCTGTGACCCTCAGTTGCAAACTCTCCATTTGTTTTATTAAGTCCTCAGAACTCAAGCCAAAAGTATTCACTTGAGATGGCTGTATCTGCTGCCCTGTTGTTGTAGTACCTGTTGTTGAAGTCTGCCTGATAGTTTCCTGTTCCTGCAATGCTTTTTCCAATTCCTTCTCTGTTTCATTTAGTCGCTCGGTCATATTTAGGAGCAACTCCATCATTTCTTCCTGTGAATTCCCTTTTATAACTTCTTGGGTCTGAGGGTGCCTCAAGGCTGGTAGTTTTAGCTGTTTTCTGAGTGTAGCTATATCATCCTCTTTCTTCTTTATCAATGCCTCAATACCTTTAATGTCTTTGGGATTGTGACCCAAACCAATGATTATCTCTTCTAAAGACTTTATTCTATTATCTTTGGCCTGTGAGGAGGCCTTCTCAATTTTCAATTGTGCAGTAGTGTTATTCAAAGAATCATGCAGCGTTATAGCTGCCATGGCCTTGTTGGTGAGAGTAGAATAGACCATTTCCCCAGTTTGTCTGTGAAGCTCTATCTGGTCCAGGGGATGGATATCCTTTGCTAAAACTTCAAAATTTGTTCTGATGTAATCTGCTGCTGAAGTTGGCTTTGGCACTTTTGCTTTGAAGTGGCTCATCAGCATTTTACCTTGTGAAAGGTCAAACGCTGACATTAGCCTTTCTTGATTATGGGGAGCCATCTTCATATATTGATCATATACCTTCATTTTCAATGGATCATTCTTTGCTTTAATATTAATGAAGGTTCTTTTAATATCTCCAGTGTCTGTCTTTGGCGGTCTGTAATAAGATACTTCAGTGCTTAATTGCTTTTGTGAAGCTTTCCCTTTCTGGCTTATGATTGTTTCACTTGCTGTGCCAGTTTGCTGACTATCTTCCCTTCCATCATCAAATACTTCATCTATAATTTCTACATCTGGAGGTGGATCAGATTTGTGTTTTTTAGTCTGATGTACCTGTGAGGCCCCTTTTGGAGGTGTGGTATCTGGAGCCTGCCTCTTTTTCCCTATTTCCACATTTAATGGAGTTTGCAACTCTAGAACTTGGATGTGCTTTGCTGGTGTGGGAGAAGCCTGTGATTGTTCCGGTGCTTTGGAAGTCTGTGGTTTTTCCGCCATGAGTTAGATTCTTCAACACGGACCTCGGATTACAAAAGTTCCTTTCTTACCCCATGCAATCGATGGACCGGCTTCTCGTACGTTTCGTCGTAGAGTGGTCGCCAAGATGTGCCAATGTAGGGTACCTGCATTTGACCACACGTTTCTAGGTCAAAATTCTTCTCAACATCTTTCATAATTTTATTCATTTTTTCTGCTTCACTTTCTTCCTCAACAAGTGTTCCTTCAACCCATTCATCTTGATTTGCATACTGTTCTAGATCAAGAATCTTGTGGTGTATATAAGGAGATGATTTATTCTTTAATCTCTTTTCACAAATAAAACCAAAGGGGTCATAAGGAACCCAACGGAAAGATGTCTGGAACTTTTTCTCTAATAGAATTTCTGCTTCTCTCTCAGCCTCCCTAGAATTGCAAATGAAAGGACCTAATTGGCTTTTGATCCCTAACTGAGCTTTCTTCTTTACATTACAAAAATGGATCACATCTGAATTGTTCATTTTCCTGAAGTATTCCAAGGCAAAAATCCTCATTGGTACATATCTGGGTAACCTGAATGGATGTAATTCACATCCATAAATCCTGATGACTGTATGGTTTTGATACAAATACCAATCCCAAACCTTATAACTCTTTGACAGTTGCAAGGTCTTTCTAATTTCATTGCTGAGTCTTGGGGGAGGAATTCCTGTTAACAAAGTTGTTGCAGGATATACAAACTGATCAATGAATTCTGAGTAGGAGTAGGGAGAATCAGAGGAAAAATGAATGATGGGGGACCAAAATATGACTGACCTTGGATTTCCCTTGGCATCAAGTTTTTGAACAGGGAAAGGGAACCTTTCTGACTGATAATAGATCATAAGATGATAGATAACGGAGGAGTACTTAAAAACTTTTTCAGTACCTAGTCTTATGAATTGATCATGGATCTTGTTGGCTATGAAGGAAGCAAAGTCATATTTAATCTCAGGAGGTTGCCCAGGAGTAAAAATGGATAGCAAAGCCAAGGTTATTTCATCCAAATATTCACTGGTGTTGAATCCTAAGACAAAAGATATTATATTTACAATGAGCCTTCCCAATGTATTGAAATAGTAAAAACCATAGGGGGGAGACCCTTTTGGCTGATGCTCAGGTAACATGAAATGCTGACACATGGATTTTAGCTTTTCTGGGGTTAATTTGCTGGTTTTCTCAATCAATCCTTCTATGGACAATGGTGCTAATTCTTGGTCTGGTTCAAAGTGTAACATGGCATTGATAGCCTGGGGAGTGATGGGAAACGAGCAACACGATGGGAGCTATTACATTATCTTATTGAGATCATGATTTGAATGACGAGTAATAGATGATTTATGAGAAAATAAGAGTGCAGAAGAATGAAATACTTTGAAGTTAGTTCCAAGCCTATAAAGATCTTTTATGTCTGGTGGCCGTCTCTGCAACGTGATGGCTCGATAGGGACTTTCATCAAATACGGGTCTTTAATTTGGAAATCTTTATCTCAAGAGTGACAAATCCCATTCACGGTGAGAGCATTCAATGGAGAGTGATATTCCATTGAGACTCATTTGGTTCTTGTGGATTCAAAATGGAGGTTTTTGGTTTTACTCATAGGCCGGGCGGAATTTCTAAAAAATGAAGGAAATTGGCACAATTTGTTGGTTCAGGGAGCAATTACACAGTTTTAAAACCTCTGGGAAGGACTCAATGATGATTTTTAATCACTATTTCAGCGAAAAACAAAGAACACTGAGTTTTACTTGCAGTCGGGGCGGAAAAGGATAAATACCTTTTTTTAGAAGGAAGCTGGGTCTTTTAACAGGTAACAGGTGATGGCGGGACTGTTCTTGAACATGGGCGTAGCGGAATCTTGGAGTGAATCAGTCAATTGCAGTGGAAATTTGAAAATCGCAGCAGGGAGCACTGTCGTTTTCAAATAACGAAAATAACAGAAAAACACGAAAAAATGGCTTTATTTACAAGTTAAAAGGGTTTTATTTTAAATTAACAGCGTCATCGACCTAAGGCAACGTATGCAAGGTTGAGCGATGGTGATGGCCGGGCGCGGTAGCGCACGCACGCTGATAAAGGTAGTTTATGTTGGAAGGCGGTTACGAGATGATCACACGTGGACGATGAACTGTTTCACTGTTCAAATACCACCCATCCCCCGCTGATTAAAAATAAGCAAGGATGAGCGGTAGGGACGAACAACGTTGATCTCGGAAATCCGGCCAGGTTTGGAAGAAATAGGGGAACATACGGAAGGTCGGTGTGGGCCGTCGGGTTTTCATGGAGAGTTTAACGTGTAATTTAATCACCCCGGAAGATTTTTAATAGGCGGAAAGGTTATTAACTAGTCCTGATGACTAATTAATCCCATGTGCATAATGAAAGGGGTTGCGGCGGGGGTTTGATTAAGTGGAATTCCATGTGGACAAACCACGGTGGCGCAAGACTTCTCCGAAGTTTTATTCATATTTTTGCGTTTTAAACATACATATCGCATGTTTAAAGTTTTTATATATATATATTTTATTTATATGGTAACAAACAAATATTATTTAATTACCATAAGGGCGGGATTATAATATATTGATAATTTTAACCAAAGGGCATATACTGGGTTTTTATTATAAATGCTCGGGGATATAAAATACTTTGGTTAAACTTTATAATAGGGGGGTTTTTTTTTGGGTTATTTATAAAAAGGGATTTATATACTTAGGATAGGGTA
This sequence comes from Pinus albicaulis, assembly GCA_034641835.2. NCBI lineage: Eukaryota > Viridiplantae > Streptophyta > Pinopsida > Pinales > Pinaceae > Pinus > Pinus albicaulis. The sequence continues at coordinate 538,286,769 of CM076583.1, read as the reverse complement.
TTTGACTAGGGATTTAGTAAATAAAGTTAAACATTAATATGACAAAGGGACAGGGAAAATCAAAACATTTTTGCACATCCAAGAAAGTGAAAACTTTTGAAGTAAATTGCAATATCTGATCTCCAACACTTAAACTTAGAATAGCAAGTTATCTTGAGGGATTTTTATGGAATTTTTCATGATGTTCCTAAGTAAAATGGGATTTTACTTAGGACCAGGTTAAAGATGGATGATTATAATGATGAATTATCTCAAGTACTTAGGTCTTTTTGATCATTAGGCCGAGGGTCCGGTCCCTCCAGAAGTCAAGGAAATGCCTTGAGCCCTTTTGATCTCCAAATACCTTAGTACTTTTGGAGAAATTAGTAAAACTTTTGAGGGGAAAGTGATGAGGGAAGTTAATGAGTTTGACTTTGCTCGCTGTAATCTTCCAGTGTATTTCCTGCTTCAGTACTTATGATGAAAGTAAAGGATCAACAATATGTAGCAGCAACATTCATTAGATAACACTTTGCAGCACCATCTACCTACCCTATCTACTTAACACTACCATTTTCTCTTCTTTATTAGGGTGCATTTAGACTTGCAAACCCTTTTCAATCTTTTTCTTTTTACATGATAAATCTGTCTATTTCTACCCTTATTACATCCAAGGGCTCAGATTAAACTGTTGAGCACCTTTTATTCACTCTACCTAGCTACTTATCTGCCAAGATTAAACTGTTTGGCTAGATATTTATTCTCTAATCTATAACATGAAATTTAAATATGAGTAAGCCAAGTTTAAACAGTTTGACTTATTCATGAATTGTGGCAAAGGTTTGACAAGCTGCACACAATTGATTTATTACAAAAATGAAATAGCAGTGGCATTTGGATTTGCACACTTTCCTTGGTCTATTTTTTGCTTGGGGTTCATTTCCTTCACTTTTTTTACCATTTTATTCTTTTTACCCTTTGATCTTTCTTTTAGGGTATACCCTCTTTACATTTTTTAACTTTTTTGATTTTTTGGTTTTTTAAGAATATGGAACACCTTTGCTAAAGTAAGAAGGTTTGAACATATTCCATAATTCCATCAAGACAATCATGAAAGATGACACCTATTGGTATAGGAGTCTAACACTGGCTCCACTTGGGGATGGCTTTTCCTTGTGGAAAGTCAATAACAGCAGGTCAGATGCCTCAAAATGTTTTCAAACTGAAAGTATGAAATCTTCCTTCTTCTGGTAGCTTTATTTTACATATGATAGTGAAACTCTTGAAGCTTAGGGCCTTCACTTCGGGCTTCAACTTCCAGAATTCACCATCCAATCCAAACTGCATTAACAAAAATAAAACAAGAAAACAATATATTATGTACAAGTTAGAAACATTAAAACACTCTAGTAAATGGGATCAAAATAATGCTTGAGCATTCGACCATTGACTGGTCCTTCTTCAACTTCTGAATTGTCCAAGTCCTTCAAAAAGTAAGTGTTGTTTCCCTGCAAGGCATGAATGATATAAGGCCCCTTCCACAAGAAATCAAACTTTCCATGTTTCCCTTTTTCTTCTCTTCTAGAATCCCATCTTAGGACCTTGTCTCCTAATTGAAAATCCTCTGCTTTAGTCCTTTTATCAAACATTTTCTTTAGCTTTTCCTGTAAGACTTGTAATCTTTGGTATACCTCTTCTCTGGTTTGTTGTAGGTGGATTGTTTGATTAATTCTTCTTTGAATGTCATTTGGCTCCACTTGAGCCTCCTGAAGTAATTTCATAACAGGAATTCCTAAAGATGATGGGAATCTTGCTTCAAGGCCATAAACTAACTCATATGGACTAATCCCAATTGATTTCTTAGTTGTAAGTCTGTCTGCCCACAATGCATTGGTCAGTTTCTTGTGCCAATTCTTTTTGTTTTCTTCCAATAACTTTTTGATGATATTGATAAGGCTTTTATTGGAGGATTCTGCTAGTCCATTACCCTGAGGGTAATAAGCTGTTGAATGGCCTAAAGTAATATGATATTTACTACATAAACTAATCATTTTCTTTGACTTAAATGCAGCAGCATTATCTGTTATAATCTTTTCTGGACAGCCAAATCTTGAAAGTATATTGGTTTCTAAAAACCCTATAATTACAGAATCATTTGCCTGTCTGCATGGGATAGCTTCAATCCATTTGGTAAAGTAATCTGTGGCAGTTAAAATCCATCTGTGTTGCCCAGAGGAAGAGGGATGAATTTCTCCAATAAAATCTAATCCCCATTGTTGAAAGGGTCTTTCTGTGGAAATTTGTCTTAATGGTAAAGGTAACAACTTTCTTTTACCCTCAAAGATCTGACACTTATGACAAGTTGTTACAAATTTCTTAACATCTGAAAACAAAGTTGGCCAGTAAAAACCAGCCCTTAAGATTTTGTCTGCAGTTGATTTCCAGTATAGATGTCCACCATAATCCCCTGCATGAAATTCATTAAGAACTTTATCAGCTTCATCTTTCAATAGACAATTCAATAAGATTCCTTCATGATTTTTCCAAAATAGAGTGCCATCTAAAATACAATATTTCAAAGATGTCATTTTTAAAAATCTTCTTTTGGTTCTGGACAACCCTGGAGGAGCTTGCAGGTTTAATAAAACATGAATTATATCGGTGTACCAGGGTGAATCTAAGAAAGCTTGACTGATCTGAGGAGTCGCCATCTCCTGCTCGTTATCCAGTTCATTGATGTCTAAGGCTTGGCAATTGGTTTCTGTCATAAGTTGTGCTAAACCTTGGCCTTTTATAAGTTTTGTTGGCTTAATCTCAATATCATATTCTAAAATGGTAGCTATCCACTTACCTCATTTACCTTCAATGCCATCTTGAGTCAAAATATCTTTAACTACTGCATTAGGCACATAAGCTATCACATGAGAATATAATATGTACACTCTGAAATCTTTAATTGCTTTTACCAATGCAAAAGCCTGTTTTTCCATAATATTGTATTTTAGAGATGCATCCCTCGTTACTTTGCTAAAAATACTATTTAACTTTTCACCTTGGTCATCTTTTTTGAAGTAAAGCAATTTGTAGCAGTGTATTAAAGCAAATGAAAAAATAATAAAGTCTCTATCAAATTTAGGACTGGTCAGAACTGGTGTCCTTGTTAAAGCCATTTTAATTTCCTCGAATGATTGTTTGGCTTCTATAGTCCAGTAAATGCTTGAATCTTTTCTCAACATGTTAGTTAGTAATCTAAGTAACTCTACTAGACTAGAAATAAATCTTCTCAGGAAATTAATTTTTCCTATGAATGCTTGCAATTATTTTATGTTTCTGGGGTGGGGTATTTGCAAACTTGCTTGAATTCTTTCTGGATCAATCCTAATGCCATCTTTAGAAATAATGTGCCCTAAGAGCTTTCCTTCTTTCAAACCAAACAATGACTTCTTAGGATTTAAAGAAATTCCATATTTTCTGCACTTTATAAATACTTGCCTTAAGTGATCTAAATGTTCTTGATCTGTTTTAGAAAAAACAGTCAAATCATCTAGGTAAATTACCAGAAAATCATGTATCTCTTTAGCAAAAGCAATATCCATTGCTCTTTGAAATGTAGCTCCTGCATTCTTGAGCCCAAATGGAATTTTAAGTATATTAGCATTGCCCATGGTCCCTCTTATGCTGTTTTATCTGATCATCGAGATGAACAAAAATACGGTTATGTGAAAATCCATCCGGTAGTGATATTATAGAAAATCTACAACCTTTAGAGAATGGTCCATTTTAGGAGGATAGTTGTCTTTTAAAGAAACTTTATTCAAATTTCTTAAGTCGACACACAGTCTAATTTCTCCTGTCTTTTTCCTTGTTGGTACCAGGTTTGAAACCCATTCTGAGAATCTGATAGGAGCTATAATCCCTGCTTCGAACATCCTTTTGATTTCCTTTTCAATTGAGGGTAATAAAACAGGATTTATTCTCCTCAGCTTTTGTTTAAAAGGTTTCTGGTCTGGTTTTAAAGGTATAGTGTGTTGAATGATAGATGTATCATAAGATTTGAGGTCTTCATAACTCCAGGCAAAAACATCCTGGAATTCTTTTAATAGTTCAACATATTTAACCTTTTGATCTTTTGGAAGGGATTTGGACAACTTAACTATTTTGGGATGTTCTGGGGTTCCTAAGTTGCATTCTTCCATATCAGCCTTAACAGGTTCCATTTTAGGTCTGAATGGAATATCATTTGAGTCGAACAGATCTTCCAAAGGCGTTAATCCTTTGGGTAATTGATTATCTTTTAAATTAATGATTTCTATTTCATCATCTATGATCTCATCAAATTCCATATGTTTCAAATTTTGCATGTCTTTTTCAGTGAATGTGGTAGGATGCAGCATATGAATTTCATTTTCTCTTGAAATTTCTATTTTTTGTTCTTTTTCTTGATCAAATTCATCAATGGTTATGTCTTCATCTATATTACAGTTAGAAAACTCATTCTGAAGTGTCAAAAAATTATTGATTTGATTGTTATTCACAAATACTTGCCAATTCAAAAGATTGTCTGGTATTGCAGGCCTGTGTCTAATCTCAGCTGAAAACTGATGATTAGGATCAAAAGGTAACTTGCATGTACTAGCAAACATTGCTAAACTGTGAGCATGTAAATTTTGTTTCCTGGGAATCTTGGCAAGTTGAGCTTGTAAAAATGTGTTGAGAATCTCTACAACTGTCTCTCGGTATTGTTTCAGTCTCATGTCTTTTGTTGAACATTCTCCTTTAATCTGTTGAATAATCAGCTCGGAGTCACCTATGATTGATACCCTAATACCCCCTAACTTCTTGACATGTTTAAGCCCTAATAAAAGAGCTTCATACTCTGCCATGTTGTTAGTGCATTTGAAATTCAACCTATAAGCATGACCTTCTGCATAATTGTTCTCAACATTATGTAACCAAATCCCGGCTCTTGCCCCTAGTCTGTTTACTGAGCCATCAAACTCTAAATGCCATAGAATTTCATGTTCATAATCCTCATCAATTTTTTAAAGTGTTTCTTGACAGGAGCTAGTTGTTTAGTTTCTTCAGGTATTTCTTGATCATCTGTTGTTTCTTTGTTTTCAGAGATTTCTTCAATTTTAACAGTGGTTTTGTTTATGATTTCCAATTCTGGAGCTTCTATTTCAGTAGGAAGATCTGACTCAGCATTGTATAAAATAAAATAATCCATATCAGAATGTACAGAATAAACAGGGAAGTTTTCAGGCTTCTCATGGCTACTCACTAAGTACTTCATCAAGGTTTCTCTATATAACCTTTTAGGCTGACCAAATACTGAAATAGTTGCATATGACATGTCTAGTTGAATAGACCCTCCAAGCTTAGCACCCCACGATCTAGACAGTAACATACCATATTTAGGTGGAATATCAGCAACTACTATGTCCATTAAAACAGACTTAGCAGGGTATTGTACCAAAGTAACACACAGATCTTTAATCAAACCTAAACATTTTACCTGACTAGAATCAAATGAAAACAAATATTTGTACGGTCTGGTAATATCTAGATTCAATCTTTCCATTACTGCTTTTGGCATCAAATTGTGAGATGCTCCAGAATCAAGCATTGCATTATGGAGTATCTTGTCATGAACATTCAGGCTAACATAAAATGGAGGGGTTCCTCCACTTTCTGGTTTGCCATTAACCTCGGGGCCAAAAAGAAGTTTGGGTTGATCATCAAGAATGTTTACTGAATCATCCAATCCAGTAATGTTAATGTTTAAAGACTTGGAAATCTGACTCCTATAGACATCATGTTTAGCCAATTCTGATAAAGGAACAACTATCTTAAGTTTGCCTATTTCAGCCTCTAGATTAAAAGGTTTTTCTGTTTGAGCTTTAGTGTTTTGCACAGTTGGGTTTTCTCTGTTTATTGGGTCTTCAATGTTTTTCTCTTTTTCATGAATGAAGTTTTGTTTTGAAGATGTTTCAGGACTAACTTCTACTATTTCTTCTACAGTTCCTATCTGAGGAGATGTATTGGATTGTTGTTTGTTGATTGGTTGGTTGTCAGAAACATCTTCAATTATTGGATTTGAAAAACTGGGAGTTATCCTAGGCAAAATTTGTATTTGGGGAATGTTTTGTACAGGGGGAATATTTTGTACAGGGGGAATGTTTTGTTTACCTTTGACATTTTGTTTTGTGGTTTTCTGTTTATTTTTCTCTGGTACATCTATCCGTCTACTTCTCAAGTTGTATTGTTTATGAACCTCGTAGATTGCTGTGTCATAGCCTTCCTTGAAATCAAAAGTCTCTCCTGAATGAGTTTGGAATGTTTCAAGGATATGATTCTCTTGATCATCCTGGGATAGGAAGACTTCTGGTTCATCTTTGTCATCATCTACATTGTTTATTTCTACATCTTCTGTAGGTTCTTCAGAGGTTGAACCTTCAACAAAGTTTTCTTGGAAAGGTGGCCTAATGTTTTGATCAGGGACATTCTTTCCAATATTTTGGTTCAAATTCCTCCTAAAGTTTGGGTTTCTTGCAACATTCTGGTTATCAGTAGAAGATTTTCTTTCAATGGTTTCCACTCTGTCTCCTGATCTTTCCATACCTTTAATGATTACATCCATCTTCTTTTCAAAAGCTGAAGGTTCTTCATTCATAGGCATTCTTCTTTCTGCCCTAGCTCTGGCTCGTTTTTCTATCAGATTTGCTTCTACACTCACCACTATGCTTTGCATTTCCTCTAGTGTCTGAGGAGCTCTTTCCCTAAGGGAATAAGCTATATTGGAGTCAAAACCATCTGGAAATTTAACCAACACGTTGTTGGGTGGGGGTCTTAGGTTTTGAGGAACTGCATTATATGATTCATTGAATCTTATGATGTAATCTTGTACGGTTTCGTTTGGTCTTCTTCTTAATTTTTCAAATTCTGAAAGGATCTGAAGAGGATCCTTCTTTTTCTCCCATCTGTTCAAGAATGCCCTATACAAAGCTTCTAAATCGGCAATACTGTTCGGGGTAAGAGCCCTAAACCAAGTTCTAACTTCTCCAGTAAGGCTCTGAACGAAAATTCTCATTCGGATATTATCAGTATCAATCTCATAAAACTCAAAGTAATCAGTCATTATTTTGGTGTGTTGTTGAGCTGTGTAAGTTCCTGATCCATCAAAAGGTGTGATCTTACTCTGGTAGTCCTGAGGTAAAGCTGGAGGGTTGGCTGGTAACTGTAAAGGGGCATATCGATTAGCCATTGGAAGATAAAGTGGGATAACAGGAGTAGAAGGTCTAGCAGGAGGAGAAGATGGTCTAGCAGGAGGAGATGGAGGAGTAGGAGGTGTAACAGGTGTTTGAAAATCTTGGGAAAAAACAACTGAACTCGCAGAAGCTTCAGTAATTACAGAGATGTTTGAACTTTCTTCAAAGGTTTGCTCAGACTGAATAGAGTTATACAATTCTCTGTCAAGATGATGTGAAACAAATCTGTATTGAAAATATTCAAAGAACAATGGATCTGGAACTAATCTAGATAATTCAGTTTCAGAAAAATTCACAAACAAAGATGTTTCAAATCGTGCATCAAAAGGAATGTCATCAATATATATAATTTTCACAGGACAAGATGCGGATCTAGAAAGTGGTCTAGAACTTCCTGTACTCTCCTGACTTCCTCTTTCAGAACTTTCTTGACTTCCTTGTCTTCTAAGAATCCTAGGAATTAGATTTGGATTTTCAAATATTGGTGGTGGATTGGGGTCAGGGTTTGACCTAGTATGTCGAATCCTTTCTGAAGCCAGTTTTCCTAGACTATGTGTTTTTTGGATTTTTTGATTTTAATTGAAAAAATAAATACAACTTCTACAAATTCTTCAAGAAATAATGATGTATGGTTAAAATTTTCTCAAAGATCTGTTTAAACTAGAGAATCTGATTGAAAATTTTTGAAACTAAGGTCCAGTATGTAAGCTAAATCAGAGATAGACTGAAGCAGCTTTTATTTACTTTTGCATTTGCAGAGCAAAAGCAATTTCAAAGGCTTCCTGGCTGATCTTCAGACTCTGTCTATAGCTTATAAATGAACAATATTAACAAATAAAAATGATTCAGATCCCCAGTATGGTCGCCACTATGTTATCACTCAGGTTTTCCTAGAAGTTGTGTAAGAGGAAAGTATACCCGAGGTAACCACAAACCAACCTTTCAGATGCAGAATCTAGCCAATCTGCATCCAGAGAGGGCTCTCTCTTTATGATTTATCTTTGTTCTTGGAAGGTTTTAGGCTAGTTATAGATTCAAGGGTTTGTTTGGAAATTGGTGGAATCCGCAAACTAAGGGCAAGGCTGAGAGCTTTCAGTCCATTGGGCTATGGAGTCAAAGGATGGCTTTACTGGACTTCTATTCTACGCACAAGATGGTATTACAGGGCAAGATAGCTAGACAGAGAACAATCCTTAAAATTTAAAGTGGGTGGGATGATCCTGAAGGGATGAAAGGCAACTAAGAATATTTCACCATGTTCAGAAGAAAGAAGTGAAATGACTACAAACAAAGAGCAATGAAGGATTCTTTATTATAGTAATCAACAATGTTTAAATTAGCAAAGCAGGAGCATTTAAGAATTCATGCTTATAACTAATTTAGAAGAAAACATTAAGAATAATCACATTTGAAAGCAGAGTACAATTAAGCAAATTCTGTTTCAATCCTTTATGTAAATTATTCAGAAATGGATATGATGGTATTATAAACTAATATAAAATTTCAGACAAAGGGTAGAAACACTTGTTGAACTGTAGTCCAACACATGAATCCTGCAACAAGTCCAGTGCTTCAAATCGTCATCCAGTAAGCCACAAGTAAATTTCTCCAGCTTTTATTCCGAAAATCTGATATTACAGTATTAGAATCACCCTCATGCTCTCTTTGAGGGTTTATTTATACAAAATAATCTACAACAATCTTACACTATGTAAGCAATAATCTAGGGTGACTTGACATAATTTACAAACAAACAAGAGACAAATGGTCTCGTGGATAGAAAAATGGGCAACTACCGATGTGCTGTTCCTTTCTTCTTGGATGTGCTGGAGGTAAGTGCTGAAATAGGGCTCTGTGTTGTCCCTTGCAATATTTCTTTGGTTTGTTGGACACTCTTTGTTCCCACGGATACTCTTTAACTGTTTCACCTGATACTCTTTCATCTGTTTTCCCATTTTTACCATTTACTTGATAGTAAAAATAAATTCTCATCCTGAAAACAACTTTTATAGAATTTCTAACATTTCCCTCCACCATTGATCATCTGGTATCATGGTTCTTCTGAGCTTTCTTAAAGTTTCATCTGATTCAGTAAGTTTATAAAAGGTAGGCTCATTCGGAAATAGATACTTTATTTCATGTTCCAGATGAAATAAATTCCTCACTTTATCATAGATAATTCTCCCGGTTGGTAATGTCGATTCTGACGAGCTAGTAGAACAAGCAGCTGTATTTTTAGCATGGGCATTTATTCTCTTCACATAAGTTTCCAAGTCTATTATTTGATCCTCTGTGAGCATAGGACTTGGTAACCCACTATCCAACAAGGCTTGAAATTTCTCCCTGAAAATGTTGATATCAACCAAAATGTCTGTGCACTTCCTTTCTAAATTTTGCATGAAAGTCCTCTTGGTGAAAACTCTCTTTACTTCCAAAACTGTGCCTGTCCTATCATCAATTCCTAACAATGCAAGCTGTTGCTTTGTTCTGGAATTCAAAAATTGAATGAGCTGATTAGCCTGCTCAGGCCTGCCTCTCAATTCATTTCTGGTTCTGTTTATTTCTTCTTGGGCGATTTTAACCAACTCATTTTGCTCAAAAATAGCTTGAATAGAGGGCCAAATACCCTTTATTAATTCAATGATGTTACCCCAAAGAATGTCATTTATTTCGTTTAAAGGCTTCTCCAATGAAAGATCCTTTTCCAAATCCTGAACCAAAATTTCCAACCTTTTTATCTCCCTGGTGTTATCAGCAGCTGTCTTTTTAGATGTGTCATATTTTTCCTCCAATTTTACTAATTGCAATTTAGTTTCTTGGAATTCTGTGACCCTCAGTTGCAAACTCTCCATTTGTTTTATTAAGTCCTCAGAACTCAAGCCAGAAGTATTCACTTGAGATGGCTGTATCTGCTGCCCTATTGTTGTAGTACCTGTTGTTGAAGTCTGCTTGATAGTTTTCCTGTTCCTGCAATGCTTTTTCCAATTCCTTCTCTGTTTCATTTAGTCGCTCAGTCATATTTAGGAGCAACTCCATCATTTCTTCCTGTGAATTCCCTTTTATAACTTCTTGGGTCTGAGGGTGCCTCAAGGCTGGTAGTTTTAATTTGTTCTGATGTGATATGTCATCCTCTTTCTTATTTATCAATGTCAATACCTTTAATGTCTTTGAGTTGATAAACAGTTATCTCTTTAAAGACTTTGTTCTATTATCTTTGTGCTTGAGAAGCCTTCTCCAATTCCAATTGTTAAATGTTATTCAAAAATCCTGGTATACATTGTACCAGCATGTTGGTAAGGTAAAATAGGCCATTTCCAGTTTTGTCTTGGCTCTATGTCACAGTACGGGGATGAATATCCTTTGTAAACTTCATTGTTCGTGTAATACTATGCTGAAGTTGTTGCTTTTGCTTTGGTGTCCCTGACATTTTACATGTGGTCAAATACGCTTGTGCTTCTTGATTATGGGGAGCCAACTTCATATATTGATCATATACCTTCATTTTCAATGGATCATTCTTTGTTTTAATATTAATGAAGGTTCTTTTAATATCTCCAGTGTCTGTCTTTGGCGGTCTGAAAGAAGATACTTCAGTGCTTAATTTCTTTTGTGAAGCTTTCCCTTTCTGGCTTATGTTTGTTTCACTTGCTGTGCCAGTTTGCTGACTATCTTCCCTTCCATCATCAAATACTTCATCTATAATTTCTACATCTGGAGGTGGATCAGATTTGTGTTTTTTAGTCTGATGTACCTGTGAGGCCCCTTTTGGAGGTGTGGTATCTGGAGCCTGCCTCTTTTTCCCTATTTCCACATTTAATGGAGTTTTCAACTCTGGTACTTGGATGTGCTTTGCTGGTGTGGGAGAAGCCTGTGATTGTTCCGGTGCTTTGGAAGTCTGTGGTTTTTCCGCCATGACCAAAGTTTCAATAACCTGGATTACAGGTTCCTTTCCTTTACCCTTGGGTTTTGTTGCAACTGATGGACTGCTTTCCTGTAATGCTTGCTGTAGAGTGGCTGTTGAAGATGTGCCAATGTAGGGTACCTGCATTTGACCACACGTTTCTAGGTCAAAGTTCTTCTCAACATCTTTCATAATTTTATTCATTTTGTCTGCTTCACTTTCTTCCTCAACAAGTGTTCCTTCAACCCATTCATCTTGATTTGCATACCGTTCTAGATCAGGAATCTTGTGGTGTATATAAGGAGATGATTTATTCTTTAATCTCTTTTCACAAATAAAACCAAAGGGGTCATAAGGAACCCAACGGAAAGATGTCTAGAACTTTTTCTCTAATAGAATTTTAGCTTCTCTCTCACCCTCCCTAGAATTGCAGATGAAAGGACCTAATTGGCTTTTGATCCTTAACTGAGCTTTCTTCTTTACATTACAAAAATGGATCACATCTGAATTGTTCATTTGCCTGAAGTATTCCAAGGCAAAAATCCTCATTGGTACATATCTGGGTAACCTGAATGGATGTAATTCACATCCATAAATCCTGATGAATGTATGGTTTTGATACAAATACCAATCCCCAACCTTATAAGTCTTTGACAATTGCAAGGTCTTTCTAATTTCATTGCTGAGTCTTGGGGGAGGAATTCCTGTTAACAAAGTTGTTGCAGGATATACAAACTGATCAATGAATTCTGAGTAGCAGTAGGGAGAATCAGAGGAAAAATGAATGATGGGGGACCAAAATATGACTGACCTGGGATTTCCCTTGGCATCAAGTTTTTGAACAGGGAAAGGGAACCTTTCTGACTGATAATAGATCATAAGATGATAGATAACGGAGGAGTACTTAAAAACGTTTTCAGTACCTAGCCTTATGAATTGATCATGGATCTTGTTGGCTATGAAGGAAGCAAAGTCATATTTAATCTCAGGAGGTTGCCCAGGAGTAAAAATGGATAGCAAAGCCAAGGTTATCTCATCCACATACTCACTGGTGTTGAATCCTAAGACAAAAGATATTGTATTTACAATGAGCCTTCCCAATGTATTGAAATAGTAAAAACCATAGGGGGGAGACCCTTTTGGCTGATGCTCAGGTAACATGAAATGCTGACACATGGATTTTAGCTTTTCTGGGGTTAATTGCCTGGTTTTCTCAATCAGTCCTTCCATGGACAATGGTGCTAATTCTTGGTCTGGTTCAAAGTGTAACATGGCATTGATAGCCTGGGGAGTGATGGGAAACAGAACACTTTGATCAGGAGCTAATACAACCCTCTGTGTGGGATCATAGTTTGAATGACAGTAATGAATGATTTCAGGGAAAATAAGGACTGAAGGAATGAGATACCTTGGGAGATTGGATTCCCACAACCCTATAAGATCTTGCCCCTTTGAGTATTCGTCTCTGCAGCGAAAATAGCTCAATAAGGGACTTTCATCAAAATGCAGGTCTTTAATTTGGAAATCTTCATCTTTCAAAGGTAAATAGTCCAATTCACGGTGAGGAGCATTCAATGGAGTGATATTCAGAGCTGCCGGGACCTCCATTTTGGTTCTTGTGGATTCAAAATGGAGGTTTTTGGTTTTCCTTACAAGCCGAGCGGGATTTCTAAAATGAAGGAAATTGGCACAATTTGGTGGTTCAGGGAGCAATTATACAGTTTTAAAACCTCTGGGAAAGGCTCAGTGACAATTTTTAATCACTATTTCAGCGAAAAACAAAGAACACTGAGTTTTATTTGCAGTCGGGGCGGAAAAGGATAAATACCTGCTTTTAGACGGAAGCTGGTTCTTTAACAGGTAACAGGTAATGGCGGGATTATTCTTCAACACGGGCACAGCGGAATCTTGGAGTGAATTGGTCAATTGCAGTGGAAATTTGAAAATCGCAGCGGGAGCTCTGTCGTTTTCAGAATAACGAAAATAACAGGAAAAACATGAAAAAATGGCTTTATTTACGAGTCTAAAGGGTTTTTATTTTTTCGAGGTGTGACGTCATTGGCGTACGGGGTGACGTATGCAAAGTCGGGTGATAAGCGGTAAGCGGTAAGCGCCCGCACCGCTTTTGGTCGATGGTGGTTTATATCGGAAGGGCAGCGATTCCACAGGATAATCGCCACGTGGAGGGTGGACTATTCAAAAACCACCCATCCCCCGCTGGTTAAAATGCTGACAAGGGATGGGCAGCGGGGTGAACATTGGCCGTTGATCTACGAAGGGGTGATCCAACGGCTGAAGAGATGGGGGAACATGCGGAGGACTCAGGTGTGGGCCCGTCGGGTTTTAAATCAGTTTAACGTATAATTTAATCATCCCGGGAGATATTTAATAGGCGGAAAGGTTATTAACTAGTCCTGATGACTAATTAATCCCATGTGCGTAATGAAAGGGGTCGCGGCGGGGGTTTGATTAAGTGGAATTCCATGTGGACAAACCACGGTGGCACGAAACTTTCCTGAAGTTTTATTGATATTTTTGTATTTAAACACACATATCGCATGTTTAAAGTTTTTATATATATATTTTATTTATATGGTAACAAACAATCATTATTTAATTACCATAAGGGCGGGGTTATAACATATTGATAATTTTAACCAAAGGGCATATAATGGGTTTTTTATTTTAAATGCGCGGGGATATAAAATACTTTGGTTAAACTTTATAATAGGGGGGTTTTTTGGGTTATTTATAAAAAGGGATTTATATACTTAGGATAGGGTATTTGACTAGGGATTTAGGAAATAAAGTTAAACATTAATATGACAAAGGGACAGGGAAACTCAAAACATTTTTGCATATCCAAGAAAGTGAAAACTTTTGAAGTAAATTGCAATATCTGATCTCCAACACTTAAACTTAGAATAACAAGTTATCTTGAGGGATTTTTATGGAATTTTGCATGAGTTTCCTAAGCAAAATAGGATTTTACTTAGAATAAGGTTAAAGATGGATGATTATAATGATGGATCATCTCAAGTACTTAGGTCTTTTTGATCATTAGGCCGAGGGTCCGGTCCCTCCAAAAGTCAAGGAAATGCCTTGAGCCCCTTTGATCTCCAAATACCTTAGTACTTTGGGGGAAATTAGTAAAGCTTTTGAGTGGAAAGTGATGAGGGAAGTTAATGAGTTTGACTTTGCTTGCTGTGATTTTCCAGTGTATTTCCTGCTTTAGTACTTGTGATGAAAGTAAATGATTAACCAACATGTAGCAGCACCATTCATCAGATAACACTTTGTAGCACCATCTACCTACCCTATCTACTTAACACTACCATTTTGTCTTCTTTATTAGGGTGCATTTCGACTTGCAAACCCTTTTCAATCTTTTTCTTTTTACATGATGAATCTATCTATTTCTACCCTTATTACATCCAAGGGCTCAGATTAAACTGTTGAGCACCTTTTATTCACTCTACCTAGCTACTTATCTGCCAAGATTAAACTGTTTGGCTAGATATTTATTTTCTAATCTATAACATGAAATTGAAATATGAGTAAGCCAAGTTTAAACAGTTTGACTTATTCATGAATTGTGGCAAAGGTTTGACAAGCTGCACACAATTGCTTTATTACAAAAATGAAATAGTAGTGGCATTTGGATTTGCACACTTTCCTTGGTCTATTTTTTTGCTTGGGGTTCATTTCTTTCACTTTTTTGACCATTTTATTCTTTTTACCCTTTGATCTTTCTTTTAGGGTATACCCTCTTTACATTTTTTAATTTTTTTTTGATTTTTTGGTTTTTTAAGAATATGGAACACCTTTGCTCAAGAAAGAAGGTTTGAACATATTCCATAGTTCAATCAAGACAATCATGAAAGATGAAACCTATTGGTATAGGAGGCTAACACACCCCACTCCCAAATCTCCCTCACACTCCACTCCAACCCACTCCACCTCCACCACCAATATTCGATATGGCTAACTCTATTAAGATGCATACTTTTAAGGGTGTCAGAAATGAAGACACTGAACAATTTTGGTTTGTCGTAGAGGCTATGTGGAAGGCACAACAAATTAATGATGATGATGTTAAGAAGGAACAACTCACTACTGCATTTCAAGAACGTGTGTGGGAATGGTATATGAGTTATGTAGAAAATAGCCCAAATGCAGCGATAGATAATCTCAAATATGCATTGAAGGAACAGTTCCAGAAGCCAAATTCATATGCTCAATGTGTTACCAAATTAAATCATATTCAATAGGAAGTGAATGAGACTGTATGGGAATTGGATCATCTGTTAAAACATATCATCAGATATGGAGGCTTCACTATTAGTGATTATCATAATAAAGAATGGGTCATTGAAATGTTATTACCGCATCTGCGCTTGCCTTTGTCTCAACAAAAGATCGCATCCCAGGTCGAAGCTATGGAAATCAAAATGAAGCCGGAGGCTTCTCCAGTTTAGAATGCGCATGCCAGGGTTCAACAGATTCAAAGTCAATTGGCTACCCTACATTTAGAACTTCAAATCTTGCAGATGGAGAATGGGAAGGACATGCATGCAGAGATATGGTGTGTTCGTTGCAAAGTTGAAGGACACTAAAAGCAGCAATGCCCTGTGTTTGGTGAATATATGGAAATTGGAGGACCGATACTGATCAAACCTAATCTAGGGGTTGGAGCACCGCCAGGTGGGATCCCTCCAATATGGTGTGCAATATGTCAAGTAACTGGACTACATCCTACATAATACTATCCCAGGTTGCACAAATATATTCCGATGAACAAGCAACTCTATTGCAACTTTTGTCGATCTATAGGCCATGATGAGAAGCACTATCATAGTTTTGACCTAATGATTGACCAATATGTGACCTACAGGATACAGTCAGAAAATAGAGGTCTAGATTCACCTACGTCACCATCTGAGCACAGGGGATTTTAGGGCCGAGGGCATGGAAGAGGAGGAGGAGCTGGTCAAGGAAGAGGCCAGATAATTTGTTATAATTATGGAGAAGTCGGCCACTTCACGCATGACTCCACAAACCCAATACAAAAATCCTGTAGGTATTGTCGACAGTTTGACCATGTAATTGAAGATTGTTTTTCATTGTTTGCAAATATTCCAGAGAAGAATATTGTGACAACTACACGATACATTCAGATGATGAGGGTAGAGTAGCACGATGAAGTTCCCAGTGTTAATATTGTGGCCAAAAGTGGTGTAACAGTTGGTGCAAAAAAACCCGAAGGTAAGAAACTTGCTACAGATGTCTGGGTTCAAAAGGCTCCTAAGAAGAAGGAAGGATTTAACTTGCATAATAAAAAGGATACTTTTAATGAAGAAAAGTATAATTTAATGGAACCTGGTGAATTGACATGAAAAGTAGTGATTAAACCTGTTGATATTACAGAGGTGACCGATCCAGCTAAGCTAAAAATGTTTCTGCAGGCTTATATTAAGCTTCTGCACAATAAGAAGGCAGTTGAAAATATGAAAAAAATAATTGAAAACTGTGCTGAGAAAGAACAACCCTAGAAGGGACAACCTTAGAAGGAACAAAGGGTTTTCAACAAAAACTACAAAATCAAGAGAAGGATTTGACAGGAAACACACTTGACTTCTCAAGTAAGAGACTTTGAGATAGATCAATTCATTCTGGATATGGGATATAATGCAAATGTACTACCTAAGAAAACATGGAAAATAATGGTAGAGCTTAAGATAGAATGGTCCACATTTCAAATACGCATGGCTAACTAACAAAATATTATCCCAACGGGAAGACTCCCTAGGGTAGTAGTTGACATTAAAGGATTCAAGGTGTTTGATGACTTGGAAGTCATTGAGAATGTTGATAATAAAAAACCATATCCTACGTTGTTAGGCTTAGATTGGGATTTTGACATGGATTTTATTATTAACCTCAAGAATAAGAGCATGGTATTTGAAAGCAATGGGATAAGGGTTGTGGTCCCTCTAGATCCAACAGAAGGAGAAAGACACAGAGCCGGTGCGCAATGACTATGCAGAGGATGATATTGATCATGTGTATAGATTGACTGCAAGGGACAAGGATTATATCAACCCCACAGCAGATGGTCGACTTAGTTTGGAGAAGGATAGTTCATGCTTGTCAAACTAAGATGAAGAATTGGAAAACTAACATAACTGCTTACATGAAGTATCCACAATGCGTTGTAATCGAGTTTCTAGATCTCTGAGTTGTATATCCTCTGAGATACATGAACTGCCCCATTATGATGGTATAGGAGATGTCAATATATTTTTAGATGTAATTTAAAGGGATTTTCCAGAGGAACAATGATTGTGCATGCTTGATCTAGCTTTGCGCTCAACCCCAGCATGCTGGTGGGGCACTCACAAAGAGAATATTGCTACTTGGAGGGACTGCAATTGAATGTTTCAATTGCAATTTGGTAGCCCCGTCACTCGAATGAAAGGAACATACTCAGACATAGAGGATCCACGCATTCATTTATCTAATTGGACTGAAGTTTGGGGACAAAAACTGCAACAAGAATGGGTTCACATATTCATCCATACATTAGAGAGGGTACCCATGAACTAGTACTTGGAAACTGAGCTGCGATGTGCTACTGTTGAGTGGACTACGCTGAAAGAAAGCTTCATTTTGACTTTCAGCTTTGAAAGTGGGTTCCAGAGCATTGATGAGGCATTACAAGAGATTCAAGATTTTATCTTTTATATTTCAAAGGAATCATTGTTATGGACCTCACCATAATGGAATGCGTAGTTAGAGGCTTCATTTGAATGCAGAAATGTGACCGCTAAAGACAATGAGGAGGATCCAATAAATATTAACATTCCTGAGTCCGAGGGTCAGTGCACAATTGTTGGACCTGATATTGCACTATTAGATGTTGCTGAACCTGTTAAAACTAGACAAGTTAATATTGGGACAGAAGAGCAGCCTAAGTTTTCCAAGATAGGAGATTATTGGAATGAAGATACAATGGTTAAGATTGTAGAACTTCGCATTGAGTATCAAGAGTTGGTCCCTACTAAATTTTCTAAGATAAAAGGGATTATTGGATACCTTGGTGTGATGAAAATCACCTTGAAACTAGATGCTAGGTCTGTCAAGCAGTGCCCTTACAGATTGAACCCAAAGTATAAGAAAAAGGATAACGAAGAACTAAAAAATATGGTTGTTGTAGGAATTATTGAACCAATAAAAGAATCATATTGGGTGAGTCCCATGGTAGTCCAAGAAAAGAAAACAAAAGGTGAAATAAGGATCCGTGTTGAATTGCGCAAATTGAAAGATGCGTGTGTGCATGATCCTTTTCCAACCCCATTCTCAGATGAGGTGTTGCAAAATGTAGGAGGGAAGGAAGCGTATTCATTTACAGATGTATTTTCAGCATATCATCAGATAAGGATCACACTCGAAGAATGGAGCATGACTACCGTTGCGACAGAATGGGGTTCACTCCAATATACTGTGATTCCATTGAGATTGAAGAATGCGCTAGCCATATTTTTGTGCATAATAGTTTTTGATTTCAAAGACTACAACCACAAGTTCTTAGAAGTATACTTCAATGATTGGACCGTTTTTGGGATCTTAAAGAAACATGTTTCCAACCTATGTTTTATGCTAGACACTTGTCGACAATACCAAATTTATCTGTCCTTGAAGAAGTGTTTATTCTACATCCCCTTTGGTATTTTTCTAGGACATATAGTCTTCCAACAAGGATTGATGTTTGATCCAACCAAGATTGTTGTCATCATTAATCTGGATCCCCCGACGAATGTGAAGCAACTACGTTCAATCTTGGGACGAATGTGAAGCAACTATGTTCGAAATTTTATCCAAGCTTATGTGAAGATAACTGTGCCGATGGAGACGCTGTTGAAGAAGGATGTCAGTTTATGTTTGGATGCGGACTATTAGAAGAGTTTGGACATACTCGAGGAGAAGATGGTAAGTGTGCATATCTTATTATTCCCAGATTGGAAAAAGGATTTCGATGTACATGTTGATGCTTCATGTATCGCACTAGGAGTGGAATTAGCACAACCAGGTGTTGGAGATATTGATCTTCCTATTGTGTTTGGAAGTCAGAAGCTGTCAAATGCTGAGTACAATTATTCAGCTATAGAACAAGAAGGACTAGCCATGTTGTATGTGCTGCAAAAGTTTCGTCATTATCTACTTGGAGGTAATTTCAAGATGTTCACTGATCATTCTAATTTCAAATACCTGGTGAATTAGCCTATGTTAGGGGGAATATCTATAGGTGGCTCCTCTTGTTCAAGGAATATGATTTTGAGGTGATTGTAAAGCCTGGAAGGTTGAATGTAGGACCATACCATTTATCACACATTGAAAGTGGTGAAGAGCCAACCAATTTGGAGGAGGGATTACCAAACACGCAGTGGTTTGATATTAAGATAGTTGACGATCATTTTATAGATATCATCCATTAACTAAACATTGGAACTACACCTGAATATACACTTAAGCAGAAGAAATAATTTCTCGCACACACAATGGAATTCACCTGGATCGTAGGTCAATTATACAAGATGGGAGTTGATGAAGTATTGAGGTGATATGTTCCTAAGTTCGAAAGACCTAGAATATTGGATGAAGCACATGGAAGCATTGCAGGTGTTTATTATGCTAGAAAACTGATTGCGCAGAAGGGTTTAAGGGTTGGGTTGTGGTGGCCTATGGTGCACAATGATTCTAAGGAATATTTATGTGTTTGTGATGTATGTCAAAGGACGGGAAGACCCTCGCGCAGAGACGAGATGCCACTACAACTGCAGGTTACTTTGTAGGCATTTGGCAAGTGTGCAATTGATTTTGTCAAACCAATTAATCCTCAAGGGAAGAAGACTGGAGCACAATATATTATCACTGTTACATATTATTTTACTAGGTGAGCAGAGGCTCAACCTACAAAGGAATGCAACGTAGAAACATCTGCACACTTTATTTTTTAGAACATTCTGACAAGGTTTGGGTGTCCCAAAATACTGATGAGTGATCAGGGTATGCATTTTTTTAATGAGACCATTCAGGCGCTGACCAAAGAATTCAAATTACATCACCAGAAGAGCATGCCATATCATCCTTAAGCAAACGAAGCCGTTGAAGCATTCAATAAGATACTGGAAAATGCACTCACAAATATATGTAATGCTAATCACAATGACTGGGATGTGCACATACTTGTTGTTTTATGGGCATACAAGACTATGTGCAAGAAGCTGACAGGACAAACACCATTTAGTATGGTCTATGGACAGGAGGTCGTAATGATTATGGAATACATTGTCCCCAGTTTATACATCGCAATAGTTACCAACATGGTTGATCCATACAATATGGAGGAGAGATTGTCGCATCTTGTTTCAATGGAAGAACATAGATTCATTGTGATATTTCAGAATCTATCCAAGCGCTAAAAGCTAAGATGCAGGAATCTAGACCAAAGTGACTCAAGGATGAGTCACGAGTTTGTGTTGGGGGCTTGTTGGGATAGGGTCCCCTGGGGTCAAAGTTAAGTCAAATTTTTTATTTTTGTTAAAGCGTAATGCACAGTTCAAGGGGCTTTGGGGTTGGTAAAATCTCCTTCTTTTTGTAACAGGTAAAAGGGTAAAACATGGGGCTCAACCCACGATTTGAGCCCATGGTTTTAACGTGTCTAAGTTGTACAAAAAAGCATGTAAGAGTCAAGTTGAACAATGAACTAAGTATGAATGAATGAATGATTTTTTATGTGATATTGGGCAAGTTTGTAATAAGTCTAAGTAGAGATAGGCTCCTACTACTATGTGCGTGGAGACCTAAGTCATGGGTTGTGTGTCACAACTCTACATATGTGTGTGCAAGAGACAAAATTGTAAAAAATTGAATATCTTCTAACAAAGAAAAGTTTTGGCAAAAGTGTGGTTTACTTGCATGATATTTGTTTATGGGTTGATGTATCGAGTTACTTATAGATCTGTTGAAATTTACTTATTGATGCATATTTGTTTAAGTTGATTATATAATTACGCAAGATCTATATATGTTTATGCTAAGGATTTATTTGAAATAATATCTGGATAAAATATATCTCTATGTTTTCCCAAGTCTTCTTCTATGTTAAGGGTTTTATTAAATTTAGATCTGAATTGGGTTAAAAGGAACTTGCGCAGAATAGTAGTAGTTAGATCTTATTGGAAGGGTTAGATCCACAAAATAGTTCTCCCTCAGGGTGTGGAAACCTAGTTCCATCACCCCTCCATACTGTTTCAGGTGAGACTTTGGTCTGCAAAAGCAGATCACTGCCAAAAGGGCCAGTATTTGGAGGGTTTTGTTGGTTGCACAGAACACTCTGAACCTGGGTCAGGACCCCTTAAGCCAGCACTGACATCAATTGATGTGAATGGGGAAATACATAATATGTACATGTGTCTTGGTATGAGTTAACAAGCGAAGGGTTAGGGGGAGTATAATTGTATGAGTTATTGGTCCCTCCTTAAGGTTGGCCATATCCAATAGATCCTTGTGGATATAGGGAAGGATGCTTGTAAGATATCAATCTAATTACACCATTTGTGACATGAGATTCATTAGGTGTAGAAGAAGCACTAGGCTAAGGGAGGTCAGGGTTAATGGTATAGACATAACCTGATTTGGAATATATCAAATCGAACTAAAAGTACTTTTGAATGGATTCTTCTTCGGTTTTCGGAAAAGTGGATGCAACATATTTACCAATTGGAGCAAGGAGGGAACTGAGGAAGAAATATAGGAAAACTTACTCTTCAATTTCTAGAGTTTTACACAAGCTTTTATATCTATGTCATTCTTGGACATGATCGAAAAGGTAGGTCATAGAGATTTTACAAAATGAGAGGTCAAAAGTTCAGTACCAGTAACATACCGGACATGCAATTAGAAGTAGGATTAAAATGCATTGGAAAGGGTCACGCGCACCTTATGTGATGCATGGTGTTGATCTACATACCACTTCATAACAGAGCCAATGAGGGTGCATTGAAAGAGTTTCATATGAATGGAGTCATGATCTGTTATGGACTTGGAGGAACACCACATGTGAAAATTTTGAATTTGGTTAGTGGGATCCTCTCTACAGTTCCCTTTGAACTTAGGGATGTTAGAGGGGAGTTAGTTGGAATGGGTGCCCATTTGGATTCATGCTGAAGAGGATCATTAATAACCTGGTTCAAATCAAGGAGATTCAAACCTACTATATAGGGAAATAATGGTTGATTGATAGTCATTCCTTGTGAGGTCCCAATGTTACTTCCAGGAGAGGGACCCTGAGTATCATGAGCATTGATGCTATTTTTTTCTCCACTATTAGTGCCAACATCAAGACCGATATTACCACCAGTATTAACACCATAAATGGTAGCAACTTTAGGTTGAGAGGACTTGGAATATGAGGAAGAATTGGATGAATCATAAGTACTAAAGTCTGAAGGTGGACTAGTGAGAGGGGCCTTGACTCGTTTGGAAGTTTCTAATGGATATCATAATAGAAACTGAGGGTGAAGACCATGGAGTGTCCAAGAAAAATTCCTAGGGGGTGAAATGATGTTAATACAAGGATAACACTAAAGGCTAGAGGAAAAGGATGAAGAAAAATAACAATAGAGAGAAATCAAACACTACATGTAGTGGTGCAGCACGTAAGCAGCTAACTAGAAATTACTTCTACTCTAATTCAAGAAATATTGTCCTATAAAAATAAAAATAACTCCTATCCTAAAGGTTACCTACCCCTCGTTCTATGTTCTAATGGCCTTCCAAAAAATTTATTACTTGCGAGGTCTAAGGTTCATAAGTATAGAATTTAGTGAAAGGTAAGGTAAAGGTATGGTTGCTTCCCACGACCACCACCTATAGGGTTTTTTAACCCTAAGAAATGAAACTATGGTTACCTTTTTCCAATGGAGGTGATTGAATCTCAACTTTTGAGTGTCATATGCAGACCCAAGTTCTCGACCAAGAAGTGGGAGTTTCAAGTGGAACCACTAGTATTATTGTCTTAGGCCTTACCCCCTCTAATGGGTTTTTTCTCTGCACTAGCTTTGGACCATTGAATTATGGAGTATTTAAAGCACCCTAAGAGGAAAACAACTATGTCACAATGTATAGTTATTGGTGGATTTTATTGGGATGCGTACCTCACCAACCCTAACCTAACTATTAGATTCTTTTTCCTGGTGCCCAAGTGGGCTTAGATCTATGTTGGTTAGATTAAGTGGTTTTTTAATGGTATTATTTTGGAGGTAATAAAAAATATCACTTTCACTTAAGGTGTGAAGTGTGTGTGAAAATATGTAAAATGTGTTGTTAGAAAGTAAATGAGAGAGCTAAAAAATTAACTGAACTGAACATAATGTAAATAGATCTAATCACACTCTACTTCCCACCCAAGGAGGATACAAACAATATAAAAGTGGAAAAAATAAGGCAAAAAAATGCATACAAAGAGATAAATAACCAAAGTGGGTTGGGATCTATGGTCAAGATGCTTATTTTATGCAGAAAAATCAATAAAGAAAGACTGAAATCTTAGCTGAAATGGTAGCAAAGAAACTCACTAATGAAAATGCACCTAGGGAGGAATTTGAATGATGATGGAACAAAGAAAAAAATGGGGCTCAATTGTAACTTAAAAGTCTAAAAATATGTTGAAACAAGATACTTGATCTTTTATAAAAACAATGTTATATAGCCCTGAATAATAGACTACCAAATCAACAAAACCCATTTTAAGTAGGAGGTGTACTTCAGACACTAGAGGGATTTTTTCCTTCCTCCAAAATTAGTTGCA
Organism: Pinus albicaulis; assembly: GCA_034641835.2. Lineage (NCBI taxonomy): Eukaryota > Viridiplantae > Streptophyta > Pinopsida > Pinales > Pinaceae > Pinus > Pinus albicaulis. The sequence goes on along the minus strand of CM076583.1, from coordinate 538,262,750 downwards.
TTGAAGAGATAGAGGCCTAGAGTGGTTTTAAAGAATGAGATAAGACCTCCCTAATTGACAACCAGATCTGAAATTCAACAAAAATTTGCAAAACCACAAAAAGTTGGGCAGTGCAAAAAACTAGCCCTTTCCTACATTGGAGTGCAAGTTATGGCCCTTTTCCTACGTTGGGCCACTGTGCTTTTCCCATAAAAAGTGAATTGGCTCTCTTGTGTTAGAAAATAATAAAGACATAAATATTTTCTTATTCCTGATAATTACTTGTGATGTTTCTTACTACTATGACTCTTTATATCCTCTTTCTTTTAGTTCATCAAGAAATTACAAAAGAAGCAACACATAAAACAATAGACACCATATGTAGGTATTATGCCAAGGAAAACCCCCATAAAGGGGAAAACCCAGTCAAGATAATTATTCTTTCAATAGCATACTTTGAGACACTTCACCCTAGACATATACCATACTTTCCCTCCACACTATGTCAGCCTCCCAGATCTTCAACCCTTTTCCAACAACTTCGACTAAGTAGTAACTTCTAGTAGCAGACAGCTTCTGAAAGAAAAAATCTTGGAAGACTTCGATCTCCCAATCTAGGGCACAAAACATAGAGAGATAGGAACCAAATTTTTTTTCTTCTTCTCTTAGACTTCCCCAAATTCACAATTCTTTCGGCCTCCCAACAATAGACTTCGAACTTTTCCCAACTGCAAGAGATATTGAACTTGCTGTGAGAGAGTGTGCTCCAAATTAATTTGATTTCCTTCCTTTTATAGGCTCCAAGTGAGATCGAATAGGTGTCTCTTAGTTTGACATGATTCCTTTTAGGCCGACTTGGTGTGGAGGTCACATAATTCATATTTTACACAATATTAAACCTTTTTACATGATTCAAAAGACCAAGACAGGTCTTTTTAAAAGTAAAATAACTCTATTAACTCAGATTAAATCCTAGAAGTCCTGAATGGGGAATTTTACCTATAACAAGGTAACCCAAGCATGAAAACCATGCTTCAATAGGTCACAATAATAATAATAATAATTATTATTATTATTATTTTCTTTATTTTTTTGACAAGTATGTTACAAGATGACTCAAGTACATTAAATGAAGACTGAACCTAGTGACCTAGGAGGACCTTGCTTCAGTGTAGATCGATAGTGAGGTCCAGTTAGCTCCAGTTTGTCCGATGAGAAGTCCAGTTCAGTCTTCAGTTTGTTAAGTCCTCTAGTGATCCGGATGAAATAATCTTCGATTGGTTCCAATTAATTCTTCATGGTATAAATGTCATGGTGTTTTTGAATGTCATGGTTCAACTTGATTTCATGATGTAATTATGTGGTAATCCTAAGCTAAGGTGTAATGATAGGTTCATGGTTATGTAATGGTGACATGTACCTATGGTAGACTAAGACCTAAGGTCTAATCCTAAATCTAAACTATGGTGGAGAAATTATGCAAAGGTCTTAAGGCTAAATACCTAGCACTAAACCTATGTATTAAAACCTAAGGTGTTAAAACCTTGCAATGTATTAAAACCTAAGTTATAAAGGTTCAAACCCATGTAACAAACTTTGTAATACAAAATTTATATTAAAACCCATTAGTCAACCACGCGGGGAGCCTAACCGCAGCGGAACCGTCGAGCCGATTTCATGTTAATGAGGAATAGGTAACCACAGTATCGAGACCATAGCAACAGTTGTTTCGAGATCGCGTAGCTGGCATGTGAACAGGCCGACCACAGTGGAACCGTCAGTGTGAAGCCACCAGGGACAGACCACCAGGTGGCAGTCTGCGGTTAGACCGCAACCTATCACATGCAAACTGTCAGTTATTTTTTCCATTTAGCAAACCGTCGGGGTTAATTATAACATAAGGTATTATTTGGATTTTTTTTATTTAAATGCGCAAGTTGTAATTCAAACCACCATATACCTAATCTCCTAAGGTGGCACATTCCTACATGATCGAGAGCTTTTCCACCTAATATCATTTAATTGTGACAACCACTTTCCATTTATGGTTCAGGAAATTCGAATAATGAACCTTCATTTCATTATAAAAACCACCTTTGTTCATGATGAAGGGGAGAGTGACCTTGAAGGCCTATATTCAAATTCTGAGCAAGAGAGGAAGTTTTTTTTTATCAGTGTAACTTGGTCGTCTGAAGGCAGAATTAAGCGCAAAGACAGACGTTGGAAATATAGGAGAGAGAGATTTATATTGACAGTGACCAAAGGTGCCTACGAGCACGTTAAATCTAGTGTTTTTCTGTGTAAATACTTCGTTAGATCAATCCTTAATAAAACAGATGCCCATCTTGAAAACGGACCTGGAGACGTAGTCCACCAGCGATGAACTCCATTATCAATGTTTGCTATCTCTTATCTATGTTCTCTGCTATAATTTCATGTTTAATATTCTTATTAATTTCTGGTTTAAGTCGTTAAATAAATTTTCTTTCCTTCAATCTTCCACATTAAGCGATCGAGTTAATAATCAATTCATCGACTGTTGGAAAATAATTAGTTCTACTTCAGTATTAGATCATATTTATTTCAGATAATATATTTTTGTATCAGAGTAGGTTGTGTTGTAGGATTTTTTCCAGTGAATGTTAACTAGGTCCAGGTTGCGACGTGGAGAAGGAACGCTTGAGGAGATAGACTCAGAAGTTGGAAAGTGAAAAGTCGATCATCAATCGAAAATGGGAGGAACCGAGACAGGTGAAACTCTTGAAGTGAAGGTCATGGGTGAAGAACAGATTCAACAAATGTTATTGAACATGGAGTGGATGTTGGGAGAACTCTACGAATATAAGAAGGCAAGAGATGCAAATTCTTCTTCAAAGGCATCAAAGAAGGACAGGGGAAAAGGAAAATCTGATAAACCTCCTTCTCCTCCATCATCTTCATCATCATCATCATATTCTTCTTCTAGCTCATATTCTGAAATAGAAAAGAAACCTTTGAAATCTCTTTTGAAACTTGATGTAAAATTTGAACTACCTATTTATGATGGAAAAAAGAATCCTGAGAAACTAGATAGATGGATTAAGTAGTCAGAAGTGTATTGCAGAATTCAGAACATTTCTGATGAAAGAACAAAAATTCAGTTCGCTGCACTTAGAATGGGGCGAACAAATTTAATCTAGTGGGAAAGTAAAGATCAAGTAGATTTAAAGCGGGAAGGTAAAGTCATTTATTCATGGTCTAAGTTTTTAAAATCTCTCAGAAAAAAAATTCTATCCTTTGGGATACATGCAGAAAGATGTTATTGATTGGTAGCCTTTGAGGCAAGGTAAAGGGAAGAATGTTCATAATTTTAATCAAGAGTTCAGGAAGAAAACTATGACACTTGGTATTACATTGGATACACGTGAAACTTTATTAAAGTAGATTGTCAGTTTACATTAATATTTACAACATACGTTATTGAAGTTTAATCTTGATGACTTTGATGAAGTGTGTGTTCAAGCCATACATGTTGAATCAAGTGGAAGACCATTCAAGATTTCACAGAAAGCATCCACGCAGTTGGAAATCAAGGATTCCAAAGATATAAAGAGGAAGAGTAGTTCGAAGGGAAAGAAAGCAGCTACATCTAAGAAGGAAAATGAAAGGCCTACTTGTACTCACTGCCAGAGGATCATACATGATGAAGCCAGATGTTGGAAACTTCACCCAGAACTCAGACCAAAGAAGTTCCAGAAGAATAACAATGAAAAGAAGACTAATGAAGCAATCCAACAAGATTTTGGCTTTGATTTAGGTGATGAAAGGAAAATGACCGCAATGGTTTTGATAAGTAAAAGTTTTGACGCTAGTTCAAGTTATAAGACTTCATCATCTTCTTCAAACATAAATCATCTGGATGAAGATAAAAGAGTTGAATTATCTCACATAAGTGTAACTTATAAGAACACAAAAATAGATACATTGTTTGACAGTGGATCACAAGAAAATTTAATATCTGAAGAATTAGTTAAGAAATTGGGTTTGGAGACACAAAATCATCCAAGACCATACCCATTAGGTTTTCTAAAAGAAAATACTTAGATTAATGTCACAAAGTAAGGTCATTTAAAATTTTCCGTTACAGCTAATTACATTGATGAAGTGGATTTAAATGTGATACCATTAGACATATGTGGAATAGTGCTAGGAAGTATTTATCTCTATGATCGTGATGCAGTGTTTCATAGGCAAGAGAATAAATATAATCTTAAGAAATATGGTATTGAATACATTGTCTGGGCACATAAAATTAAAACTCACTTGGATTTAGTTACTACTAATTAGATAAAGAGACTAATAAGTTCAAGTAAGAGATATGTATTCATGGTTGTAAAAGAACAACATAAGGATCAACATGATGATTTTCAGGCTGTGGATCTTAGTTTAAAGATATTTTTGTTAAAGTGGTATACTGTTTTCAAATTTTATTTAAAGAACTAAACCATCTGCCTCCTAAACGAGAAACACAACATGAGATACAGTTGATGTTTGATGCCCCTCTTCCTAATGTCAGAATGTATCTCATGTCAGTCATAGAGCACGAATAAATAAATATACAAATCTAAGGGATGGTTGGAAAAGGCTTCATTCGACCCAGTTCATCTCCATGTGGTTCACCCATAATTTTGGCTCTTAAGAAAGACGAGACATGGGGAATGTGTGTCAACTTTAAAGATTTTTATTCACTTAAGCAGAAAATTGTCACAACACCAATCTTAGCTTTACTAGATCTTCAACAATCATTTGAAATTGAAACAGATGCTAGTGGTTATGCAATGGGTAAAGTTTTACTTCAAAATGGAAAATGAGTTTTTTTTCATTCAAATTTTTTTCTAAGGCAGTTATAAATTATCCGACATATGATAAAGAATTGTTTGATTTGGTTGAAAGTGTAAAGAAATGGAAACACTACTAAATGGGTAAATAAATAGTGATTCACATAGATCATCAATCACTTCAGTACCTTCAGTCACAAACTAAGTTGCAACAATCTCGCCATTATAGATGGATGAGATTTCTTCAACAATTTCACTTAGTAATTAAGTACAAGAAAGGTGTAACAAACAAAGTAGCTGATATGTTTTCTACACCATATTTGAATGCTTCAGTAGTGTTGCAGAATAGTTATTTAAAACTTGAAATTTATGTAGAACAATATAGTACTGATGCTAATTTCAAAGATATTTATGAATCACTAACTCATGGTACTCAAGTGAAAGAAGTCAATTTTCATGTTCATGACAGGTTGTTATATCATCTGGGTAAGTTGTGGATACCATAGACAAAAAGGGTGCATGATATTCGAGTAGCACATTCTTCTCGTATTTCAGGACATTTTGACATAAGTAAGACTATGGTGAAAATTTAAAGGTATTGTTATTGGCCTCACATGTATGAAATAGTTTCTAAGTACATTAAAGGATGTGTGATGTGTTCAAAAAGCAAGTCAAGAAATTGAAATATTGATTTGTATATGCCACTTCCAGTTCCTTTGCGACCATGGGACAACATTTCAATGGATTTTGTTGGAGGAATTCCTATGTCCAGGAGAGGGCATGATTACATGTATGTCATGGCTTATTGTTTCAGCAATATGTGCAAAAAGAAATTGACTGCAGAATAGACTGTACAGATGTTTTTTCAACAGGTATGGGTTCATTTTGGGTTACCTACTTCCATTATTTTTTATCGAGACACTCACTTTGTAGGAGAGTTTTGGTCCACTTTGTGGGGACTCATGGACACAAAGCTGAAGAAGAGCACAAATTTTCATCCACAGACCGACGGATAGACAGAAGTGGTGAACATGATAGTGATACATATTCTCCGAGGTTACTGTAGCAAGAATCCTAAGTTGTGGAATGAACCTTTATCTTATGTGCAACATGCTTACAATTGAGCATTACATTCTTCGACTAATCGATCACCATTTGAAAAATGTTTTGGGTATCTACCAAAGTCCTCAATGGACTTCATGTTCGGTGAAGAAGATAAAGTGGATGGACACAACGATTCAAACAAAAGAAATAATTTTATTCAACGGATACAACAGATACATGAAGTAGTGCAAGATCAATTAGAGAAGAGTTAGGCCAAGTACAAAATGCGCCATGACAAGCATCGATCCAATCATCATGTTCAGGTTAGTGATCAGGTATGGTTGTAAAGACATGTTGAAAGGTGAAGGTAAGAAATTGAAACCCATCAAATATGGTCCTTTCAATATTGTGGAAAAGATTGGAAATAATGCATTTCGGTTAGATTTACCACCTTACATGCATATTTATTTAGTTGTAAATGTAGAAAATATGAATTTTTATGAACCTCCGATGATCATTGATCCAGAGGAATATACATAGATTCCTACCATTGATGATTTTGCACCTAATTATATGAATGAGTTGTAGGAAAATACCATCTTGGACATGAAAGTTCACACTTCCAGGCGAGGAGATGTTGAATATCTTTGAGTGGGAATCAAGGGCATGAATCCGAGCAAGGCGAGGTGGATGAAGATTGCAAAAGTGAGGGAGAGCCACCCTCACCTGATGTGCTTAAATCAAAATTTTGTGGTCCAAAAGCTTTCAAGCGGAGAGGATTGATCTAGGAGGATATTTCTTCAGTGAAAATTGACAGTGAGGTCCAATCAGCTCCAATTTGTTCAATGAGAAGTATAGTTCAGTATTCATTTCATCAAGTCCTCCAATGATCCAGATGAAAGAATCTTTGATTGGTTCCAATTACTTCTTCGTGGTAGAAATTCCATGGTGTTTGTGAATTCCATGTTTCAACTTGATTTCATGATGTAATTATGTGGTAATCCTAAGCTAAGTTGTAAAGATGGGTTGATGGTTATGTAATGATGACGAGATTCATGCCCTTGACTAGAGGTGCCTGCGAACACATTAAGTCTGGTGTTTTTCTGTGTAAATACTTCCTTGGATCAATACTTAATAAAACAGATGCCCAACTTGAAAGCAGACCCGAAAACGTAGTCCACTAGAGACAAACTCCATAATCAATGTTTTATGTCTCTTATCTCTATTCTCTGCTATAATTTCATGTTTAATACGCTTCTTAAGTTCTGGTTTAATTTGTTAAATCATTTTCTTTCCTTCAGTCTTCCACATTAAGCAATCGAGTTAACAATCAATTCACTTGTTGGCAAATAATCAATTCTACTTCAGTATTAGATCAGATCTATTTTAGATCACCTAGTTACAATTTCCAACACTCCCTATTAACTAGGGAGTTATTCATCATATACAAATACAATCGAAGATCTCACACTCTATGAACAATGAATAAATTTAGGCACCGCAATGCCAAGGACTAGATTCCTGACCAGGGAAATTTATCCATTGGTATCTCAACAATTTAGGCACTGCAATACCACATAATAGATTCCTGACCAAGGAAATATATCCATGTGGGACTAATATGGAATCAATATTTCAGCCCCTTTACATACCATTGGGATTACTTTCTAACCATCAACCCAAGGACCTAGATGTGTATCAATGGTTAGAGCTCTATGACCCACACCACCCTCCCTACTTTGGGACCTAGAAATCAACACAAAGTTTTGGCCATATTTCCTCCCAGACAATGCTTCACTTACAAAGCCTCAAAACCCCTTGATCCAGCAGATCATGGATGACCAATATCTCCCAATCAATTTGATTGGTAACCAACATGTTATCAAATTCTTCAAGATATTTTCTTGTAAAAACATAACCCCAATCAATAATACTTTCACAAGTACATAAAGAAACACAAACATTCGGGGTCTTTCAGACAATCTTGATGTTTCTTCTCAACTCTTCATAGTAGGACTATCAACTGAATCATTGATATAATATTCGTTTATCATACACTTTCCTTCTCCTACTTTTCATACAACAACATATCCTCCGAATTTCATTCTTCAATAAAAACCAAACTAAGCTCTCCCTATCAACTAGTGAGCATATTTATCTAGACTCCCTCTTAATATTAGGGACATATCTTCTATTCAGACTTCCTTAGGGAGATCGAATTCTTCTTTTCATCATCGGAGAATATTTCACGGCTTGCAACCATTTCATCAAAGTTATTATCATCCTTATCATGCTTATCACATCAATAATAATCTTGACCATATTAAAGATTGTGTATCTACACAAATTAGATAGAAAGTAAAACCAAATATATAGAAACATGAAGTTAGCCATATAAGAATCACAGAATAATTCCAACTTTATACATATCATATTCCCAAAATTAATTGCAAACAAGAGACATAATCTTCAACATTTTGCTAGGGAATTTGTTATAAACCCTAGACTATTCCATAATAACTTTAATTCTATATAGGGTTTCAATGTTTCTTTAAAAGGTGTAACAAACTTTACTACAATATATATAAAACCCTATATATTTTTTTTTAAATATATATCTACAAGATATCTAACAATTTTCAGAATTCATATGTTAAACTTTCCACTAGAGATTTATATAAATCCTAGATTTCATACAAGAGAATCAATCAAAGTCAATCACAACTTAGTCATTAATATGACTAACTCCACTAGATTTAGTTGCAAAAACGATATTTTCAATCAACCATAAAATCCAATCAAACTCATATTTTCATCAATCTTACAAAAATCTCAATTCAACATATTATCATACGTCAAAGATCTTTACTTCTACTAAGGTTCAACTTCAAAATCCTAGAATTTCATTCTCACAACCTCAACAATCATTATATTAATAGATCTCATATTTTTATATCACACATACTAGAGAATTTAAATACTATTAGGGTTTACCTACAAAACCCCAGATTTCTAAATATCATCATCCTAGAATCTCAGACAAGGATTTATATTAAATCCTAAGACTTATGACCATAAATATTTATGTCAACACATGTATCTAGGAATTCATTATCATGAAAAAGCATATCATATGTCTGACAAAATTAATACATTAGACATACAATAACCTAGAACAAGCTAGGTTTTTAACCAAAAAGGACATATCTTCATTTACCTAGAGTTTCATCATTAAGCAAAATCATTTCATATCATAGACAAACCCATATTCACAACATATCAATAAAAAAATTGATTAGACTTAGGGTTTGATTAGACATACCCACATATACCATTAAAATAATTTCTGAGACATTATAAGGGTCTTTCTTACATATTCCACAAAACCCTAAAGAGTTAGGATTTCAATAGAAAAACCAAAATTACCAGAACTTCAAAGGTTCAAGATTTTAGACCTTATCATTCAACCCATAAAAAAATAGGTTTTCATGATCATACTGAAATCCAAAACATGACATCATCAACAAAAAATTTAAATAGCATTTCACAGTAACCCTAATTAGTTTAGCATTTCAGACATTCACATTACGATACCCTTCGGTTAGGGTTTTCCAGAACCTGTCTAGGGTTCTACAAAATCAGATATGGGTGGGGTGGGTAGATTTATCAAGTTATGAATCACCAAAAATAAGAATTAATGTGATGTGACTATAGCTGGACACAACAATGTTAGTAATATATCAAAAATTTAACATAAATAAGTTAATGTTTTACAGTATACATTTGTTTCTTAACAAACCCTGTCTTGAGAGTTCCTCCTTGATACTCCTTGAGAATATAGTAGATCTTTTCCTAATCAAGACAATAGAGGGAAAAATGTAATTAATATTAATATAATAAAAACTTAAATGAAACCAAAACTGAGAGGACATGAGATACTTATCTCGAGGAGTTTTTTAGGGGCACTCCCTCCAAATATTTGACGGATACCTAAAACTTATAAAACAAGAAAATGTATTTTCCAAAAATATCTTAAAGACCTATAAATTGTAAAATATCAAAAATATAAAAGTAAGATATCTAAGGCTAAAAGAAAAAAACTTAGTAGTGTAAGTCGCTAATGTCAAATTATTTGGGCTTGAATTTATTTGGGTTTCCTTATTCAAAAATGTTGGCTTGATCTCTTTCTCTCTTCTTGTTTCTCAAATTTTCGGGACAATTACTCCTATAGTTACCCTTCTTATGGCATTGATAATATTATACCTTGGACATGTCAACTTTCTTCCTTGTTCCTTTCGATTTCTTTCCTTTATGTTGAGCAATGTAGGAATTTGATACTCCTTTAGAATTGACATCTAATGAGATCCTTAATTCTTCCTGACTGCAGGAAGTCCATAGTTCTTCAAAGATGGGAGATTCCTTCCAATTGTTAAGTCCTGTAGCAAATGCACCCCAAGAAGGTGGCGATCCTAATAGGGAAGTGATCACAAGTTATTTTCTTGGAACAATTTCATCAATGGAAAAAACTTCAGCCCTGATTCTTGCTATCCTCACAAAGAAGGAGGCCACTGTGTCTTCTTTAGTCATCTTTGTATTCCTTATCTCATTCTTCAAAGTAGCTACTTGACCAATGTTATTAATCGTTAATAACTTCAAAAAGGCTTCATACATTTCCTGAGCATGGTCGATGTTGGCTATTAATGGGACAAGGTTTTCCTTTATTCCTTCTATCATTAGAGTCATGGCTACTAATTCTAGTTCCCTATATTTCACTTTGTCACCATCACAAAAATCTTCTGTAGGATTCTTTACTTTTCCTTTGAGCAAGTCCATTACCTTATACTTTTCAAGGATGAGGTCAATTTTCTTCTTTTAGGACCTATAGTTTGAGGCTCCTTCAAGTTTTTTTTCTACCTTGATTGTGTTAGACATCTTCCTAGAGTGTAGTAGATTCCTTTACTGAGTTGATCCATGATTAAGTGTTGAAGACTGCATTTTTATTCCTTCTTTCACGAAAGCTCTGATACCATGTTAGAAAATCAGAAAGGTAGAAACATTTTATTATTCTTGATAATTAATTGTGATGTTTCTTGTTATTACAATTATTTATATCTTCTTCCTTTTAGTTCATCGAGAAATTACCAAAGAAAAAACACATAAAACAATAAACACCATATGTAGGCACTATGCCAGGAAAATACCTCCCTCGAGGGAAAACCCAGTGAATATAATCCTTGCTTTCAATAGTTTTCTTTGAGACTCTTCACCCTAGACATATACTAGAATTTCGCTCCACACTAAGTCAGCCTCCTAGATCTTGACCCTTTTCCAGCAACAGATAGATTCTGACAGCAGCAAAACTTGGAAGACTTTGATCTTCCAATCTAGGGAATGAAACAGAGAGAGAGAGAGGCACCAAGATTTCATTTTTCTTCTTCTCCTCAGGCTTCCCCAAACTCACACTAATTTCATCTTCCCGACAAAAAACTTCAAAATTTTTCCAACTATAAGAAATATCAAAATTGTTGTGAGAGAGTCTGCTCCAAATGAATTCGATTTCCTTCCTTTTATAGGATCCAAGTGAGGTTTAATAGGTGTCTCTTAGGCCAACATGATTCCCTTTAGGCCAACTTGGTGTGGAGGTCACATAATTTATATTTTACTCAATATCAAACCCTTTTACATGATTCAATAGCCCAATAAGGATCTCTTCAAAAGTATAATAACTTTATTGACTCATAATAAACCCTAGAAGTCCTCAATGGGGACTTTGACCTATAATAAGGTGACCCAAGCATGAAACCTACGCTTTAATAATTCATAATAATAATAACAATAAATATTTTATTTATTAATCTGAAAAGTATATTACAAGATGACTCAAGTACATTAAATGAAGATTGAACCTAGTTACATTTTCCAACATCTTGTGCTCTCGCTCTAAGGGTTTGATCAGATGTTGCCATCTCCTGTGCAACTGGAATCTGGAACATGTGAAACAAAGACGGAAACATAGAAACAATTTTTTTTTCAAAAATGACCACTAAAAGATAAAAATTGTAAATGAAAATGAGAAAATATAGAATTATAAACATAGTCACCAAGTATCTGACGATTTAACACAGTGGAGTTGTAATTTGTTAGGTGCAAAATTCTAGACAAATTTTCCAAAATTATACTTTTTACGGTTGGTGATGAATCCGCCTAACAACCAAAAAAAGAAAAAATAAAAAAGCTACAAAACCCTACAATATTCAACAATAGTCTTCACATCTACAAAAAATTATTAGAGAAAACTTGCAAAAAAGTTCATGAAACCTACAAATACATGCCAAAAATTATAGAGGAGAACCCAATGGAAATAACTTTAATTTTTTATTAATATCACCTATGGAGCAGTACATAAATGACTTGGGGCTTTAATGTCCTTTTCTGTGGGAGGGTTCTTTTGTGTCCCTACACTTCACATAGCTACTTTCTCTCTCCTTTAGTTGCGAGTGGGAAAAAGAAGAAAAATGGTAGAACTCAAAGTGGAGAGCTCAAGAGTTATGTGATTAGGGTGACACCGGTGATAATGATCATATGGGTTAGATAAAGAAAAGCCTCTATATTTATAATAAAATGTTTGGATAGATCTAGATCTAGTTAAATAATAAAATATTATTTAGGAGAGGAAAATATTAATGAAATAGTCAATAATTTTTGTTGACTTAACAAACTCAAAAAATAATATTGACTGAGTTAATTAAGGAAAGTGGTTGAAATAATTAATAAATGAAAATGGTTTACTAATTATTTATAGGAGTTAAGGTCAAATTGAGTTAGAAATAATTATTAAATAATTATTTAGTAATTATACCATAGGAGAAAAGTGTAATTATTAAGGACTAATCAATAAATAATTATTTATTTAATTTTTCTTGGGAAATATGGTAAAAATGGGTTAAAAATAATTACTAAATAACGATTTAATAATTATTTCAAGGGAGAACAGTGAAATGATTAAGGAATAATAAATAAATAGTGATTTATTTAATTATTCTTATAGACGGGTGAATTTTTTTTAATTAATTTCACAAAATGGGTAAATATGATTGTTGGAACACCTAATCCTACATGGGTAGGTGTGGAATGCGAAAAGTCACAATGGAGTCCAAGTGACCTTGGAATGAGAAACCAAGAGTCACACCATTGTACTATAAATGTACATCTTTGCATAATGGGAGCTACACGCTTATCATTCATTGTGTTGAGTCTATTGTGTGTGTGTGTTATTCTTCTCATACACCATGTGTGTGCTTCAACATGGTGTTTAACATGGTATCAGAGCAGGTGATTGCTGGCCCTGCTCCAAATTGAGTGAGCCATTTGTGTTTATGGCCTTGCATATCTGCAAAAATTCTTGTCATTTTTGCAGCACTCAGAGATTTCTGCAGCAGTCTTTTTGCCACATTCAGAAAGTGGTTTTGGAGAAGGAGCAGCATTCAGAAGAAAGAGCAGCATTCAGAATTTGTTTTGAAGAAGAGCAGCAGTGGTTTTGAAGAAAGGTAGCACTGCCCATCTGAAGGTTTTCATTCTCATTTTTCCTGCAATTTCTATTAATTTCTGCATTGAAGAGTTGCTGGAAAACACTGTTTAAAGAGGGTTTCTGAAGTAGAAGTTTTTGGCTTTTTAATGGAAAAATATTTTGAGTTTTTCTGCTGTTGAGCTATTGGAAAAATTTCTGGGTTTATTGGAAATCTGTTGTTGTATTTCAGTACTTGAAATTTGTACTGTTGCCTTCATTTCTGGAATCTGCTGCCTGTATTTCAGTGCTTAAAAATCTGCTGTTGTTTCAAAGGTCTTCTTCTCTGCTGTTTTTAAATTTAAAAAAAAAAAAATTAAAAAAAAAAATAAAAACAAAAATAAAAATAAAAAATCTCTGCCATCTGCATTCACTCCCCATTGCTTCTGCAACCTGCATTACAATCCGCATCCCCATCTCAAACCCTTAAAACAACGCACATCCCTTATTACTCCTCTCCCCTGTGCTGAACGCCCTCCGCTGCACATATTACACCCCCCTCCCTATCGGCTCTCCCCCTGCTATACGCCCTCACCATACACACTCACACCTCACCACTCGAACTGTCCCTTACCGTACTCTCCACACGTGGCTGCGCTACTCTCTACACCTCCCCGCCTCTGCAATAACCCTGCGGGCTTCTCCCTACGCACAGTTATCAACTCACCTCTCCTACGCGGCCCACACAGCTGGCCTCCTCCTCCCAATGAGCCCTTCCTCACTTACCAGTCGATTTCTCAAACCCCTCCTCACACGCTTCATTCTTGTGACCGCTTATCACTCCAGCGCTCGCCCAAAAGTTGGCCTTATGGCCCCTTACCCTCACTCTTTACTCCGCCTATAACACATTATTCACAACGAGCCTGTCTGCCATTACACCTGTTACACCCGCGCGCTCTCACTACAACGTTACACCTTACTCCCTGGCAGTACGCCCCACTCCACCCTACGACTTCTTTGTAATACCTCACCCTCATCTCACATCTCAAACTAATCCCCACCTTCCCTCAACGCATACTCTCTGCAATCACACGCAACTCTCGCCCCTCTACGCCAACGCTTCCTCTCCCCGCCCCACCATATAGTTACTCTCCCTCCCCCAAATAAATTTCGACCTTTTATAATTTTAATACCGCCTTTTTCATTCAATTTTAAAAATCGATTTTTTATAAATCTTCTTCCCCTCCTTTTATATAAATACCCCCTTCCTTTTAATTAAATTGTCTCCCCTCCCACGATTTTTTCAACCTTATATTCCCCCATCTAATATTCCCTTCCCTCCCATTTCCCACTTTGTAAAATTCCTTTTCATATAATAAATTATCCTCTTTTTAAATTAACTCTTCATTTCCATTTTTATTTATTCCCTTTTTTTTTAATTAATTTTAATTTAAAAAAAAAAAAAAAAACAGCAGAGAGAGACAGGAAAGAGAGTTATGAACAGCAGAAAATGGAAAATGGCATATGAGGAGCACATGGACTGAAATTTGCAGATTTACATTGTAATTTGTGGCATTGATTTGAAGGGTGATTTTTTGAAGAATTTCACATTTGAAGACAAGTTTGCTATCATTCAAAACAGCTCTTTGAAGGAAAATTCAGCTTCTTGCATAAGTGTTTTTGCTGGACATTCAAATATTTTTGCAGAGATATTGACATTGTATTGTGAGTGGAATTTGTAGCTTCTTCATAGTTGCAATCAGTATTTGAGTTGTTGGATTGTTGATTGCCCTCCATCATTTGAGGAGCACATTTTGTACTTGAGATTTCCATAGTTAGAAATTCTTTGGAGTCATTTGTATTTGTTGTTGAATCACATTGTAAATGGGTGCATTTTCAGTTGAAGCCGACACCCTTTCATTTTTGAGCCTAAGTTGTTGAAATGGCTAAAATCAATGAGGCATTAGAGTTGTTGAAAAAGCTCATTCATTCCAATGTTGATGACATGATAAAAATGAGCAAGGATGCTCTTTGTAAAATTCACAGTTGTTTACAAGATGCACATGAGAAGATTGAGTTTTTACAGTTGGAATCTCAACTCCAACAAGACGAACTTCAGCAAAAGAGTCACCATTCTGAACCTATTTTTGTTCAGAAGATTGAGAAGGACTCTCATCAGAAAAAAGAAGATAAAGTTCCAGATGATTCCCATTCAGTTCCTTGCACAAGAGCACATGTACATGCAGATGCAGCAGCTCAGCCTGCACTTCTCAAGCCCATCATCAGACCTTGGGAAGAGCTTGTCCACAACAAGCACCGAACTGGTCTTGGATATGACAAGGATGTGTCCTTTCATATTCCAGACCACACCAAACCCATCATATTTAGTCATTGGATTCTTGTATGACGATTCCACTGCGGTAGTTACAGATCTTTGCTCCACTTCCACAACCAGTTGAGAAATTCGAACACGCAGTCGGAGTTGTCTATGAAAGATCACTGTTTTGATCTTCATCCATGCAAGCACTGTGGTCGGCACACCCATTCTTTAGATAGATGCTTCAGACACAAGCCTCCTGCAAGAACCAAGATTCATCTTGGATGGATCGCTTCTTGGCAATGGGCATCAGCAGCCAAGAAGATGTTTACGACACATGTTAGAACTTGTTCACGCATATTGAACAAACTTGCAGTTGAGTTTTCGCCATCATCTCACCTTGTCCCTGACAGGGGGGAAAATGGTGGTCATGTATAAGCTTCGACGACAGATCAAGCGAGCCTGAGCCACAATCTCTCATTCCATGTTCAGAGTTGTAGCCAGCAGTTCAAGCGAGCCTGAGCCACAATTCATCATTCCGGATTCAGAGATGTAGCCAGAGACACAGATGCCCATGAGCATACCTTCGGTTGGTGGATAACCTAAAACCATCATTTTCGGTTGGTGGATAACCTAAAACCATCATATTTGGTTGGTGGATAACCTAAAACCATCATTTTCGGTTGGTGGATAACCTAAAACCATCATCTTTGGTTGGTGGACAACCTAAAACCACCACAGGTAGTAGACCTCCCTTCTTTTAGGTCGAAGGTCTCCCTTTTTATGAGGGACAATTCTTCTAACAGAAGCTTTTAGCTTCTTGCCAGTTTTGGAAGAGTTCCGGGAACTGCAACAAGTTTTGCATTCCAGTGTTTGTGGTCATCCTAAAACCACCTCTTTTTTCCAACATTTCAGAGAGTTGATTCAGCCCAAGTGTTGCCATGTATACTTTGCATATTTGTATTACAACTCTTTTCTTGGACTCACACATACCCCTTCGGATTAAGGGGGGATGTTGGAACACCTAATCCTACATGGGTAGGTGTGGAATGCGAAAAGTCACAATGGAGTCCAAGTGACCTTGGAATGAGAAACCAAGAGTCACAACATTGTACTATAAATGTACATCTTTGTATAATGGAAAATAAGAGAGCTACACGCTTATCATTCATTGTGTTGAGTCTCTTGTGTGTGCGTGTTATTCTCCTCATACACCATGTGTGTGCTTCAACATGGTGTTTAACAATGATAATAACATGAAATCAAATAAATGGATTTAAGGGTTATTTTTATGTGGGTAAACAAAAATAATTTCGGAAGAATGGTTCTCTAAATTATTCCCTAGGTGAAAGTGGGTTTTAATGTGTAAAAGCCACATTACATGGCTTATTTCAATCATTCTAGTGAAAAATGGCTAGGCGATCACTTTTTGGGTGATAACACTACCAATTGTTAACTGTAAACTTCCAAGTGGTTTTTCATTACCACTAGGAGTTTAGGGTTAGGTACTAGGGTGTTGTGCCTTATAAATAACCTTCTATTTTGATGTAAAAGGGAGAGACAATTTTGTACGAAAAATATATCATTTTTTTGTTGAAATCTATTTGGCATGTAATCTGGATCTATTGTTAGAATTGGGATTCTACAGTACATGGTGGGTTCTTAGTGCTTTCTCCTGTGATCATGTAATTCTAAGGTAACCTGAATTTTGAAAATTTCAAATTAATACAAATGAAATTGTTGACGACAATTCTTGATGGTTCATATTGTTGTTGTTTAAATTGTATGTTGTTTGTAATGAGAAGAAATGAATCAGTTTAATTATTCCTCTTATGATTGTGATGTGATTTAATATTTTATGAAGCATTTAGTTATCTTAATGAAATATCACACATGCTTAAATGTTAACTACAAATTCACTTTATTATTGTGTTAAATGGTTGGATTCTTTAGTGCCAAACTATTGTTCTTGTAATGTCATATACATTATGAAATTCCCACAATACCCATATTAAATGTATGTTGAACCCAAAGTGTATAAATGCCTAAGATTGAAAATAGGTGGAGGAATTAAACCCAATAGTCTCTTTCAAAGGTTTTCAGTGTTTCCAGCTAATTCATGAAGGAATAAAATTCAAAAATTCAAAAATTTGTTAAAATTCTAATTAAGAAATCCTAGATGTACCCACACTCTGCACCATTTACATAATGCGGTGTCACTTTGGGGCCCCAACATCTCTTGGTGTCATTTTCGAGGACCAAAGTATGAATTAATTCCCTGGGCATAATGACATGCTCCTTATATTTTGAGGGTAGGAAAAATGAAGGTATATCATTATTTTTACCTACCTGGAGACTCTATTGTCTTTTATTTATAACTCACCATTATACCAAAATGACAACTGACCTAATTGTTTTACCAAAACCTTACATATTTCCCTAATTGTGAGCAGGTAGTCTTTACAATCACATTCTAGCTTTTACAAGGAGACACACTTGGAATAACCCAGTTCCTCCTTTCAATGCTAAATGTTTTGTTTGCCATTAAAAACTGAAAAATACAGCTTTGCAGGCAGATTTGCGTGTCCTATGATACTAGTATACCTAAGCCTTCCCCTCATACTTTTCACATCGTGATCCCTCCATTTTGTCACTCAAAAACACCCTACTCATTCAAAATACAAGGACATCATGAGTCACGAATACCTCATACATTGGGAACTACACCCTCATCCACACCTTGCCCAACTCTTGGGCCAAGAAAGAGAGCCAAAACCTCAATATCATTTTTTGCTATAAACCTTATCATTACAACATATCTTGGCAGAACAAGGTCCATCGCACAAATGGAAAAACCCACCTAATTAGCCATTGGCTTAGGTAGCAGCCTGGTATGCACCGCTAACCTTATCACAGATCTTAGATGACATATATGAGAACTATCTAAAACTCCTTCCCAGATGAAATAGGGAAATTAAAAGGACAACTCAAGAACACATCACTGCTTTTGAATATTTTTCTAATAATTTCATGAAAGAGAAAGAAGATGTGTTTGAGGATATTCGTACAAACCTTTGAAGGAGATGTGCGAAAATTGTTCTGCACCATTCCTCCTCACTCTATAAACTCATGGGATGACTTAGAAAGATAAATTTTTACATAGTGGGGTGAGAATAGATACTTGCAATATTAACTCACAATTTTTTAGAAGTTACGAAGAAACCCTCAAAGAATGTAGAGGCGTTTACTAATAATTTTAACAAGGTGTATAACAATATCCAACATAAGATAAAACCTACACCCATTGCTACCATGGTGAATTATACCATAGCATTTGAACCTGATTTTTCCATCATGCTGAGTGAAAGAAAACCCACAATTCGGGAAGACATGCAAATCTGAGATAGTTGAAATAGAAGGTAACTTAATTGTTGCTGAAAATTTAAGGAGAATTGAGATTAGGGATAAGAACTATGGCGTAGAGAAAGAAAAGGGATTTGGGAAGGGAAAAGGAAAGGAAAAATTAAAGGATGAGCCTGACCACTTCACATACAACAAAGACACAACAGAATAAAAAATTGAAAAAATGACTAGGCTAATAAGGAATTTATCAAATAAAGTGGACATACTCGAGTCAAAAGGGAAATTAGAAATCAAATTCCACCACCCCATAATCATAATTTAATTCATAGGCCTTTTAACCCACAACCAATGCATAGAGAAAAGTGGCCCGATGAATAATTGCTTCAACCTCTAGTTAGAAGATAATTGAACCTAAAAATGGATGAACTTTTTGATGAGTTGAACCAAGATGAAGAAATAAATTGGGTAGGAGATCATTACCCCACATTTTATATCACAGAAGTTGATTATGAAAATTACCTAGTGTTACAAGAAGCCTACAACTCACATGATGATTACAAAATTCTTGCTACTCAATATCAACGAATCACAAATATAGTAATGGCAGAACTCTAAAGGAAATATGACGTGTCCCAAACCAAGCATATCGACTGTACCAAGATTTCAAGCTAAAGTTTCTATGCTCTCATGCGATCCAGAACCATCCCCTCATGCTAACCAACATTATCTTGATGATCTGAAAGAGTCGTAAGGATCCTCATATCAGAGGAGTAGTCCCAATCAAAATTCCAATCCAAACTCAAACCAGGTAAGGAGGAAACCACAAGAGCCCTTATCACCTAAATCACAACTTGAACCAACCTGAAAGAATGAAAATAACACAATCCTATTTTTCAACCTAGAATAAGAGTTGAGTAAGATAAAGGTCCCAGTCCCTTTGTTGAAACTATATTAGAATCCAACCTATCAATCTCACATATAAAATATCATAAAACCCATTGAATTATCTTCTCATAAAGATACCTTGAATATTCAGGAAGATCACTCTACTATGGTATGTCACCCACATGTAGAGGAACAATATGACTACATCCCTCCTTTCTACATCACCCTCAATTTTCATGATAAACTTGTTCACAATTGTATGTTGGACTACGGAGCATCTCACAACCTCAAGACCAAATCAAACATGTTGGAGTTGGGTTTAAACATCACCAAAACTTACCATGACCTTTATTCATTTGATTCTAGAAGGGTTAAGTGCCTAGGTCTCGTCAAATACAGTGATATCTCTCACCCAAATCCCTACAAAAAGTGTATTCATGGACATAATCATGGCCAAAATTATAGAAACCTATGGCATGTTTCTTTTCAGATATTGAGCTAGAAAATTAGGCGAAACCTTTTAGATGCATTTATCCTATGCAATCATACTTGTTTTTGGAGCTTAGTAGAGGACACTTTATAGAGAATAATTTTTTTTATATGTTTTAAGTAATTCTAAAAAGCATAATAATCAACCTATATATTCCATAGAAGTATCCATGGGTTATTAAAGCCTATTCGTGAGCCTGGAGATGATATAAGGGGTAGACAAACTCCCTACTAAGATCAAGAAATTACAAGACCCACATTCAATCTAGAATTTTTTCTTTTATGGAGCATGATAAAAGGAAGGGACAGGATCAAGAGTGCTAGTCTTAATACTTCCCATAGGCCAAAACATCCCCCTATCATTTAAACTAGAGTTTGATGCCACAAATAATGTTGCTGAATATGAGGCATAAATTGTAGGGATGGTGTTATGTAGGAAAATCCTCTCCACATATAGAGACAATCCCTGTAGCCCTAGGATGAGTCTAGTAACAACAGGGAAAAATATAATTCCTACTTTCCTAGATTGTAAATGGACACAGATCATATATAGATTACCTACGTCGATCTGATGCTGCTCCTCACTCAAGTCCTTTGATCCTTTTATATTCTTAGTCAGAAACTCGTTATCGCGAGCGCTTATTTACCTGCATAAGAGATCAAAAAACACAAAATGTGAAAGAACAACATGAATTTCACATAAACAATCTATCTAGTTGATCAAGGAGTACTAGAAATCAAATCACACATCATAGGAAAGAGTGGAAATTAAGAATCATTTTTATCATATTAATATAAGAGGGGGAGTTAAAACCTCTGCCTTGATGTCACAACTCTCCTTCAACGGGTCCGGATCCAAGCACGTCTCTAAAGTTCTCATTTCAACTTGATACAAAAATACCAAAGGTATCAACTCTCCTTAAATTCCTATAACAACAATTCTATCTCTGTTGTTCTTCTATCTCTATTATAACTAGCACAGGTATGGGAGGATGTCCATTTTATAGTGAAGGGAGAGGGAACATGGATCCACTTAAGGTGGGGAAATGGTTATCTCCTTGGGTGGTTCCTATTTTGTAGGAACAAGAAGCCCAAAGGGAGAAACTCGACCCTATTCTCATGAAAAAACAACCATCTCTCTGCCCACGAAGCTTCCAGATCTCGAAGCTTCTTTTCCATTTTAAAAAACCTTCCAGAACTAGATCGACGTGGGTATGATCTCCATTTCAGCACCGATCGACACTACTCCAGACTAAAAATTAGGAATCGATGCAATTGAGACAAACAAATGGCATGCCGCCCAAAATTAGCATGTTTTTAAGGAAATTATCCAGGAATGGTTAACAGAGATTTTGTTCAGTATATTGTAAGGGAGATAATGACACATTTTCATGATGGAAAATAGACACAAGGGTCACTGTGAAAGGTCCTCTAGGATTCGGGAACAGGGAGTATAGGGACAATGACAAATTTTTGTGTAATAGATGCCCCCTAAATCATGAAGTATGAACGAGAGTGAGGGGTGAAATGGTTTACGAGTACATGCCAAGAGCAAGGTGCCATCGTTGGAAAACCTGAGAAATCAAGCACATATATACATAATTGAAATCTCTGAGATAAACACATGACATGAGGTATGGACGCAACCATCCATAAAATAGATCATGAAATAAGATCCATGGTATGGTTGCAACCATCTAGTAATAAATAGGATCACAAATATGGACTCAGGTATGGTCGCAACCATCCATATAAAAGAGTCATGTGTACAATCATGAATAATACAAATTGCCTCGCAGCCTAGACTTTATCAGACAAAATCTAGGTTCTTACACTCTGTCACGGCCTGACCAAGTAAAAATTGAGGCATGTGAATTGATGATTCGAAGTCAAACATGCAAGAAAATCACTTGATTACTAGTCAATGATGTAAATTGTTAACAAGCACAAGAGAGACCATCAATAATGAGAATGGACCTTAAGGTACTATCAATACAATCCATGATATGTGAGTAAGGAGTTGATGTCATACACTCATGAAATCATTCAATCGAAGGCCAATGATGTGAACCTGTCGATTGACGTGAACAACCTGCCATTAGGGCATGCAGGCTCTAATGTATTGAAAAGGGACCTCTAAATCTACTTCCCGAATAATGAGTTTAGGTCGATAGGAAGTGATACATTGAAGGAGGGCCTTAATGTGTCCCACATCATCAACATAAGAGAAAATTAATAAAATAATGATGAAAGTGAACAGAGAACCAAGCAAGGTATAAGATGCAGAAGGAACTTCTCTTAAGCATATAAGCAATACGACTCCGGAGCTTGGCATTATTTGAGTCAAATGGAATATGAGGTCATGTTGAAGAAGTGGGTAATTGAAAGAGAGGCAAACAGATTTCGCAAACCCATGGAGGAAAAGTGACGAATGTAGGATGCCCCCAGCCCGACACAAAACAGAGGATGTGTCATGTTCAAGAGTGACATACTGCTGACACAACTGATAAATAATTTCATTTTCCCCCACCAATTTTGGCGAGTACCCAAATTATTTTTGAATACAAGCTTGAAGGGGATAACATATTCTTGTCATATAAGTTTGTCCTTCAGAAAAATCCATCCTACTATATTTTACGAGCCCTAGGAAGGATGAACTTGATGTTTTCATGGTGATGGGTCCAATGCCATTAAATTTTAACAAGCCTGACAAAGGTGGAACTCAACGTTTTTTCATGTTTAGAGAGTTTTAAAAAGGTGAAACAAAAACTCCAGATGGCCCTTTTCGTAAATAGTCCCTCATACCCGAAAAGGTAGAAAACAAGGTCTAAGAGAACCTCTTAGCTTCGATTGACTAGGGTATTCCTTTTTCGTAAATAATTTATCCCAACCCAAAAAAGGGGTAAATGTATATTGGGTAAACGTTGTTTTGTGAATTTTAACGAGTTCAAAAAGACAAGAACTCGAAAATATTTTCATGTTTAGAGAGTAAGAAAAGAGTTGAAAGATGACTCCAGGGGGTGACTTTTTCATTTATTATTACCGAGACTGAAAAAGTAATAAACGGGAACTCGTGTACATGTCATCCATGAAGAAATTAACCATGTTGCTCCACAATAAAAAAAACCCTTCATCTATTTCAAGGTAAAATTAATTAAAATATATTAAAATATGATAAAAACCCTAAAAGTGACTTTGAACACTTATAAAAATGGGGAAAGTAAAAAAAAAATTACTTTTTACCCTCACAAGTTTTGGAAGAGGTTTTTACCCTTATTTCCCTCAATTTTTTAGGAGCAAATCGTGGGAGATCTAGGAGGTTGATCGATGAACCGTCAACACCAGGTAATATCCACACTCATTCTCTGCATTTTCATACCTGGTTTAATAGTTTTTACACAACATAACAATTTTTCTGGAGAGGAAATTCGAACAAAGTGTCGCGGCGGATCGACGCGTGGACCCCATATGGGGATCGCGTCGGTCTGTCGTTTTTAAAATGGGAAGAGTGCCGACCGGTGCAACTATTTTTAAAAAGGTTGTGCCTATCGCAGAGCGTGAAAAAGAATAAAAAAATCTCAAAAAATCTCCATTTAAAAATGATTTTCAAGCATGAATATTGACAAGAGGTTGTGAAAATGTTATGAAAGCAAGGAAAATACCAAGAAATCACGGTTATTGAATGGAAAGAGAGAGATCATGATGAAGTAGACAGAGTAGCTATGTAAAACCAATATTTCCTCGCTGCTTTGAGGAACCACAAGCTCCTCAAATTATTTATGACCTCAGGCTTAAGGGCACAACCGAAATTGTTGCAGTACTTGATAAGCATTTGGGATACGGGACGGTACAGATTCATCCTTGGTGACCAAGAGCTCGAAATTGAGGTGGTCGATATTTATTTCATCACCAGCCTATCACGTATAGGAGCATGAGCACGTATGACTGGAGCTTGAATCATGGGCGAAAGTATGGATATGTGATGGTACTATAAATTAGACATAAAATAAGGCCCATCTAACCTCTCTTAGGCACATCTACCTTCCTTATGCACATAAAAAATATATATTAAATATCTCCTTCTACACTTAATAATGTTTTCTTATGCTTTAATATTTTCTTAGGAAGGTTTAAAGGTAATTGCATATTTGTGCCTAATATTGGTTATTTTTGTAGAATATTGTGAGAATATTGGGCATATTATGCAGATTTGGAGAAGGAGATAATTTAGGGACTTGCTCCCTGCCACTGGAAGATCAAGATTGAAGAATAAATGAGCACAATATCAGGAAATTAGGGAGAAGTATTGGAGATATTTAAGGGGGTTATCCACCCTCCTTAACTCTCAAAGGCAGCCAAGTAACTCAAGACCATGTGCACTCCAACCATACTTCACTCGGAGTCTCCAACAATTCGAATTCCAAGAGGCGGCCAAGCAATTGAAGACGAAGAGCACTCGATCTATGTTTACTAGGAGTCAAGTGGACTCAATCACCATTTTCAAGGGAGATGTTGGTAGCTGCCCTGTAGAATAAATAGAGCAGAGCTAGAGCTAGAAAGGAGTTAGTTAGTTAGTCAGTGATTCGATTCCATTCAGAACTTTTGCTGCAAGCTATTAGGCTTTTTCTATTTAAGACCTTCGGGATGTAATAAGATTTCATTTTGAATGCAATGAGTAGACAGACTCCATTTTACTGATTTAATTCTAGAGAGCTGGGCTCGTGGGTTAGGGCCCAACCCATGTGCCTCAGCTTCTCTATTGTTATTACCTTATCCTTTCTGTTATTTAGCTAGTTTTTCTTCTACCATTTAGTTAGATCTTATTCTAATAGTTTCATTGCTGGTTAGTATTTGCTTTCAGTTCTTTGTTGTAGTTTTATTTGCTTATGAGTAATAGAGTAGAGGAGAAAATCTTCAAATTCTATGGCCAAGCCTCCCCCTCTCATCTCTGTCAATAGAGCTCGAGGAGGGTGAATCTTCCCACAGACCCAAAAATTGATTTTGTTATGCCTTCATTCCCTCCTGTTTTCTACTTCTTGTAATTGATACACTTACCTTTTACCTTCAAAAACTTATTTATCTATTTTCTTCGTTCATGACCGCCTTATTCTTTCTATGCAAAACACGTGAAAAACCATTCAAAACCACCGAAATAAAAAACCTCCACCTTTGCTCCTCGATAATCCTGCGACCATACATTTCACTTAACAATCGCAACATTTAATGTTTACCTTAAACACTATCGTTTGTTCCTTTCTATTGTGTTATTGCGAAATCACAAATCCCACTTCGCACCACTTACCTTTTTCCTTGAAGACTTACCACTCTCCTTCACTGATTTCCTGCCTTATTCCTTCATTCTATCGGTCACCATCGCCGGACTCGTTTTAAAGCAAAAACGCTTGAAGACCATCGAAAACTCGACCTCTGCCTTCCTCCTTGAGACTCCTACCATCGTACGTCTCACTTTGGAGATCACAACATTTAAATGTTTACTTTAACACTTACCATTCGTTCGTTGTGATTGCGATATTGCGAAATCACAAATCACAACCTTTCACTTTCTTCCTTTCACCGCCACGTCATCTGCATCACAAGTTGCAACCCGCAACCTTTACCGTGTCGTAAATCGCACTTCGCTGAACTTACCATATCGAACATTACAGCCCGCAACTTTTCCCTTTTTCCTTTCACTGCCATGTCTTCCCCATCACACATCGCCTCCCACAACCTTTACCGCAATGCACATCACACTTTGCACATTTAATTTTATTCCCGTTAAATCCTTACCGTTATCCATTTAAACTTGGTAATTTGTGACTGCGACATCGCACATCGCAGCTTTTACCTCCATTGCGTCTCTTCCATCACATTTTTTTATTCTTTTCACTCCAAATCCATTTCTTGCGCTATAATAAGGTTTATAAGGTTTTAAACCCCCTCTTTCTACCTCTAAGCCTTCTTCAATTCTTTCCGCTCCAAAGTCATTTCTCACGTGATAATCAAGTTTTCTAAGTTTTCTGCCAATTAAATTAGTTTCATTCTTGTCATTTCTTTTCAACACTTTAGTTTAATTTCCTTTCTTTCATTTCCTTCCAGTAATTTACTTTCTAGTTTTTCTCATAATTTAAGAAATAGCACCCTTTCATAAATCAGAAGAGGATGACATGAACATAATGCATCTGCTGTGTATATATCATTGTCACCTCGAAGTTTGTATGAACCCCGTTTGATAAAGTAAAGTAGGAAAACCCCTGGGAGTTGCAACACTCTTGGTGTAATACCAGGGCTCACCAATTTTTGGTGCCATTTCTGGGGAGGTGTCTAGTAGATGCTTTGATTCTATTCTAGCATTATTTTATGCTTTCCTTTTCATGTTGTTTCCGAAATATTGAAAAATACGAAAAAAAATAATAAAAAATAAAAAAAAATCTGATTTTCATCCTTCATAGGAGTAGGGATACTTAGATTTTTTTTTTCTCCAATACCAACCCCCCCCTCCCCCACTTCACCACGCGGTGCAGTAAGAACCACATCACCATACACTTTTGAAGGAAGAAGAGATGGATGTATATGATGACAATGAAGAAGATCTTATTGGGCTTCCCATTCAAGATATGGACATCAATGTACATATGAAGAACATCCCTCCATATTTCCTTCCCAACTTCCATGGTATGAGGACAGTTGAGATACTTTGTAGGTCTTATGGCTACTTATCACACACTAAAAAACCTAAGATTTTTTCCTGCAACATTGAAAGATAGAGCTCCTAAATGGTTCATGAGTCTAGGTACTAATTCAATAAGATCATGGAATGATATTCAAAAGATATTTCTAGAAAAATTTAAAGATAGTGATCTTAGAGAAGAATTTTTTAGAATGAACCAAGAAAAATATGAGAGCCTCGAGGATCTAATAGAGAGGTTCATGTATAATGTTAAGAGGGAAAAATTGCATCATCTAGGATTTGGCACACTACAAACCCTCTTACTTAGAACAATTAGGGATGAGTGGATTGATCTCCTTAATCTCATGAGTAGAGGAGATGTATATCAATTGTCATTTGAAGAAATTTGTGAAACATGCAAGCACATATCGAGAGGAAGGGAAAGAGTAAGTAAACCAACATCAACATTGGTAAGACAAGATGAACTTGGAAATTTTCTTGATAACTTTAAAACAAAAGTTATTAGCAATCTAAGTGAACAAGTAGAAATGTTAAGAATGCAAAATGAGCAAAAAGAAGATGCTCATATTTTTGTTATCCATGCAGAATCATATGCTACTAAATGTTGTTCATAATTCCCTAGGTTTAAATAAGTTTACTAAGAAAACAATGGAGAAAGGAAGTCACCAAAGAAGATATGTTATGTAGCTCCAAGGATACCCTGGAAACCTATTCAACTTGATATGATGCAAGGATCCACTTCACAATTCCAAGCTTATTCACATCCATTTCAAACTAATTTGGGTACACTCCCTCCTTGGCAACCTTGGCCAGCTCACCCCCAAAACCACTATTGGCAATAGGTTTGGCAAGGTTCTTATTGGGAAAATCCAAAATATCCTCAATATTTCCCTCAATATCCTCCATACCCAACTCCATGTTATCCCTACCATCCACCTCCACCACAACCACAACCTCAACCACATCCATCTCATATATCTGCCCCCACTCAACTACTTGTACCACCATTTCCAAACCCATACAATGAAGTATCTCAGCTCACTTACAATGCTGAGGTACAACACTTCCAAACATTAAGAAGAGACCTTATTAATGTCATCACAGGAAAACCTCAAGAAGAAAGAGATTCAAATGAGGAGATAAAAGAATCAAGTGTTGCAATTGATGAAGAGTAGATATTAGAATCAGATGTTGAGAGAGTTCCATCATGTTTACCAGTATTTCCTCCATGTGTTCATGAGAAAAATCATCAAAAAGAGGAAGATTTGACTACCATAATAGGAGAGGAGATCCAAGGTGATCAAACTCATCAAGTGAACCAGGGGCATCACAATTGTATTGACATATGGTTCCAAACAGTCATTAAGTTGTAGCAACACACTCTTCTCCAACAATACTTGATACAATCCCAGTCAAAGAAATTCATCTCTCATATTCAGGTACATGTCAAAGCATGTATTCCAAGTGCGCACATGATTTTATCTGTCATCTTGATGTGTAAATGGTTCCATTGGAGGTACTCCTATACTTGAAAAAGGTTTTTTCAAGTAGAGTAGGAAAGTGAAAAAGAAAAATAAAAAAGGGGAAAGAATAAAATCATAAGTGAAAACCTCTTTTGAGGTGTCTAAGATTGGCTCACTGATTGAAAACCTCCATGAGGTAGTCATTGGGTTGAAAAAAGAGAGGAAAATAAAATATAATAGGTGAAAACCTCCTTTGAAGCACCTAGGTAGACCTACTAGTGGAAAACCTCATTGAGGCAACTAGTAGGCCTTAAAAAAAAAAAATGTATTTCTCAATGTATCTCTCTCTAATGAATGCAGGTGCTCTCCAAACTTTGCAAGTAGAAAAAAAACAAGTTGGAACAAAAAGAAAATTCGGTCAACACTTTAGTCAAAGGTAGTCAAACTTGGACTTCCTCCTCCCGTGCTCAGAAGCTCCAAAAGGACCTCAAGCAGATTATCATATGCAACTTCAGAACAGGTTCAACAACCATATCAGAAGCTTCAATATCACCTGCAAAAAGAATCAATGGAAAGGCTCATATATGCATTCATATAACCCTTTCTTAGAATCTATTTTAGCTTAATAAAACATTAAAAAGTGTGAGAATGAATTTTTTTTATATAGCCAAAATCAGTAGCAGAGCAACCTCGGCCTTATCTAGCAACTAGCCCCACTTTTTCCACCAAGAAAAGGAACAAGACAAAAGTAAAAAGGACTTGAGAAAGTGGGCAGTAAGCGGTTCATTGTAATAGAAGACAAGGAATGTCAAGGGGTAATCAAGGGTGAACTCAGTTCATAGAAAAACAGAATCGTGAATTCACTTTGCATGCAATAAAAAAAGGAGAAAAAAGAAAAAAAAAGAAAAAGAAAAGAAAATCAAATAAAAGGTGGATCAACCACCCCTTAGCATGCAAAAAAAAATTGCTTAAGGCATCTAAGGATCTCCATGAAGCACCTACGAGAATAAATGAAAGAAGAATAGCAGGAAGATCAGCAGGAGGAGCAACACATGGGAAAATAAATAGAAAATAAGATAAGTCAACATGCTGGAAGAACAATAAGGTAAGGAGGATGAATAGGTTTCTCAGAGGATGTGCAACAGTTTCAGTAGGGGGGTGATGATGGGCCTCTAAATTAGACATAAAATAAGGCCCATCTAACCTACCTTAGGCCCATCTACCTTCCTTCTGCACATAAAAATATATATTAAATCTCTCCTTCTACACTTAATAATGTTTTCTTATCTTTAATATTTTCTTAGGAAGGTTTAAAGGTAATTGCATATTTGTGCCTAATATTGGTTATTTTTGTAGAATATTGTGAGAATATTGGGCAGATTATGCATATTTGGAGAAGGAGATGATTTAGCAACTTTCTCCCTGCCACTGGAAGATCAATATTGAAGAATAAATTAGCACTATCGGGAAATTAGGGAGACATATTGGAGAGATTCAAGGGGGTTGTCCACCCTCCTTAACTCTCAAAGGCAACCAAGTAACTCAAGACCAAGTGCACTCCAGCCATACTTCACTTGGAGTCTCTAGCAATTCGAATTCCAAGAGGCGGCCAAGCAACTAAAGATGAAGAACACTCGATCAATGTTTACTGGGAGTCAAGTGGACTCAATCACCATTTTCAAGAAAGATGTTGGTAGTTGCCCTGTAGAATAAATAGAGTAGAGTTAGAGCTAGAAAGGATTTAGTTAGTTAGTCAGTGATTCAATTCCATTCAAAAATTTTGCTACAAGCTATTAGGATTTTGCTGTTTAAGACCTTCAGGATGTAATAAGATTTCATTTTGAATCCAATGAGTAGACAGACTCCTTTTTACTGATTTAATTTCGTAGAGCTGGGCTCGTGGGTTTGGGCCCAACCCATGTGCCTCAGCTTCTTTGTTGTTACTACCTTGTCCTTTTTGTCATTTAGCTAGTTTTGCTTCTTCCATTTAGTTAGATCTGCTTTTGATAGTTTCATTGTTGCTTAGTCTTTGCTTTCAGTTCATTATTTTATTTTTATTTGCTTATGAGTAATAGAGTAGAGGAGAAAAAATCCAAAGCTGTGGCCAAGACTCCCCCTCTCATCTCTGTCAATAGAGCTCAAGGAGGGCGAATCTTCCCACAGACCCAAAAACTGATTCTATTACGCCTCCATTCCCTCATGTTTTCTGCTTCTTTTAAATGTTGCACTTATCTTTTTCTTTTCTTAACACACTTAGCCCTTCAAAGCCTTATTTATTTGTTTTCTTCATTCACGGCTGCCTTATTCTTTCTATGCAAAATGCGTGAAAAACCATTGAAAACCACCGAAAGAACCAACCTCTACATTTTCTCTTCAAGACTCCCGTCACCGTACATCGCACTTCGCAATCGCAACATTTAACATTTACCTTCAACACTTACCGCTCGTTCATTTATATTGCGATATTGTGAAATCACAAATTTCACTTCGCATTGCTTACCTTTTTCCTTAAAGACTTACCACTCTCCTTTGCCAATTTTCTGCCTTATTCCTTCGTTCTGTCAGTCACCATCACCAGACTCGTTCTAATGTGAAGTTGGGTAACACTTTTTGCCTTTTTTTGAGAAAAAAATTTCATTTTTTCTGTTCTTCAACTTTCTACAAGCCAAAACAATTTTTCTGTTTAGAATTTCATTTTGCAATAAAAATAAAATTTGTTAGAAATTTTATTAGCTTTCTATTACTCATTTTTTGGAATTTTTTTATACACATTTGATATGTCAACTTAGATTTTCTTTGAGTGTGTGTTTTTTAACAATCAAAGGATTCATAAGAAGTCATGTTAATACACACTGGTGTATTCTTTGAAACTTTGTGTTTTTGAGAAACAAAATGTGTTACAACAATCTAGACAGAGTCTACTTCGATTTCGTTATATTTACAAAACCAACTGATGCATATCATAATTACTAGAATTTTTTGAACTGATCCAATATGAAAAAAATGCATATTTTGAATATGCTTCACGACGCACGAAATTTCTCAACATATAAGTTATAAACTAAAATCTAAAAACTACCCATTACAGATGACTGACCAATGTAATGTACCATAATTTTTTCAACTTTTTTACAGTGTATTTTGGAAGATACAGAATATTGATTTCACTGAATCACAATGACCTTCAGAAATTGTTTGCACTCGTTTTATTACAAAATTAATTAAAATTAGTAAATATTTATGAAATTCTATAAAAGTTATATTTCCTGAAAATGCTTGTCTTGGTTCCGAAAATTAATTCAAAATGTTTCATTGAGTTTAATCAGGCCAAAGTTGAAGATATGTATTCAGAGCTTGGATCTGTGTAATTGCAAACGTGTCGAATTATTTTTTGCGCCGACGGCTTGTCAAGTCTAACGACATGAAAGTTCCGCTGAATTTATTATAAAATTTCGGCATAACATTTACTTGACTTTTCGTTGACCGAAAAATACAACGAAGCCCATCCAAAAAAAAACATTTCGCGGAAATATAAATTGACGTAAAATCATTCATTATTTTCGCATAATTTCACACATTTCTTCATTTGGTCTGATTTTGCAAAGGATTGTTTTGGTTTTAACGAATTTTCTTGGAGTTACATTCAAGGGAATTTTTTACAAAGGATTGTTTTGGGTTTAAGGAATTTTCTTGGAGGTACATTTAAAGGAAATTTTTGCAAAGGATTGTTTTGGGTTTAAGGACTTTTATTGGATGTATATTCAAAGGACATTTCTTGGAGGTATCTGATACATTTTTTGGATGTTTTTTAGGCTTTATTTGTTTTGAAGGTATTTTGGTTTTAGAGGTTTTGGGCTTAATTTTCATTGCTTTTTTTTTAAGGTATTTTGATTTTAGAAGTTTTGGGTTTAATTTTCATTGATTTTTTTTTAAGTATTTTGTTTTTAGAAGTTTTGGAATTAATTTTCAAAGGAAATTTTTTTGGATGTATTTTGTTTTTAGAGGTTTTTGGACTTAATTTCCAAAAGACATTTTTTGGTTTTAAGGTATTTTGTTTTAATAAGTTTTGGGCTTAATTTTCATTGTTTTTAGAGGTTTTGGGCTTAATTTTCAAAATAAATTTGTTTTGAATGTATTTTGTTTTGAGAGGTTTTTGGGCTTAATTTCCAAAAGACATTTTTTTGACTTAATTTCGAAAGGACTTTTTTTAGGCTTAATATTCAGAAGACATTTTCTGGAGGTATTTTTTAAAGTGATGTTTTTTTAGAGGATTTTTCTACGTATTTTTTAAAGTGGCATTTTTTAAGAAGTTGGAATTAATTTTCAATGGACGTTTTTTGGAGGTATTTTTTGAAATGACACTTTTTTAGAGTTTGTGTTTTGGGTTGAAGTAAATCTTTTATAATGATTTTTTAAAATGTGTTTTTGTCTAACTTTTTAAATGATTTTTTTTTGCAGGACTTGAAAGGAAATATTTTGAGCTTCGTTTCATTTTTATAAGACATTTTTTTCTTGAATTTTTTAAAGTAAGTGTTTTGGATTAAGTATGTATTTTTTACAAAATTATTAAAATGAGTTTTTTTTTTAAAATTAAATCTTTTGTGATGTTTTTTTTAATTGAGTTTTTGTCTAAATTTGTGAACTTCATACTCTATTATCATGGGAAATCGAAGGAATTGTGCCAGAAAATATGATCGAACAAGAGACCCTAAGGAACGTAGAGAATAGGGGAGAGAATGTTGCAAAAGAAAGAGAGAAGGACTCTCAAATATTGAAAGGGACAATCAACCTCAACTAGAACTTGAAGCAAGTATGTAAATGTAAATATTATGAATTTGATATTTAAAATTTTCCTAGTGTAAAATGTGTTCAAGCTTAATTTTTGTTTGATGAACTAATTTGAAAAATATTTTGCAATGTAAATAGAGAGAGATATTCCTCAAAACATTGATGATGAGATAAAAAATTTTGAAAGAGAAAGTGAAAGAGATATTGAACCAATGATTGAAGATGGTGAAAATGTTGAAATAAATTCAAGTGAAGAAATTGAATCACAAGGTGTGTGTGTGTGTGTGTGTGTGTGTTGAACAGATGCACATATTATTGAAATCATACATATTTATTAATTTATTTATTTATTGAATATATAAACTTATTATGTACTATTCACTCGAATATGTACAGATGAAATAAATGTTGATGATGAGATGTTAGAAAATGTTAACACTCACACATATGGAGATCAAAGCGCTGACCATGTTATACGATATCGTGTTAAACACATTTTTGATACGTACTTCATAAAGGAAAATGTGATAGTTCAAGCCCAAATGTTGAAAGGTCTCCTATCATTAAGGAAATTAAAAGAAGCTACGACTTTATTGGGTATTCAAAAATCAACAAAAGATTAAAAAATGAAGGAAAATGTGATACAAAATATAAAAGTGCTATAAATTCAATTAGAAGTTCTAGACAGAAAAATGTTTCAGTTGTATGTAGATCAATACGTATGGCAGTGGTTTCATCAAGTACTAAATAGAATTGCTTGGTAAAATCTATGGCACGAGCATTAGGAACCTCATGAAAAATTTTGCACAAACATCGGAAATTTCGGTTGCAAATAGATGTAAATGATGAACTTGCTTGTTGGAGAGCTATTTGTAGGAAACCATACAAAGATATACTTAGAGAAAATGTTAAAAAAACGATATATGAATATTGGAAGAAAAATTCACGTGTTTTTCCAAATGCAAGGGATGTGATGCGAAGAAGAATAACACGAAATCAGTATGAAGAACATGAAAAACATTTCTTGGAAACCACTCAGATAGAGTTGTTCAACAAGTTCAAAGAAGACAATCATGAAATTCATGTCTCAATCAGTGCTTTTGTTCAACAAAAACCATGGTATGTAAAACCTATCACCATACACGAAACTTCTTGTTGTTGTTATCATGTGGAATTTCAGTTATATTATGACACATTCTTTAATTTTGGTAGAACATTTTGGAAAAATTCACCTCCTCCTTCCACTATCTGTGATTTCATATCTCAAATTCTATGTGAAAGAGAAAGCGATGAATTATTTTACGAAAAGAAATGTGTTGGTGGTAAACAATATGATGATTGTGGAAATTTGACTAAATTTCAAAACAAATATCGTACTGATATCAATGATCAATCATTGTCCAACATGAAAGTGAAATGGAAGAGATATGAATATATCCATACATCGATTCAAGGTTCAAATAGTGCTAAAAGAATTGAGTTACAAGAAGAAGAAATTTTTGTGATAGATTTTTTGAGAAAGTTTGAGGCAAAAAATTATAAATACACCAAGTATTCCCATAGAGCTCGATGGCAAGACTTGAAATTCAAAAAATCCCGTGAATTTTTTCCACCAGGGACCATTTTGTCAGTAAGTGATTTTGTAGAAAACTACACATTTGTTCCACAAAAATAAATTCAGAGTGAATAATATCATTCTGACCAAGTCTCCATGCTCATCCATATTCTATATATACATGGTGAACAAAACGTCGATAAAATATAAAGCACCAGTGAAAATTGGAATGTTAGTAAAGAATATCACTTTTATATCAGTGACGATCGTACACATGATACATATTTTGCACAACACGGTTTTGGAAAGATTTATG
This sequence comes from Pinus albicaulis, assembly GCA_034641835.2. Lineage (NCBI taxonomy): Eukaryota > Viridiplantae > Streptophyta > Pinopsida > Pinales > Pinaceae > Pinus > Pinus albicaulis. The sequence continues at coordinate 538,227,539 of CM076583.1, read as the reverse complement.
ACTCCTTGAAAAGTCGTGCAATAAAATTCAATGAATATTGGATATGGTCAGATGGATGTGTGGGTCAATTCAAATCTTCAAGATCATTCTTTTGGTTGTGTTGTCTTCATAAGAAAACTTGCATTAAACATTGTTGGAATTTCTTTGAGATTGGCCATGGAAAAAGGAGAACATGACAGTGCAAGGGCATACATAAAATGAGCACTTTGAAGATATCAAATGAACCCCTCTACAAAACGACTTGTGGATGCTAAAGAAGTTGTTCAATGGTGCATCACTGCTCTAATCCATGAGACTAACTGATCAAGGGAAGTGCGAAGGTACATTCAATTTAATTTTTATTGGATATCCAATTTTAAGTATTGTACATTTATCATAATGATTATCTTTGATGGTATTTTGATATCATATTTACATTCTTCTTTGAATTTTCCATATATAGGTTTTTTTGGCATATTGGGATCGAAGATGTAGATATATCAATTGGAAACGACGTTGAAACAATAATAGGGACTCGAAAATTGCATTTAATTAAAAAAAAGTTGTCCACAAATGTGTTTGCATTGGATAAAATAAAATATTCTTGTTTTTGTCATGTTTGCATAGACAACACAGAATCCAATGACGTTCGTGAAAACAAAATGTATGTAAAATATTGGAAACATACAGAGCTAAATACAAAGGGGAAAATGTTCGTTGCAATGTTTGAAGAAATGCAATCCGAGGAGACTACAATATCATCTGATGGTGATCAAGTTTCTGATCTTGTTAGAGAAAGTAACATTTGAATTGCTTTCAAATGATAGAGATGTAGAAATAGATACTAAAATTATTTTAAAGTTAATTTTTCATGTTAATTATGATCTAAATTTAAATACATAAGTTTGTTTTATTGTGCAGGAGATGTTTTTGTTGTAATTGCACCTACCGAAAAAGATGAAAATGTGCAGTATTATTTGATGCGTTGCACTGAACGAAAGATGAAATTATTAGAAAAATATAATGATCAAGGGTTTCCACATGACAAAGGATCTATTATACTGAAAGGTTGTTTTGCAGACAAACTAATCAATGTGGGGATTTTGTTTACTTTGAAAACTATGAACCTGATGTCATAAGTTGTCAATATAGTCACTTGGTGTGTATAGCACGCATAAAGTTGATAGAGATTCAATCAAAGAAAAAAATGAAAATTAAGAAATGAAAATTTTCAAAATCCAATCATGAACTAATCATTGAAGATGGCATTCCATTGGAACTTTTTTGATTGAACTGCCCAAAAATTTCTTCTCTTTGGATTCATGTTTTAGAACTTCCAGAACTCAACTAAAAATTGAGCTGCCTTGTTATGATATTTGTGCAAGTGTTTTCACATTTACATTGTTTTGGGACATGCACACTGGTATCAACTGAAAGTAGCTTTTCTATACATGCATTGATGAAAAATGTTGCAAGTACTGGATATATATGTTCTAGAAGTATTGGATATATATATATATATATATTCTAGAATGAAATTAAAATTGAAATTAGCTTTTCTATGTGCATTAATGAAAAATGTTGCACGTATTGGATATATACATGTGTTCTAGGAAATTAACTGAAAGTAGCTTTTCTATGTGCATTGATGAAAAATGTTGCATGTATTGGATATATATATGTTCTAGAATGCAATTAATTGTTCAAGTAGTTTTACTATATGCATTGATGAAAAATGTTTCACGTACTAAATATATATGTTGTAGAATGCAATTAACTGAAATTAGCTAGATTCTATTTGCATTGATGAAAAATGTTGAAGTACTGGACATATATGTTCTAGAATGCAATTAACTGAAAGTAGCTTTTCTATGTGCATTGATGAAAAATGTTGCATGTACTGGATATATATGTTCTAGAATGGAATTAACTGAAAGTAGCTTTTCTATACATGCATTGATGAAAAATGTTGCACATACTAGCTATATATACATTATAGAATGCATTTTTAAAATTTTATGATTGTTTGACACATCTAAGAAGACCTAGAATCTTATGATTGTTTATATATATATATATATATATATATATATATATATATATATATCTATGTATGTATGTATGTATGTATGTATTGTACTTCAATTTTTTAACATATGTGTTTAAACATGTGTAAAATCATTTCTATATGTGAATCTATTCATGTAGAATTTTGTTTGTTTGAAACGACAACGAGTTTTAAAAGCAAAAACATATCACAACATTACTTCACATGCCATGCCAATTGTAGTTCAACTATCCAATAAAAACGTTTAACATTATATCATATGCCAAATGTAAATCAACCATCCAAAACTTAAGTTTTATTTTAACAAAACATTATAGATCACAACATTACTTCACATGCCAAATGTAGTTCAACCATCCAAAAATTAAGTTTTAAAAACAAAAAAAATTATAACACAACATTACTTCACATGCCAAATGTAGTTCAACCATCCAAAACTTGAGTTTTAAAAACAAAAACATTATATCACAACATTACTTCACATGCCAATTGTAGTTCAACTATCCAATAAAAACAAAACATTATATCACATGCCAAATGTAGTTCAACCATCCAAAACTTAAGTTTTAAAAACAAAACATTAATATAGATCACAACATTACTTCACATGCCAAATGTAGTTCAACCATCCAAAACTTAATTTTTAAAAACAAAACAAATTATAACACAACATTACTTCACATGCCAAATGTAGTTCAACCATCCAAAACTTGAGTTTTAAAAACAAAACATTATAGATCACAAGTATCAAGTATCAAGTAACATTACTTCACATGCCAAATGTAGTTCAACCATAACACTTTAAAAACAAAACAAATTATTTAACACAACATTACTTCACATCACATGCCAAATGTAGTTCAACCATCCAAAACTTGAGTTTTAAAAACAAAAAAAATTATATATAACATTGTAACATTACTTCACATGCCAAATGTAGTTCAACCATCCAAAACTTAAGTTTTAAAAACATTATATATCACATTCACATGTACCAAATGTAGTTCACATAAAATATGTCCAAAATTTTTAGATCTCACAAGTATAAAGTATCAATTTATATATGACTGCATCTAGATAATATATAAAAAAGTAAATTTAAGACTATAAATCTATTGAAAATATAATGTTGCATGTGTGCATGTGCATCATCCATCAAATATAGATGAATGTAGTGTCTTTTCCAGCAAATTCTCAATCCATGAGCTATCTTGCGAAGCATGGGGAACCTGTACACAATGTATACAAACATTAAAATTTGATGTTTTAAAATTGAGTGAGAATATATAGAACTACATGTAAAAAATGAAATATAAAAAAAAAAATCATGCAATACCTCACGAGGTTCCCTCTCCATTTTTTTCTCGTTTGCTACAACTTCCCCCATGGGAACATCTCCAACAGTAAACTGTACAATATACATGTACAATTATATATATTAAAAAATTTCAGATGAAAATTCATATATATAAACTTATTTTCAATAATATTAAAAAAAAATTAAACAACATGTTCAAATGGTTGAAATGGTGTGGATGTTCCTATCTCCATCGCTAGAGTCTGTGGATAAAAGAAATCCTCTATAGAAACCTAAAATTCAAAAAATTTAAAAGTATAAAATAACTCAAGATCAAGATCTCAATTTATAATAAAACTTTTAAACTTAAATGTATAAATTATAACTTAAAAACATATATATATTTAAGTGAAAAATTTTATACTTCTGCAGGTGGATTTGGCATATCTCCTAAGAGAGGCTCGAAAAAAAAATCTCCAAAAACCTAAAATTCAAAAAATTTAAAATAACTCAAAATCTCTAGATCTCAATTTATAATAAAACTTTTAATCTTCAATTTAAAACTTATAATTTAAAAACATATATATATTTAAGTGAAAATTTGAATAATTGTGTTGTCGGATTTGGCACATCTCCTAAGAGTGGTTCAGAAAGAAATCTCCAAAAACCTAAAATTCAAAAAAATTAAAATAACTCAAGATATAGATATATCTCATTTTTTAATGGAAATTTTTGAGGTGGAATATATAACTTAAAAACATAAATTTTAAAAGTGAAAAATTGTCCATACTTGTGATTGTGGATTTGGCACATCTCCTAAGGAAGTAGAAGATACATCTCCCAAGGAAGAAGAAGGTACTACCATCCCAAAAACATCGAACAAAATCTGAATCTGTTAAAATATTTTATTATATATATGTACATGTACATGTGTGCACAATTATTTATTTTAAAACATCTCATCATGTTTCGATATATATAATAATAGATAAAAAATAATTGTACATCATCATGTTCACTTAAAAAACACTAACATTTTCCAACATATATTGATGGTAAGAACCATCTTGATTGTATGATTGATGGTGATACCCATCATGATTGTTTGAACCAAAGGCTCCGACCGTGATAATAAAATTTTCTTCATTCATCAAGCGTGACAGCTGCAAATGGTGTTAACATATAATGATACATTTTTGTTAGATTAATGCATACAAATAAATGTATGTATATATGTATTTATTACAAATTGTACATGTGTTAAAATAATTGAACCCTAACCATTAACACATACCATTCCCACGCCTTCTTCCTCATGAACAATTAGGTCCTGCCAATCATTACAACAATTCTTTGCATATGTTTTAAGATCTTCAACACTCATGTTGTCAATCTCTTCATCTGTATAATACACAAAATTAGCACATGCATTCTTACATGCTCTTTGTCGATTTAGACAAACATTGACTCCACCCAATCCACTGTGAACATTTTCAATGATGGCATCCCTTACTTCTCGACTAATTTGAGAAGTGACTTCCATCTCTGAGCACAAATCTTCGACACGAAAAGGTCGACTAACCAATGGTGGCTCAGGGTGAGGCAACTCAACATCACGCCTAGCGCCCATACGATCACACAATCGACCTTTCCTAGGACCCAAAAATTTAGAGGGAAGGTCATTTTAATTTGGTTTCATTTGAAAAAATAATTCTACATAAAATAATTTTGCAAAATAAAGCGGAACCTCGTTGTTCCATGGGAGTCTTCCATAGGCCGCAAGGTGTCTATCATACAAAGAGTGAGCTATATGAGGGTGATTGAAATATTGCACCTTCAGCATCTTTCTTCTCGGCCCTTCTTTGAAATAAAACATAAACTTGACCATTTATGTTGTAACTCTTTGTTTAACAACCTCAGATTTATCAGGACCCATCACTGTTTCCTTTCTTTTTCTCATGACTTCTACAAAAGTATCAGTGGTTGGCCTAAGCTTTCAGTACACATCTACTAGTTCGCCTAAAGAGTGTGTAACTATTTCCAAGCCTTGTCAACTCTCAGCAGGTAGAGTCAAAGCCACAATATCTCTCTTCAATTTTGCATGAAAATGTTTACACCTTTCTAAGGTGCATTGCTGCATGTTTGTTTCCCAAGGTATATCGGAAATGTCAGCCAGATAAGTCATGGTTGGTGGACAACCTCATTCTTGAATGACGCGTTCTGCCCTATGTCTTTTTTTAGCAACATTTCGAGCCAAATTTTCAGCCTTGACATCAATATATAAAATTTTGCATATTAAAAAAACACATGTAAAACAAATTTGTACAAACTGAATGAAAAAAATATTCAAATTGATGGCCATGTCGATGTGGTTGGATATCATCTTGCCCACCTTGAGACTGTTGAGAACCATAACAACCCTGCTGAGAACCAACACAACCACCGATTAATTGAGAACCAACACGATCATCCATTGATTGGCCTCTGGGGGAGTACATATCACCACCTTCATGCAATCCGCCAACACTTATTGATGGCCCTCTAAGAGAATCTAAACCACCACCAACCTCACGAGACGAGAGAGAAGCTTCATAAACAAATATGAATTTATAATCAATTCAAAAATACATTCATACATATAAATACATGTACATATTCATTGATTAAATCGCATGAACCATACCACGATTGTGTGAACCATGGGCATGCTCCATTGATGGAGTAGACACCCTTCTCCTCTTAGCTCCTAAAAAATAAAAAATAAAACTTATTAACAACTAATTTAACTCACAAAATTGATAAAAAATCAATTCCATATGTACATACATGTATGTATATGTATGGATATAAAAGATTATTTTTAAATACCATGAACATCCCTCGATCCCTGATCCCCCTCTCTCGTAGAGATATGGGATTCTGTTGATATTCGTTGTTCATCCTCCATGATATATATATATATATATATATCTACAATGGACATTTACAATTATTTTTTTTAATTACTATTTAAAATAAATTCAAAATAAATTTCAGAAAATTAATGTAATTTAGTGTACACAAATTATGTAAAACACTACTTTCAAAGCACTAATTGATGTGTGAAACTCAATTTAAGCAAAAAAATTTATAAAAATGGTAATTTCACCAATTTGCGTTTTAAATGGTGAGAGCACACTTGGTATAAAATTGAAAAAAACACATGGTCATTAAAAAAGAAGCATGAAACTCCATTTAAACAAAAATTTGTTTAAGTCCTCGCATTTTAATTTTATAAAAATGTGAAATTCACCACCTGTTGCAAATGTGAAGTTCACCGAGTTGTGCTTTACATGGTGTGGTGGGAGCACACTTGGTATATAATTGAAAAAAAACATGGTCATTAAAAAAGATGCATTTATAAGTACAAAACACACACATATCCAAGATATGTTACAATGTCCATCAATAAATTTTGAAGGAGAGTGTCTCAACTCTAATTCATCTTTGAGAGATGAATCTTGAATTTTTGAAGAGGAGCGTCTCAAACCTAATTCATCTTTGGCAGATGAATCTTTAATTTTTGAGGAAGAGCATCTCAAAACCAATTCATCTTTGAGAGATGAATCTTGCATTGGCATTGCCTCATAAAATTCTAATTCATCTATTAATTCATCTTTGATAGATGAATCCTGAATTGGCATTGCCCCACGCAATAGATCAACAGACATCTTATTCACATTTGTACAATGTATTATACTAAAAAATTGAAATTGGCTAGCAATATTGTTTGCTATTCCATGCAGTTCTTTTAGCCTCTCCTTATTAACTTGGTACATGCCATTCATCTGGTTGCACACAAGTTCAGAATTGGTTAAAACTACAATTCCATTTGATCCATACTCCATATATGTTCCCAAGCCTTCTATCAATTCAATATAATATGCTTCGTTGTTTGTTTTTTTTCCCGGTATATTCATTTTCCTTTGGATGACTTTGCTAGTCGCAATATTGGAAAGCACATATGTAATCACTACTTTCCTTGGATTGGGATAGCAAGAAACATCTATGCATAATGTCCATTTTTCAACCATATTGAGTGGATTTTTTTTATCCCTGAAAAAAAAAAAAAATTCAATAAAAATATATTAAATTGACATTTATTGCAAATGCATGGGAGAAATGACACATGTGCATGAGATAAATGACATATGCATGGTTTATCTTAAATTTTGACTTAAATTTTATGGTAGAATTCACATCTAGAAATGAGATGCGTTAAATATTGCATTGCCTAGATTTTGAGGGAGATTTATGACACATATACATGGTTCATGCATGGTTTGCATGAAAGTTTGCCTTTAAAATTTATGGCAAAAATCACATCTAGAAATAACATGCCTTGAGAAAGGATGAGATCCAGAGGCTACCTAGCCCTTTACAGACTTCTTTATAACTTTTAGAAGTTAAGACTCAACCAAGAAACTAAAATACTATGGAATTTTAGCCACTTTAGGTTTAATTTTTAGGCCTTAAAGTTTTCCTTGAATTAATGGGGGAAAGCATTGAGTTTGGGGGATACTATCCTGTGAGAGTTCAGCAACTTTAGGTTTAGTTTTTAGGCCTTAAAGTTTTCCTTGAATTAATGGGAGAAAGCCTTTAGTTTGTGGGAGAAATAACATTTACATGGTTTGCAAAATTATTTTATGCACTTACTAAAACAACTAGTTGTGGTGGTTGATGAAGTTATGTCAAAAGTCACACCTTTATGAGTTTGTGGGGGAAATGAAATAGAAATGACACATGCCTTAAATTTTTCCTAAAATTTTATGGGAGAAGGGAGAAATGACACATGTACAAGGTTTTCCTTAGAGTGGTAGTGGTTTATGGATATTAAAATGAAGAACTTCTATTTATGTTCTAGAGATTGACTGTAGGGGCATTTACTGGATATGTCACCTTTGATAAAAGATGAGATCCAGAGGCTACCCAGCCCTTTAAAAAATCTACCTTTATAACTTGTATAAGTTAACACTCAATAGACAGACTAAAATCCTATGGAGGTTCAAAATCCTATGAGAGTTCAACCACTTTAGATTCAATTTTTAGGCCTTAAAGTTTGCCTTGAATTAATGAGAGAAATCCTTTAGTTTGTGGGAGAAATGACATTTACATGGTTTGCAAAATTGTTTTATGCACTTACTAAAAACATGCTTTAAAGTTAATGGGAGAAAGCCAACATGACACATGCTTTAAAAACTTTGCCTAAGAATTTATGGGAGAAATTACACATGTACGCAGTTTGCCTTGAAGTGGTTGTGGTTTATGGATAATAAAATGAGGAACTTCTATTTAGATATGTTCCAGAGATTGAATGTAGGGGAATTTACTGGATATGTCACCTTTCAGAAAAGATGAGATCCAAAGGCTACCTAGCTCTTTAGAGACTCTACCTTTAGAACTTATAAAAGTTAACACTACCTAGCCCTTTACAGACTCTTCTTATAGAACCTTGTAGAAGTTAACACTCAACAGACATAATTTATAATAATTGATATGTACAAGAATTTTACAACTTCAACATCAACCTACACTATCATCATATCACTGTAGCCATGTCAATCTAGATTATTTATATCCATTACATCATAAAACACTCCACTTTTAACATTTTAAAATAATAAAGCAACATGGAAGGTGTTAATTTAGGTACATTAATACACTCCACTTTTAACATTTTACAAGAATAAAGCAACATGGAGGGTGTAAAATTAGGTACATTAATAAAATACAACCATGTCAATCTAGATTATTAAGATCCATTACATCATATTTAACACAATCTAGATTATTTATATCCATTACATCTTAAAACACTCCACTTTTAACATTTTAAAAGAATAAAGCAACATGGAAGATGTAAATTTATGTACATTAATAAAATACAGCCATGTCAATCTAGATTATTAAGATCCATTACATCATAAAACACTCCACTTTTAACATTTTACATTTTACTCACCTTGAGTTTGGGGGATACTATCCTATGGAAGTTCAATACAACCATGTCAATCTAGATTATTAAGATCCATTACATCATAAAACACTCTACTATTTAACATTTTACATTTTACTCCATTTGAGTTTGGGGGATCCTATCCTATGGAAGTTAAGCTACTTTCAGTTTTTAGGCCTCAAATTTTGCCTTGAATTAATGGGAGAAAGCCTTGAGAAATGACACATGCTTTAAAGTTTTCCTTAAGAGTTTATGGGAGAAATGACACATGTACATGATTTTCCTTAAAGTGGTTGTGGTTTATGTATATTAAAATGAAGAACTTCTATTTAGATCTATTTGAGAGATTGATTGTAGGGGCATTTACTGGATATGTCACCTTTCATAAAAGGTGAGATCCAGAGGCTACCTGGCCCTTTATAGACTCTGCCTATAAAACTTGTAGAAGCTAACACTACTTGTCCCAATTATACCTTATGAAGTGTGTAGAGGACCCGCGAAATCACTCACACTACTTTACGTAGACATAAGGGTGTATAAGAGTTTACTAAGTTCAAAAATATGATCATATTGTTGGATATCTTTCCGAGGAGCCCAAATGTACTCCTTAAGTAGATGTGGGATCTATATAACAATCTACAAAAACAAGTGATTCTTTCCAAGCTAAGTATAATGTATGAGTTATGTGTATACGCACATTATCTAGAAACCATAGGCCAAAATAAAGGGTACTTAAGTGGTTTGAAGAAAAAATAGCAGCAAGAAGCTTTGGAGGGGAATAAGAACTAGAAATGGGAGAAGGATAAGAATAAAATAGCCACTACACAGCCATGCAAGGGTAGTAGAAATAATTCTAACCATTGCAACTTGATGGTCACATTAAGGAGAATTATTGGATGTTTGGTATGTGTTATATTCTTTATGTGAATACCCCCATGCACTATATATTTTCTAAGCATAGTGGTGGGTATAAAATGGGAGGAAAGGACCCCCAATTTAGGGTTTCATAGAGATGAAAAATCCCCCACACACAGGTGTTCAGGGGTAGTGCCCCAAAAAAACGTTTTTGGGAAAAAAAAATCTCCCTTTATGACGGTTTTCATCACATGGTTTTTTCTTTTAGCAATTTTCTAGCACATGGTAGTTTACCCCATGGTTCTACAGTTTCAGTTAAAGAACTAAAGTTTTATCTGATCCAGGGTAATGTATTAGTAGTTTATAATTGTTGTGGGATATATACATACATACATATGTGTGTGTGTGTGTGTGTCTAATGGTCTAAAAATTAATATAATAATAAAAAAAAATGATCTTCTTGTTTTGGGTTTCTCGAGTAAATTGTATGTTTTTTTATTTTTTTCTGAATTTGTCTACTCCTATTATTGATACAAAAATTTACAGGGAGGTCCCAGCCTCAAAATTTCTTGCCCAGATTTGCAGCATTCTGACAATTATAAAGCTGATGGCTAACCAAAAAATTTCAAAAGCTAGAACTGCTACCCTATTCCGAACCATACAAACAGTAAAATGTCGCCCACGCAAGGGAAACCGGCTATTAGACATAGTAGCAAAGTTCTGAGTATGTAAACTGATGAAACAAAAACGCAGAGGATCAAGCCCAAACGAGCGACTGTGAGACAAAAACGTGAGAGTGTAGCCATGTTCAGGAATCATGAGAGTTGGTTGGCGTTTCTTTGATGATGCAGCAACCATACTCATAGGGGTCTTCAACCGCTGCCTGATGTTCAACTTTGCCAATTGAGCCACCACGCTTCAGATCGCTTGGGTCAATAGGGTGGCTTGTTTCTTGAATCGCGCTGCTACAGGGCTCCTTACGCTTCAGGCTGTCAAAGGGAGGAGTGATATGTAAAGCGTTGATGTTCTTCTCCATAGGCGCACCAGGAATCTGGACAGCCTCAGCCGCGGAGTCTTCATGAAATTCAATGGTGATTTTGGCTATAATGGTGGAGTGACTGAGAACACAGGGAATGCAGAGTTGAGTCGTGTGGGACTGAACAGGGGGGAAGAGTGGTGTAACCGAGATGTGGGGGGAGCCCCTTGCAAAAGTGGATTTCCCAGACCCATGGCCTCGACCACTCCTGGTGGCTAGATAGCGGCCATAGAGGTACTCCGAGGATTGGGAGGTCGAGCTAGAGGTGGAAGAAGAAGGTTGACAGGCAACCTACCCCCGACTGGTGCCTCTCCTGCACCTCATTCGTTGACACAGTCTAGGCATTGTGCAGCGGGTAGGAAAGGCAATGCGTGAGTCGGTAGTGTGATGGTGGGGAACACAGTCCACAGAGGAACGCAGGGGAGCACAAACAGGTGGAGCCGAGACATAATTAGTGAGCGAATTGGACCAGAGTTTGCAGAAAGGGCTGTGAGTATAATGAATTCCCAACATCAGCTCGATACAGCACGCAAGAGCACACCGCTTCCCAGTACCAGTTCGAGAGCGAGGCTCTGCTGCAGCTATGGAACAGCGCGAGCTCAGAGGAGTAGTAGAAATGAACCTGGTTTGAGGCGCCATGATAGAAATGCAGGCGGGCCGTCGTGGGAGAATGAGCTGCATTAAGGTAGCATTAAAGACATTGGCAGGGTGATAAATGCATGGCCTCACACGGAGCTGGGTGGTGGTGGTATATGTCCACACGCCAACCCACCATGCCTGTCCACGCGCCATTGTACAAAGCAATTCAATCACCCGCATCCGGGGGAGTAAATTGTATGTTAATGCATGTGTTTTAAATTGAATATTTTTCATTTTACTAAGAATCTATTTGAAACAACTAACTATATAAGGTTAAACCCTATGTTTTGTATCAAATTACTTTTGGTTTCAATGGGAAACTTTTATGGCTAATGTGTTTTTATAGAAATGTGATATACCCCATTAAAATGGGAGATATATAGAATTGATTCCTATGGTGAAATAAAATAGTTGAGTAGTTTAAAGATATAGATGCATAAATTCAATGAGCATATTTTTGAGATATATAAGTCCAAAATGGAATAGTTTTTGGTGAACAAATATCAGTGGATCACCATGGATACATCTGCTTCATTAAAATGGATTTTTCTAGAGGGATGGACTAAGTTGGAAAGAAGGGAAAATATCACAATACAATTGTGTCTCTTAGATGTTGAAAAATTTAGCTAGGTTCAGTCTTTATTATTAATATATTTGTCAAAAAGAATTTATAATTATTGTTTCCTAACAAAAATCTATAACTATTATCAATTTTTTTTTTTTTTAAAGGAAACAATAAAAGGCTAGATAAGCGACAAATAGTTATACTAATGATGAAAGAGTGAGACCTTGAATTTAGGAAGGTTGTATAGTATGTCTCTTCCGATGCACTACAAATTTTAAGTGGACTACTATTTGGATTCGTAGTATTTATGCATACTAGCATTCAATGTTGGTAACATTTATGTCTACTGTTTGTACAAGATCTTTGAATTGCTACTGATGTATGTTTACTGGATGAAAAATAAGCTGGAGTTGAACTAATTTTTTTCCTTATAGATATTGTTTCTTCTATTGAATACATTTCATTATCTCATTCACTGAGTCACTAAGTCATGTCGGTTCATTTACTGTGGAAAAATAATATGTATACCCAGCTGAGGTTTTCGCATTACCAACACAAAATTTTGTACTAAAATTATAGAGATAGGTTGAGCCTAATTACAGGTTTAGATGGGTGACTTTAGGCTTCGGTACAATTATAGAAGGACTAAATTTCAGGCTAAATACAAATATGCAATTCAGATGAAGTTTGTATTTCTTCAAAGGATAGTTTTGGTGTTATACAGTTTTGATGCTATTCAGTGTAATTGCAGTTAATTAAAGCCACAATATTGGTGCTATTTATTTTTCATTACCACCATAGAAAGGATCTTGGATAAGAGAATATTTCAGTGTTATCTCATTCAATGAACTCGGTGCTACAAAAATCAGTGCTAATACAGTCAAGAATTATCACTTATTGGACACGGCCACAGAAAAAAATATCAAGACATGTTTATAGAATTTACAGAAATTGAAAGAAGGAAATTTGAAATTCGCAGCCAACCTGGAAATTCGAAATTTGGAGTCGAGGCCGAATATTAAGACTTTTCCAAGACCAAAGACGTAGACGAAGACGCAAACTCAGGCCCGAAACACACAGCAAACGCAGATGAAACACAATCACTTATTGGACACGACCACACAAAACAATATCAATACATGTTTATAGAATTTACAGCAATTGAAAGCAGGAAATTCGAAATTCGGAGCCAACCTGTAAATTCAAAATTCAGAGCTGAGACTGAACAACAACACTCTACCAAGACCAAATACGTAGACACAGACACAGACGCGGGCCTGAAACAGATAGCAGACGTAGAACCATGATCACAGCAGACGCAGACGGTAATAAGCCCGAAACCCATTAACGGTTCTGGGCTGGTGTATTTATAAACTAAAGTTCGGCCGAACTATTTTAAGAGTTCGGCCAAACTTATGTTGCCGGTTTTCCAATCTCTGGCCAAAAATATGCTTTCCCACACCATTGGTACGTCATCAATGTAAACGAAAAAATGAGTTCGGCCGAACTAATTTTGAAAGTTTGGCCAAACTCTCTAACAATTCAGCCGAATTGTTGAGAAAAAAAATTTCTGCCCCCGATTCTCACAAAAGTGTAACTCAACTTTGTGGGTTTACCCACCATCGAAAACCCAACCTTTGCCTTCCTCCTTGAGACTCCAGCCATTATACGTCGCACTTCATAGATCACAACATTTAAACATTTACATTAGCACTTATCGCTCGTTCGTTGCGATTGCGAAATCGAAAATCACAAATTTTCCCTTTCTTCCTTTCACCGCCAAGTCATCTGCATCACAAATCATAGCCCGCAACCTTTACCATGTCGCAAATCACACTTCACTGATATCACACATCCCAACCCACAACTTTTCCCTTTTTCGTTTCACCGCCATGTCATCCCCATCACACATCGCCTCCCGCAACCTTTACTACAATGCACATCACACTTCGCACATTTCAGTTTATTCCCATTAAATCCTTAATGCTATCCATTTAAACTTGCAAAGTTGCGATTTCGACATCACGCATCGCAAATTTTACCTCCGTCACATCTTTGCCATCGCATTTTTCTATTCTTTCCACTCCAAAGCCATTTATTACACTATAATAAGGTTTTATAAGGTTTTAAACCCCCTCATTCCGCCTCTAAGCCTTTTTCAATTATTTCCGCTCCAAAGTCATTTCTCACGTGATAATCAAGTTTTCTAAGGGTTTAAACCCCGCTTTCCATTTCTAAGCCTTGTTTCATGCGCTAAGCCCCAATTCTCTCTTTTAGCCCTTTTTCTTCCTCCAAGTTGCAAATTAACTCTTTTTAGTTAGAATTAAGTCATGGATAGTTTAGTTGCATGGATAAGCGCATGGTAGATAGATCATAGGATAAGTAGAATGAATTTAGCAGTTTTTCCAAGTTAAGTGTGGTTTAGAATTAGTTTTCTTTCTGCCATTTCTTTTCAGCAAGTTAGATTAGTTTCATTTCAGTCATTTCCCCTTCTGCCAATTAAATTAGTTTCATTCTTCTCATTTCTTTTCGGCACTTTAGTTTAATTTCCTTTCTGTCATTTCCTTCTAGTAATTTAATTTCCAGTTGTTCTCATAATTTAAGAAATAGCACCCTTTTGTAAATTAGAAGAGGATGACATGAACAGAATGCATCTGTTTTGTATATAGAATTTTCACCTCAAAGTTTGTATGAACCCCGAGTTTATAAAGTAAAGTAGGGCAGCCTCTAGGAGTTGCAGCATTCTTGGTGCAATACCAGGGCTCACCAATATGCTCATAGGGAGGGCATGTTCAGAGGCGATGAAATCTTCCAGTGGGAAGATATTGATAAGTAGTGTGAAAATTTTGCCACTAAAATAAATCTTATACACCATTACACGTGTTGTCGGGGCACAAGCACCACATGAGGCTACCAAGTCTCAGTTGCAAACTTCCGTGGACTATATGTCACCCACCATTTTTAACTGGGTAGAAGATATGGTGAAAAACATGAAGAAGCAACTCACAAAGTGTAAGAACAGTTGACTGAAGAAGCTTGGGTATTTATCGATCTTGAAATCAATCTTCTTGGAATGGGTATCGTTGTTCCAATTCCATTGGGCAGAAGCAGCTGCGCCAACGCCACGGGAGCCACATCTAATGAGATGGGCTGAGCTGATGCCTCGTTCAATAGGTGGGAAAAATATGTCATACAAAACTACCTTCATTGTATGGTTGAGGTATCATTTGATTGTCGTGGAGGATGGGCCGTACTCCAGGACTGATTTCCGAGGTGATCCAGATCTATCGCTTCCAGAGGGCGAGTGATGGGATGACATAGGTAAAACATGTTTTTCGTTATATTTTTCACATTTGTATATATTTTTTAATATATATGCTATGATATTGAAACTTATGTGCCGCAAATGTCAGACCAAAGAGACCAACTAGGATGTCCCCTATCGCCAGAAGAGTGGCGAGGGAGTTCAAGGCTGCTCCATACGAGGAGGGAGCAGATGCTGAAGAAGAGATTGCCCAAATATGAATTCTTTGATTACCGATATTCTGGAATATTCTCATGTTCAAGATATTCCCCACCTTTATTAGAGGCATACCATAAGGGTGTCTAATCGTGTTCATTGAGTACTGACTCTAGTCGTTCGAGTAGCGGCCTACTACCATGACCACCATGTTGATTAGTCTAGTTTTGATTTCTGCAGTTGTAGTCATGTTGAGACCTGCGAGTCTCGTTATGTACCAGAACAGATATTTTTTGGGGTTATGATGTACTTGAAAATATTTGAAAACCACATCGACATATATGTATGCTATATTTTTCTATTTTTATACATGGTGTAATGATGATCATAGTTTTACAAAATTCGCAAATTTCTATCTAGAACATAATTAGCCAATGCATCTATTAATCTATTCATGTGTCGTGAAATGTGTTGATAAGTAATGTAATCAAAATTCCTTTCTAAAAGACAAACACGCAGATACATTCTCAAAATTTGAGGGTATCTAACGGAATATTTCCCATTGAGTTGTAGGACAACAAGCTGTGAATCCAGAGTGATTTCTTACAACCAATTTTCTAATTCCAAGAGTGATTGGTTCTAATAGAAGTTCAATGACGACACTATATTCAACAATATTATTGGTTGTGCGACCTAAAAATATACCTTGCTGATCTACTAACTCACCATTAGGGTCATAGATAACCCATGCCGCAGAAGATAAATTTCGAGTACTACAGGAGGCACCATCAACGAAACTGACATAAGGAGTTAAAGACATCTGCAAATCAAGTACAACAAGATAAGCAGTAAAACCACTTGCAAGAGCACACCAAACCAAAATGTACAAAAATGAAAAGCACACTAATGTACTCAGGTAATTACACGAGGAAAATCACGCATAATACTTCTTCAAATAAATTCTGTTTCGGGGCTTATCCAAAGGGTAACATTCATAATCAATTAGCTCATAGGCCCAAAACATATTTTACGATGTATGGCCCATGCCACATTGGTTCGAATTTTCCTGCCCCTATTTTATCATGTGCTTGGTCATATAAAAGGACCAATTCTCCTTCAGAGAAAGCACATGGAGAAACAGTCTGATCAAAATGGGCTTTGACCCGTTTCTTCTGAGCTTCAGTAACTAAAGTGGCAAAGCGACAAGTTTCATCAAGCCTTTCCATATATAGGAGACGTTCCCCTTCTGGTGAGGTATTCAGAAGAAATTCAACAACTAATTTGAGTGAAGGAATTTCACATTCAATCGGCAATGTTACTTCATGGCCATATACTAACTGAAAAGGAGTGAATATAGTAGCATTTTTAGTCGAGGTTCGGTAAGCCAAAAGAGTTGAAAAAATCTTGACATGCCAATTTGACTAGTGCATCCCAATATTGCGCTGAAGCATAATAACTAACACTTTGTTGACTGCTTCAACTTGACCATTGGGCAGAGGGTAATATGGAGTTGAGCTGTCGTGACGCAGGCCTAACTGAGAGGTCAGCTCAGCCATCATGTAATAGTGAAAATGAGAGACATGGTTAGTGACGATGGCTTGAGGGGCTCCAAACCAAGCGATAACATGATTGAAGAGAAATTGAGCCGCATTTTTACCATTTGTAGCATATGTAGGCATCGCTTCGGCACATTTGGTAAAATAGTCAACAATGACAATAATATAAGCATGCCCCCCGGCCGAGTGAGGGTTACATGTCATGAAATCAATGCCCTATTTAGTTAAATGGCATATGATAACAACTGGGTGTAAGGGTGCGGGTAGGTAATGCATATTCTGCTAGTAAATCTAGCAAGCATGACATTTACGGATGACAAGAATGCAATCCTTGAAAATAGAAGGCCAGAAATAACTAGCATGAAGGATTTTCTGAGATGTTGCATAGCCAGACATATGATCGCCACATGCCCCAGAGTGGTATTCATTGAGAACTCTCTCAGCCTCTTCTAAAGTCAAACAACTACGAAGAATCGAATCTTCACCGATGCAGTATAATGTATCCCCAATGATATGATATGGTTGAGAGTAATGTCGAATACATCAACGATCATCTTTAGTCAGCTCAGATCGAAATTTTTGGGTTTGTAGATACACGATGATGTCATTGTACCATGGATCGATAGTGTTAATCATGAAGAGAGTGTCATATGGAATGTTCTCATCATGATCGGACGGGGCAGAAGCAGAGGGAAGCGAGCATATCAATCCAACGAAAACCAATGATTTTTTGGATTTGGTAGCAGTGAATTCCAAATAAAACTCCTGTAAAATGACAATCCATTTAGAGTATTTCCCCCCTAGTAACTGACGGGTCAAAATATAAGTCATGGGTTTATAATTGGAGATCACGGTAGTTGTGCGAAGGAGAATGTAATGTCAAAAGTGTTGAACAACATGTACTGTAGCTAAAGCCAGTTTCTCAACATGGGCATATCGAGTCTTTGTATCCATTAGGTTACTACTGAGGTAATAAATGACATGTACAGTACCATCGCCGTCATCCTGGACCAGCACCATAGCAATAGTACCAGAATATGCTGCTAAGTAAAGGAAATATTCACGATGATAATTTGGGGGGTGCAGTAAAGGAGTGTTGATAAGAACTTTATTTAAAGCATCAAATGAGTTTTGAGAAACTTCATCCCATAGAAACGAGATCCCATTTTTAAGAAATCGTGTAAAGCCCTTAGCGAGCTCTGCATAGTTGGGAAAGAAATGAAAAAGGAAATTATCTTTCCCTTGTGGGCTCTACAACTGAGATAAAGAGGAGGGAGGGGGTAAATTAATGATAGCCTTGAATTTCATGGGATCAATATTGATTCCTTCTTTATAGATGACAAACCCAAGGATTCTGCTCGATTCAACGCTAAATACACATTTATGCGAATTAAAGAGAATATTATAGTGTTGGCAACAAAGAAAAATCTCTTGAAGGTGTGCAGGATGGTCTCGGTGCTTAGCTGAATGAGCGGGAAGGTCATCCAGGTAAGGCTGAGTGATATGTTTGATGTCATGGAAAACATACAACATCATGCATTAAAAATTAGCACCGAAATTCTTTAGACCGAAAGGGAGCTTCTTATAGGCAAAATTTCCCCATGGACAGATGAAGGTAGTCTTGTGTTGATCAGCCGACAGGCTGTTAATCTGGTTATAGCCAAAAAAACCATCCATAAAAGACAATATCTCACTCCCAGCGCATTCATCAATGATCTGGTCAATAAAGGGAGTGGGATAGTTATCTTTCGGGAAATCGTGATTGATGTCTCAGTAATCGACACAGACGCGAACAATACCTTTATTTTTATTGACAGGGATGATATTGGACACCCAATATGTCAAAGGAATTGGATAGATGAATCCAGAATTAAGAAGTATTTCAACTTCTTCCTTTATGGCAGCTGCCTTTCTAGGATGCACAGGACGAAGTCGCTGATGGACAGGCTTCACATTAGGATAAGTCTGTATTTCATGCACCAATATACTTGGATCGATGCTAAGAATTTCCTCATAGGACCATGCAAAAGAATCTTGAAATTCTTGAAAGAGAATGGTGTAAAGCTTGATCTTATCTGGAGAGGAAGTTACCTCGATGTGAAAGTTCTCGAAAATTCCTGGTTTCACAGAAATGTCGATAGGCGTTGTTGCAGTGATATTTCCCATCTTCCCCTCAGAAAAGACCTCATGTGTCGACATGGGTGTTGGAAGTGGAAAATCTGGAGCCTGGGGAGAAAAATTTTCGACACACGACTGAATTACTCCAGGGCTCGGGAGAAACGAAAAATGATGATGGGTAATGTTACAGGGTGTTTCCTTAAGAGAAATGGTTTCCATGATACCTTCGTCAAAGGGAAACGTCTCATTCAAGGGATATGAAGAATCTGAAGAACCAAACCAAGGAGATTGTGAGTACGAGTCAAAATGCATGCTAGAAGTAGCATGCGCAGAATCAGGAGTCGAAGCCGAAACGATTTCACAATAATTGACCTCCATAGGGCTTAATGGCATGAAGTTTCCGAAAGAATCAACCTGATCAGGGGAAGGGATGATCCAAGGATCATATGAAGTGGAGATCATATTGATCTTAGCAGTGTTTGACAGAGGAAGATAAAAGATACCCATTAAGGAATAATCTTTGAAAATTCCTGGCCCTACACTCTCATAGGGTGTGGTGGTATGCTCCACATATGGAAAATTTCCTTCTGAAGAAGTGGAAGTGAAAAAGGACAACTAGTCGACAGTGATAATATTCCCTTCGTGTGGGAAACAAATAACACAAAAGAGAGTGGATGGAACACAAAGCATAGCGTGAGTCCAACTGCGACTGAGTAGAAGAATATAATTGATTTTGGCATCAACAACTTCTACTTCTACATTGACTATTTTTCCTTCCAACGTGATAGATAAGTTGGGGAGGATACTAAAAGGATGAGAGTCCCTTCCATTGAAATCCTTCGAAGTGTTTGGAGACTGGATAAGAGCTAGAGAGTCAATGGCTTTCCCACAATAGACAGACATGATGCAAGTGGATGCACCTTCGTCCAAGACTGACCAATGTATGTTCTTTCCTTTGATAACAACCTGAATAAGGAAAGCAAGATTATGGGGGAGACATGGAACAAATTCTCCAGATCAAAAATAATGAAGCTCGAATTAGATGGATCGATTCCTCCAATAGCAAAAACAACGATTTCCGTTGTGACAGACAACTTTGAAGAACCTCTAACACATACATAGCGGAAGGCACCTAAGCTAAATCCTCAACAATGTTGTAATGCTGAGCGAAACGTGCGTTTGGATTATATGAGGATTTTTGGAGAACACCTTTAGAAGGTGGTTGGACAACGAGATCAGAACTAGGACTTTCAATATGAAGAGGGTCGGAAGCGGGTGAGGGAGAAGGAGTAGGAGCATCGGCAATTTATTTCCCTGCCAACTGACAAGATTTCGAATAATCTTTATATCTTGTAACTACAGAGACAGGTGCAACACCATTCATCATGAACACTTGAGAACCAAAAGAGGAGAAAGATAAGGTTTGTTCCACCATTTGATTATGTTGAGATGGAAACGGTTCTTTGAGAACAAGAGGAGTCCCTTGAGTGTGCTTCAGTAAATGGTTCACTTCAACCCGTCGTGGACAGTCCTTAGTTTAGTGTCCATAATCACATATCAGGCAAGGATATTTCGACTTGCGCTTAGTTCCATCGTCAGAGCGAGGTTTGGGGGAATCTTGTTTTGGGGAATCATATTTGGATTTTATTCTGCCCTTATTTTTACCTTTAGAGGATTTGTAGGTCGCAAATGAATGAACAACGTTAACCTTTGAATTTTTTCCAGGATTCAAGGGATTCTGAGGAATAGAATCCGATGAAGAAGAACTTTTATGATTAGAAGAAGAGGAAGACTTTCGAGAAGTCTGGGAAACAGAACCATTGATGTCGTCAGTCGATGGTGTCACCAAAGCTTCCTTTCCATTAAAAAAAAACCTTCCAGAAGTGGATCGGCATGGGTATAATATCCATTCCAGCGCCGATCAGCATTGCTCCAAACTAAAAATGAGGCATCAGTGCGAGTGAGACAAACAAAGGGCATGCCACCAAAAATTAGTGTGTTTTTAAGGAGCTACTCCAGGAATGGTTAACAGAGATTTTATTCAATATACTGTAAGGGAGATAATGAAACATTTTCATGATGGAAAATAGACACAGGGGTCACTATTGAAGGTCCTCTAGGATTGGGGAATAGGGAGTACATGGACAGTGAAAATTTTTTGTGTAACAGTTGGAAACAACAAAGAAAATGGGAGTGAAAAACATAACAACGTTCAATGATTATGAGCTGGTAATATTATAGATAAGGAATATATACACTACCAAACAACCTAGGATGTGTTATTATCGTAACTCAATATGGGATATTTTTGAAAACTATTTTGATTCATTTAACATTACAATTGTTTGTAGGGAACATAACCAATAGGCAGATGCATTAGCAACAACCACTAGCACTTTTAAGCCACCTCTAGAACCAAATCCAAAGCACAAAGTAGAGATGAGGCATATACCTTTTGTCCTTGATAATATAAACACTGGAAAGTGTTTGAAGGTGATGAATGACTGGAGAGGTTTTTGAGCTAGTGGAAGAGTTCCCAACCATCAATATAGATCATGAGGACCGATCCCTTGAAGTGTATCAACAAGAGATAGAACCACACGAGGGAGATCTAGGTTTCCTAAATCAAATCGAAGGCCACAAAATGATACAACTAAAGAATAAATTTATCCCAAATGGGATAGTCCCACTATAAAAAAAACTTTGATCATAATGATATAACTATTAGGCCTACTTTTCATTTAGTAACTGAAAACGTGGAAGAGCACAATCTTGGCATAGAGACAAATCCTTAGAAATCAAAGCTAGCTAGATACTTGGATCTATCATGCAAGGAAAGGTGCGTAGATTTGTTTCAATAATTTAAGGATGTATTTGCATGGAGTTATGAAGACTTGAAAACATATGAAACTTCTATAATACAACATAGAATACCTTTGAAAGAAGGTTCTAAGCCTTTTGTGCAGAAGATCAAAAGATTTAATCTTGTTGTATTGCTGACAATAGAGGAAGAGATCAGAAAATTGTTAGACAAAAAAATAATTGTTCCTTTGAGATACTCAGAATGGGTGGCCAACTTGTTCTCTGTTTAAAAGAATAATGGAGATATAAGGTTATGTGTAGACTTTAGAAACTTTAACAGGTGATCACTAAAAGATAATTACACATTTTCGAAGATGGACCATCTATTGGAGAAAATAGTCGGAGCATCTAGGATATCCATGATGGACTATCTTTCTAGATAGAATCATATATCCATGCATGAAGAAGACAAGGGGAAGACAACATTCACCACACCATGGGGAATGTTCATGTATGATAATAAAAAAAATTTGATTAATGAACACAAGACCAATGTTCCAAAATGCATGGATATCACATTCGTTGGAGAAAGGGACATATTCACAGTTATCTATTTAGATGAAATGACTATGTTCTCTAACTTAGACGAAAAACATTTAGATCATTTGATACACGTGTTCCTGATGTGCAGAAAATTTGGCCTTTCTCTAAACCCAAAGAAGTTGTTCTTTTCTCTGTAGGAAGGGAAGTTAATAGGCCCCACAGTATCCAAGGACGAAATCAAGATTGACCCAAAAATGGTAGAGGCTATATTGAAGATCAACTTACCCATAAACAAAAAATAGGCTTAGTCATTCTTAGGTAAGATCAATTTCTTATTAAGATTCATTGCAAACTCTATAGATTTGCTCAAGTATGTGACTAGGATCCTAAAAAGTAACAGCAATGTGAGGTGGACACCTAAAGCTCGAACATCATACAAAAAAATTAAAAAAGATATCAAGGAGGCTCAATTCTTAGCAAGTATAAAATCCTCAAAGGAATTTTAGATTATCTTTTTTGCGTCATAACGCATAATAGTTGTTGTCCTCTTACAAAAATATCAATAAGGATACGAGCATCCTATATCCTTTTTCAATTGTGCATTGAAAGATGTAGAACTAAAATATATTATTCTAGAAAAAAAATCATGTGCAACGGTGAAATCTTTCAAAGCTCTTAGGGAATATGTATTAATTCGAAGGTGACAACATATGTGCCATTAGCAATAGTAAAGTAGATCCTCACTCAACTCAACAGTGATGGCAGATAGGGGAAGTGGATAACTAAGTTTCAAGAGTATGATATAGAGTTCAAACTTACAAAGATTGTGAAATTTCAAGGATTATCTAGGCCGCTTACTAAATCAAACCATGTGGCATTGGGGGATGTGTAAAAATGCGTCAATTTGCACCATGGTGTGACAGGAGGATGCACAGGAAAGCTTTCCACTTGAATAAGTCAACACATAGGAAGTCTCTCAAGAAAGTCTTGATGGGTTCTAGAGTTCCAACTATTACCGAGATATAATATTTTTCTTGCAAAGCTGAAAATTCCCTCTTGAGTTTTCAAAAGACCAGTGCAAATCCTTGAAACTTAAAGCAATTAATTTCTGCACCATAGGAGTAAATTTGTATTGAAAATACATTACCAGTGTCTTACTTACTGGTTTCGTTGAATACCATATGCAGGATATCATCTCTGACTTTTACTGTTGAATATGTGGGGGTCATCAATCATGTAAAGCTATAACTTACAATATTTTGATAGATGGGTACTCTGATCATGTTCAGAGTGTTACATGTTAACAGGAAAGAAAAAACTAGAATATATCCCTTTGAATCCCATTTAATTCCAAGCTATGTTTCAACAATGCGGATTAGGCTTCATTGGAGAAATACATACAAAATTAATCGGTATGTGAAAATACATCCTCACAACCACTAATTACTTCACACAGTGGGTGGAAGTAATCCTAACCTGAAAGGTTGATGAAAAGGTGATTATGAAATTTATCGAGGATTGCATTCTCTCAAGGTTCGAATGTCTGAGGGATCTTGTGACAGATAATTCTCAAGCCTTCAAGTCATCAAATATGCTACAATTTTTTCAAGATTATGGTATAGATCTGGTACATTCCACAACTTATATCCCACAAAGTAATGGGCTAGCAGAACACTCAAACAAGAATCTCATAAGAATAATCAAGAGGATACTAGATAGGAATAAAATGGCTTGAGATGCAAATCTTAAATATGCACTGAGGGTAGATAGAATAAGCACCAAGGTAGCCATAGGAACTTCTCCTTATCAACTAGTTTATGGCATAGATGTCATTTATCATATGAAACTAACTCTACCAGTAAT
Source organism: Pinus albicaulis (assembly GCA_034641835.2). Classification (NCBI taxonomy): domain Eukaryota; kingdom Viridiplantae; phylum Streptophyta; class Pinopsida; order Pinales; family Pinaceae; genus Pinus; species Pinus albicaulis. The sequence continues at coordinate 538,202,763 of CM076583.1, read as the reverse complement.
GAAATTATGGTAGGAAGAAGAACAAGGAACCATCCCAATGTAGAGAGGAATCTATTAGTTGATAAAATATTAGAAACATAGATAAGGGGCTCTTGGAAAGATAGAAGCTTACCAGCATAAAATGAAGTTTGTCTTTGACAAAAGAGAAAAGGAGAGAAACCTGTAAATAGGAGATTTTATGCTAAAATGGGACTTGATTCATTTAAACAAAGGTAACATTGGAAAAATTGACAACTTGTGGATCATCCCACTCTAGGTGCAAGAGGCCCGGGACAACAACACTTACTAATTGGATACTCTTGATGGAGATTTCATTGGGAATCATGTTAATGGCAGGTTCCTGAAGAATTTATTCACTTAAATATTTTGGACATTTCATATTAAAAATAAAGAGTAAAAAAAAAATCATGTTTTCTCATAGATCACAGGATGAAGACTCCACAACCCAATGGAAGGCACTGGAACGATGTTGTTCTCAATATGCCACGAGAACCTGTTTCCCCCATGATGATCCAGGTGGATATTGGTGTCCACCCACCTATTCCACTTGGAGCCCCAACATTGTTTCCTTTAAGTTTATTTAATTCTAGCACAACTTTCTATTTTTGCCAACTTTTTGGGCCCTGAATTTCATGAGATGTTTTGAGGCCCTAAACGACATTTTTTTTGGAAAATGCGTCAATTCCATAGCGAAAATAGGGAAAGGGCTTGTTGGTATTTTTTAATACCTTGGATGGATATTTATTAGAAGGTATCATGCATGCCAAACATAAATCATATGCCTAAATTATGACCCTGTGAAGTTGACATTCCAACTAATCCCAACGGGGCCCAAAAACATTTGGCGCTTCATCTCCTAGGGTTAGATTTTTTTATGTTTAGGGTTTTCCATTATTTCTCAATAATAAAAATTCCTAAAATCCCCATTGTAAAATAGTTCATAAGGCATGTATCCAACACATCTCTTCTCAAAGGTAAGCTACCAACACATGAACTAGTTTGTTTCTCTTACGTATGTAAACAATTTTCAACAGTTGCTATTTTATTAATTGAAATCTTGTTTCTTTATACCTATGTGTTTTGGTTTGAATCCATAGTTATTTTTTTTCTTGCATGAATTTGGATCACATGGAGCTGATATTAGCATCAAGACTCAATCAGTAAGTCGAGGCATCAAAGAACTTTATGGAAATTTGTAAGAGGCTAAGACTCGCCTAGAGAAAATTTCCATTTTCAGGCAAAAATGTGCATTTGGGATAGATGACATTAGCATGTCGTCACGAGGGTCATGTGATGTCAACATGGTGCTCTGTTTAGGATTACATCAACATTACATCATCAATGGACCCGCTGATGTCACCCTATCATTAGTACCACCGCGCGAAATGGAGGACATAAGCAGGATGTAAGAAAAAATGTTACATGGGTGAGGAAATTCAATTATATGTGGCCACCAGTACTCGATGACGTAGATTACGTCACACCATAAACCTAAGTTATGTTTAACACTCATAGGCAGTGCACTAAATTGTAGAAATTATATAAACAATATGTATACCGATGGATTCAATCCAAAGATGCAATATGCTAAAGCAAGATACTGAGTCCTTCTACAAATTAATCTCGGAAAATAAACATGATTGCACAATCACACCAAGTAAAAGAATGAATAAAATCAATCCATAACACAAATATTTTTCGTGGGGAAATATTGCTGCTCAAAACCCCTCTACCTTCTATTTAATAATCATCCAAGGAATCATGAAAAAATACAATGCAATCTTCTCACAAGAGTTTGTTGCACTCTACCAACTGTCTCACATTGATCCGGACAAAATCGACCAACACTTAGCCAATTTTTTGCCTCTGCTCAGCCTATATTGCTTGCGAAATTCTAAGAGAATTAAATCCCTATTATTAAGGAATTTCAGCCTTCCAAAACTGCGCAATGCTCATGGGAAATCCTATGGGTGTATTACTACATCTGGGTAGTTTGCTAATAATACAACTAATAGATAACATCCCTTTAACCTCTGTCTCAATAGGGTCTTCATCAGAACTAACATGCATGCAGTTGTTAATAGTAAATCATCAGTCACTTGACAAATCACTGCATGTGAATTAAATCTGATTTAATTCACTTGACCTCTCACTAGTACAACAATCAATTACAACTAGTTAGATTGAATTTAACTCACTTAATTGAGTTAACTGATTTCCCATGCATTAAAACTAATACACTAACTACAACTTGGACTCTAAAAAAAATAGAATCACTCTACATGCCTCACCAACCACCCTCAACTCGAATTTCATGAGCTAACTGAGTCTATCACACTTAGTTAACTATTACAAGTGATTATGAGATAATATCACAATTTATTGTCCAATTTAATTAAGGGAAAATTAAATTAGACACACATTTCTTCTTGAATTTTCAACACTCTCTCTCAACAAGAAAAGGATTATTAGCTACCCTGATCCTGCCTCTGTGGTATTTGAATTTTCTCTTGTCGAGTGCCTTCGTCAAAATATCTGCATCCTGATACTCCGTGGGAATGTATTGAAGTAATATAATGTGTCTCTGAACACAATCTCTGAGATGGTGGTACCAGATGTCAATATGCTTGGACCTGTCATGGAATACTATATTAATAGAGAGTTTTATGCAACTCTGGCTATCACAATGTATCACCATCGTATCCATCTGATGACCAAAAAGACCAACAAGTATCTTCCTCATCCATATGGCCTCACATGCCACCTGACTAGCTGCCATGTATTCTGCCTCGGCTGAACTAAGTGAAAATGATCTTTGCTTCCTATTGTACCAAAAAAAATTTGTCGACCCTATGCTGAAGATCCCTCCTGATGTGCTCTTCCTGTCTAATGGACTTCTTGCCCAATCTGCATCAATTAAGCCTTGAAGCTTCACTCCCTCTATTTTCCGTACCATAATCCATACTTTGTAGTGCCTCTGAGATATTTCAAGACATGCATCCCCGCCTTCCAAAATATCTTTGTCGGCTTAACCATAGTTTGACTAAGCTGGTTAACTATGTGGCATATGTCTGGTCATGTGTTCACCAAGTACATGAGTGAACCCACAAGCTAGCTATAAACAATAACGTCCACTACCTCACCTAAAGTAGAATCCTCCTTCCTCTAGTTTCCTGCAAGAGGAGTCTCCATGGGTTTACAACTCTCCATGTGGAACTTCTCCAGAATCTATTTGACATACTTACCTTGAGAAACAAATAGCTCCCCATCCCTCTTCCATATCTCCAAACCAAGGAAATAGTGAAGGAGTCCCATGTCCTTCATCTCAAACTCTCTTGCAAGATCCTCTTTGCAAGAAGTTATGAGTTTCTCATCACTTGTCAGAATAAGATCATCTACATAAAGTACAATAATTAGAAGCTTTCCATCAACCAAAATCTGGTACAGGTTCGCATCTGCTTCACTCTTCGTGAAGCCCAACCTGGTGAAATAGTTGTCAATCCTGGTGTACCACGAACGAGGTGCTTCGTTTAGCCCATATAGTGCTCTCTTGAGTCTACACACATGTGAATCACTGTCAAAGGTCTCAAAACCTTATTGTTGCTCAATGTAAACTTCTTCCTCAATAACTACATTGAGAAATGTAGTCTTCACATCCATATGATGTATCTACCACCCCATCTGTGATGAGAGTGCAAGGATAGATCTAATTGATGAGTACCTTGCAACCAGTGCAAAAGTATCCTCATATTAAATCCCCTCAACCTGTGAGAATCCCTGGGCTACAAATATAGCCTTGTACTTCTCCACACTCCCATCCACTGCCTATTTCACCTTATAGATCCCATCTAGATCCAACCACTGACTTCTCGACTAGTCTTGGGACAACTTCCCATGCACTGTTCCTAACAATGGAGTCATACTCCTCAACCATGGCATAAACCCAAGTTGGTTTCTACATTGCTTCCTAAAAAGATGATGGTTCTGTCACAATACACTTTCTCATAAGAGCCATGTATCTAGTATACATGTGTGGTGACTGTCTCTATCTGCACAGTGATGTAGGTGCTCCTAAATGTTCTGACGCATCAAGTATCAATCTGTCATCTTCTATGGTGCGCCTCCTACCCTGTCTGGTGGATGGATTTGTATGAGTGATTTATTCCACTCCATGATCTTCTTCATGTGGTTTCTCCACATCATGAGGTTCATGATTTGTAACCAAGATTTCCTCATCTGCATGCAAATCAAACTCCCCCTCAAGGGACAATGACATGGCTTTCTCCTCATCAAATTTTACATCCCGTCTGACAAGTGTCATCCTGTTATTTGGAAAATACACCTGATAGTTGTAGGGAGTATCATTGTACCCCCCAAATATTCCAATATCTGTTGTTGGTTCTAGCTTCTTTCTGGAATCTTTGGTCACATGGAAATAGACAGATGAGCCAAAATTTTAAAATATGAAACATCAGGTTTCTTACTAGAAAAAGCCTCCTCTGGTGTACTCATACCAAGTATCTGATGAGGACTATGGTTTTGCACAAATACTGATGTGTTGCATGCCTCTGCCCATAGATGTAATGGTAGGCCCTGATAATGTAGCATATCTCGTGCCGCACCCACAATTGTTCTGTTCTTTCTTTCTAAAACCCCATTCTGTTGTGGGTTATGAGGTGTAATCAACTCTCTCTGAATTCCTTCTTTGGCACAAAGGTCTTGAATTCATTGGAGATGTGCTCACCACCATTGTCGCTCCTCAAATCCTTCACTTACTTCCCTATATATTTCTCAACCAATGCTTTGAACTCACAAAATTTTGAGAACTTCTGATCTTTCTTCCGCATGAAGTAGATCCAACAATTTCTAGAAAAATCATCAACAAAAATCACATAATACCCGTGAAATTTTGTAGAATCTGTAGAGAATGGTCCACACACATCTGAGTGAACTCTCTCAAGGATTTCTGCTGCTAGGTTCTCCTTCTCGTGAAAAGTGGCCTTTGTATACTTCCCCATGCTACATCCCTTACATGTGTCTTTCTACAAAATATTACCCTTTGGAAGCCCCGTATAAATCTGATGCATGACCTTCAAAGAAATGTGGTGTAGATGGCCCAATCTCCTATTCCATAACTCACCCTTATCCCGACTCACCGCTCTATCTTCTTTACTCATCAATGTTGCACAACCATCTACATCAAGTTTGTAGAGTTTCTTCACACGAACCCCAATATTTTTAACTTGTCCTATGGCTTTGGGACAAAGGAATGCTTTCCCTTCACTAAAAACCACATCATATCTTATATCCTCCAACAAAGCAACTAAAACTAAATTATTTTAATAAGAAAGGTTTACCTGACTGTCTTTGGAAAGTAACTGTACCAATACTGGTTGTGTTATACCTCCCGTAATCACCCATCTTGGTGTGCATCTGAAGATCCTTCTCCTCCAAGATACTAAAGAGTTCTTTGTCTCCCATCATGTGGAAAGATGCACCACTATCCAAGTACCACACTGATCCCATCACATTATACACCATGCATGCGACGGGTGAGAAATCCAACTCGAACTGTGAAGCCAAAGCATCACCCAGTGCAGATCTTGAAGCCTTATTGTTGTTCTTCTTCTTCGGTGGACAATTAGTGTCATAATTCCCATGCTCGTGATAGTGAAAACATTTCACTCTGGACATGTCACACTTCTTGCCTTCTTTTCCGGTCTCAGATTTGGAATAGGATTTCTTTCCCTTCCCCTTCTTTGCCTTACTAGCCAAGGCACAATTTTCTTCATCATCTGTCTTGGATGAGGATCCAACCCTAGTATTCCACCTGAATTATTCTTGTACCAAATCCGAAAAAATTCACTCCCAATCTAGTAGCTTCTCCCGCCCATTAACAAAGTCCAGATAACTATGCCAACTCTTGGGAAGGCTTAGAAGTGCTAGTCTCACCAAGTCATCATCCATTTTGATTTTCTTGAGCTTGTCCTTCAGTGCAAATTTTTTGTGGTCACTGTTGTACTGAAATAGATTTTTCAAGCCCTTCCACATTTCATATGGAGTTTCCTTGCCATGGAGACTTGAGACAATGTGATCTCAAACTCCCTCTAATAAGATCCTCCTCGCCTTTGCAACCTTATTTTTCCAAGAATCAAGAAAAGAAGCGTATGCTACTGCGAGCTTGGGAATATCATTATCAATGAATTCTTTCAACCCATTGTCCTCTAGAACTGCCTCCATTATGTCTTTCCATGCAATATAATTAGAACTTCCCTCAAGTGCATATTCCAATCTTAATCCTTTGAAAGCCATCTTGATCCGCCTGTCACACCAAAGAATATTTTTGTAAATTGGAACTTTGTTCAACAAAAACTCAATTTATTCTCCATTATGGTGATTTCAGGCACTTTGATACCATGTAGAAACTATACAAACAATATGTATACCAATGGATTCAATATGATCATGTGATATGCTAAAGCAAGATACTGAATCCTTCTACAAATTAATTGCAGAAAATAAACACAATTTCACAATCACAAAGAGTAAAAGAAATAAGAAAATCAATCCACAACACAGATATTTTTCCTAGGGAAAGCTTGCTGCTCAAAACCCCTCTATCTTATATTAAATAATCAACCAAAAAATCATGAAACAATACAATGCACTCTTCTCGCAAGAGTCTGTTGCACTCTACCAACTGTTTCACACTAATCTGGACAAAATTGACCAACACTTAGCCAATTTCCTACCTCTACTCAGCCTGCCTTTCTTATGCAATTCCAAGAGAATTAAATCCCTATTATTTAGGAATTTCAGCCTTCCAAAACTGCGCAATTCTCATGGGAAATCCTATGGGTGTATTACTGCATCTGGGAAGTTTTCTAATAACACAACTGATAGATAACATTCCTTTAACCTCTGTCTCAACTAGGTCTTCATCAGAACTGACATGCATGTAGCTATTAATAGTAAATCAGCAGTCATTTGACAGATCATTGCATACGAATTAAATCTGATTTAATTCACTTGACCTCTCACTAGTGCAACAATCAGTTACAACTAGTTAGGCTGACTTTAACTCACTTAATTGAGTTAATTGATTTCTCATGCATTAAAACTAATACACTAACTACAACTTGGACTCTAAAATGAATAGAATCACTCTACATGCCTCACCAACCACCCTCAACTCGAATTTCATGAGCTAATTGATTCTATCACACTCAGTTAACTATTACAAGTGTTTATGAGATAATATTACAATTTATTGTCCAATTTAATTAAGGGAAAATTAAATTAGACACACATTTCTTGTTGAATTTTCAACACAAATACCACCTCGAGACACACTGTGAGCCTCTGTTTTTTGCATGCCCTAGATATGGTGTGCTAAACCACCCTCCACGCCATGTCAAAACTGCTTGACAAGGGAGGGGGTTCCACAATATCTCTCCAGTCCTCTACCACCTGATATGATCCATCCTACCGCACCACTACACGTCACCCATCTCACAGCGTCCACCATGTCACCACCCCATGTCATCCTCGTCCAGTGACATCATGGCGATGTCATCACAACCAATTGAAAAATGGCATGTGGCATCAAAAAAATTGAAAAAACAAAATTATAAAAAATCCAAAAGGGGTGGCGCTCCAATCATTGCTTCCATGAAAATCGTTGAAGTAGATATAATATCAACAAGATCTTGTAGTGTCCTACGCATCCAATCAACATCGATTCTCCACCTCTCTAAGCCCCCTCACCATGGTAACCCAGACAAAACATGTGGTACCACTTGTACGACGTCCTAAACACCATCATAATCACTCATTTTGCCACCTATCCCCCCCGCCCTACAAGCCTATACTAACTTACATAATTAGCTGGCCCTTATTCAAATTCAAGCCCAAATTCGTTAAAGTTGCTAACGAAATTAAACATGATTGTGCCCTTCCAAATATTGACGAAAAATTTTCGCCCCTAGCCTTGAGTACCAAACTGCAAATTATCCCTTTCATCCCCCAAATAAATCCTTTGATTAGACCATTGATACTCATATATTCCTAGCCTTCCCCTTCAACCTTTAAGTTCAATCAAAAGTCACTCTAGTCAACGAAATCCAAATTCAACATGTCACATAGCTCAAGTTCAATTACCTCTCCTCCATTAATGGAGCATCCACATGAGGAAGAAATAACAAATTAATATGCATAAATTCACAACCCTACCCTTAGTACCTATTGTACCTCCTAGAGACAACCTTCGGGTTGAGAAGAAGGTAAATACCTAGGACATCTTAATGTCTCTTGAAGATAAATCGGGTCTACTCAAGAATTAAATATAAGTTGATTTAGATCAAGTTCAATTACCCTACTCAGAGGAAAATCCCATTTTATATATTGGAAGTATTTCATTCCAAAGACTTAATGTTTATTTATGGTGGCCTATGTTAGTGTCATTTTTTGCATCCTACCACCAATGATCAAATAGACTCTTATCATGTCATGTTAGGGCCCCATTTTGAATTTTTTGTCATTCCATTAGGTCATCATGAAAAAATTTGGTCATTGGATGTAGATCTAGGTCTGATTTCACTCCTAAAATTTCATTACTTGTTGGCTTATTTCACCTCTTTGCCGAGTGTACCATCAATCATGAGTTGTCATCATCATCACATCATTTTCACCATGGTTTCATTCAGTCCAAAGTCTCCATTAGGTCTTAGGGTTTCAAGGTCATCAAATTATCATTTCATTCCATAAAGTCCATCAAGTGAAAGAGTGATAATAAAGAAATTTCATCAGTAAATTTGATTTGTAAATTTGATTTCAAAGAAAAATGTAATTTTATTTTCCTATTTTTTAATAAGTACTTCAGAGTTCCAAGTAGCTACAATACTCAAGGTTCCATCAGCAAATGATCAATGTTCCAAAAATCCATTCAGTGTTCCTAAACCATCAAAAGATGAATTTCGAAGATCAAATTCAAAAGTTAAAGTTAAAAAGCAATGTAAAGTTGATTTTGAGAAAAGGAAATGTGGGTGCATCTCTATTAAATATATTTCTCCAAGTATAAAAGGCCCTCAAAGACCAAAAAGTCATTCATTTTCATTCTCAAGAATCAAGCTCTCAGCTTCTCCAAGCAAAAAATCGATTTTTTTGCTCAAAAAATAGAGTTTATGGGTCCTCCGTTGTGCCTTTTCCATAGGCATTACGATTTTTGCAGTGGGCACATTGTGCTTTTCAGAAGCACGTTGCGCTTTTTGCAGAGAAGTTCCACAACCTTAAATCTTGTCTCTAAGGGTTATAAGCAGCAGTTTGGGGTTTCTACACTCATTTGCAAGTAAGTCACATCTTCACATCCCGCCCTTTCAGCTTATGGTCATAAATTTATGGTGCAAACCCTCCTTTACTATCCATGTCATGTTCTAAGTAATTAAAACCTAGTTTTCATCTTTGTGAGGATAATTTGTTTTTCCTAGACCCCATTTACCTTCCTCACACTCCAAATCACTCCCCATTACCCTTACATCCCTTCATTCCCCATTCTCGATATATATTCCCTAAAACCCTACCCCTACGCTGCACTTTTCTAGGCAGCTAGACTAACTCCATGCATTTGAATTCCCTACTCCATTTCCCTTATCATTTCAACTCCCCATCACTTCCCTAAGCTTCCTAAATCCCTTACACACTTCCCAAAAATTTCCCTCACTTATCCCAACTCCGTAACCCTATAATCCCACCCCCTTTCCCTTCCCCTTCTTCCCTAGGGTTTCTAGACAAAACTGAACATAATGGAGGAGGAGAGAAACATCATGGAGTAGGAAAGAAACACCACAACAGAAGAGAAGAAGACATACAATAAAGGAGGGATAATTTTGAGACTAGAGCCATCTGACACTAGGGAATTGATGCCATCTCCCTTAGCAGTCAAATGTTTCCAGCATGTAGGTTGTTTTGAGTTTTGTGAGATGGTCCAAAGAGTGAAAATACATCCAGGCTTTGACCAGGGTCTTCATCACCAACCTACAAAAAGAAAAAGTGACCATTGCAGGGGTGACATTCACTTGTGAGGGAAAATTCTCTAGGTTGTACAAATATCAAATCAGGCTACTCATGCATTTCACTAGGGTGAAATTTCTCAACCTTCCCTACTATTTGTATAGAAGCATTGATAATATGGCCTACATAGTGCAGAACAGAGAGTATGAGCTTCAAATGAACAAGCTCTTCCATCCTTCTCTCATTAAAATCATTGTCCTTCATCACCTGAAGAAACAAAATATTGCATGGGAGACTTTCATTGAGGTAGAGGTCTTCACTACACCACCAAATCAGCCTGCTAGACCTATTCCACCATCAACATCAATTTCTCACAAGAAAAATAGGTTATCTAGCAGGGCTAAAGTGAAGAATGCTAAAGAGGAAAAAGAGGTCAAAAACTACCAGAGAGGACATAGGCAAGTGTTTGCTCCATATATTGTGGAAGGGGCCGTGCCTTCTACGTCAGCAAAAAAAGGATCTCAAAAGCAGCAGGAGGTAGTTGTCCAAGAAAAAGAAGCTCTTCACCACAAGGAGAAAAGTAGTTTGACCTGGTGGACTTGGATGTCCAAGATGATTATGAAACCTCAAACCTGGTCATCAAAGAGAAATATGCCAAAATTAGGGAGCTGTAAGATGATTTGGCAAGGGCACAATTTTTCATTTCCTTCCTTGAGCAAGAAAACAAACAGTTAAGTGACAAACAAGTACTCTTCGAAATGGAGTTGCTAAAGGCCAAGAGGCAAGATAACAAAGGAAAATAAATGATGGCACATAATGAATATGATGAGGATGGGGCCCAATTCACCAAGAAGATACCAAAAATAGGGGTCTTAAGAGAGCATTGGAGCAGGAAAATCATGAGGTAGAAGAACTCACCTTTGAGGAGAGAATTGCAAGAGAAATTAATGATGACAGAGAAGTTTGGCTTGATAGAGTGAACATACACCTGGAGAAGCTCCTTCATAAGGCAAACAAGGGCAATCATATGTTGAGGCACATGGCTGACCGCTACAACACCGGAAACAAGATTTGCAATATCAAGATTAAACAGTGGAAGGACAAGCTCAAGGAAACCCTAATCAATCAAAAGGAGAAGGTCAAACTTGAGTTGCTTGTTGATGCCTCCTTGGTAGATTGACATACTTCATCAGCACTTCAGCCAACAATTTTCAAGGTTTTTGGGCAAGTTTTGTGTTTTTTGAGCATTTTGGTAAATTTTAACAAGCTTTTTGCACAGTTAGCCTACAAAAAGCGCAACGTGGGCCAAAAACCTCCTAAAACCATCTTTCTACCTCCTTTTTCAGCCTCACGCTGTGCTTTTTGACCAATCTTGGGAGATTTCATTTTTGATAAGATTCATTCCATCATTTTTAGATCTTGAGGAAATTTTTAACAACTAGACTGGAAGAACTTTCCAATGAGCCATATTGGGCTCAATTTTGACTTTAGGAAGGCGCTAAAAATTTGATTTGAAGGACCACGCTGCGCTTTTTATAGTCTGTTGATTTCTTCATAATTTCACTCTTTCTCAGTTGATTGATGGATTCTAAGGAGTTTTATTGATGTAAATGTAAAAATTGAATGTAATTATGTCTGTTATAGTTACTATAGGTAGAGACATCAAGTAAATTTGTAATTTTGGGTTAAGTGAATCAGTTTCATCAAAGATAGGGATGAGTTTGTTGACCTCCATAGTCAATAGAATTCCAGTTGAGGACTTTGGGGAACAAATCCATAAGTCATGGATTCGACCCCTATGAGTGGGGAGAAGTTTTTTTGGTATATATCTTTCATTTCCTTTGTCATTGCAAGGGTTGGATGTTGTGTAATCGATATTTGAACACTAATGTAATCAGACATTTTGCCAGGAACTAATAGATAGAACTGCAACTATTTTTGTGGGATTCCTATGGTAATGTGTTTCAGCATTGTTGCCTCTTATGTTTACATATTTTTGAATGTATTATGATTTCCATATTCATGCCATCTCTCAATGTAAATTATTCCTAACTTATATAGACATAATTCATTACTTGATGCTCTGTTTTGGAGGAATTATTGTAGTTGTGTTTCATTTTCTTCCGATTGAAAAGAATTCATGATTTCCATGCTCTTTTTGAAAACCCTAGCAGTCTCTCATACCCATTTTGATACCTGAATGTGTTGAAGTATATGCCTACCTTACCCCATCAGATCTCTACAATTCTGATCCTATGTGCCTTGTCCTAGTTCTTCCCTGACCTAATTCACCATCCAGCACGCAAAATCAATCAATCAAAACCCTAGTGCTACTATACCTAGCCTAAAATCTTCATCATCTAGTCGTTTTGACAGTGATCTCTTGGAGAGAGCCCTTTCCTGCCTAGTAGGGCTAGCTACTTGGAAAAATATTGGTCTGTGGTTACCTTTTTTGGTCTCCTTCTCAGCCTTCGTAGATCTGACGAAGTGATAAAAACCTACACACATAGTGACGTTTATTTAATTGTTTCAGTATAGGTGAACGAATAAATGTGTTAGTGTGAATTATAATTGCAAGCGTACAAAAAATTTCGCTTTAGTTGTGCATAAAAAACAACCCTAACATCAAAGATGGTTGCCAATTTATTTAGATCTACAGTTAGTTGACCAAGAAAAATGCTACAAAATCCAGATCTATGTAGTTAAAGACATTAAACAACAAATAAAAGCAAGAGTTTCTCCATGCATCCAATAGACAATACAAGAATTTTTTTAAAGAATTTTTTTATTTATGACACCTGGGAAGGGAACATAGAAAGATGTTACCAGTCCCCCTCAATGGAATGGGTTATTGTATGTCCTCAACGCTTAAGATCTAATATCTCTATCTCTTGATGGTGTAGAAAACCCAGACAAAAATGGAACTCAAAGGGAGCTCACAAGAAAAATGGTAGAAAAATATGACAATATGGAGGATCAAACTCAGAGCAAGAGTATAGATCCAGAGTGATCTTTAGGCAACAAAAGGTAGTGAGTGAATGGAAAAACCCATCTATTTATAACAAAATATTGAGTTAGTCTAGATATTGGTGCACAGTTAAAATATTATTAACCAAATCAAGATCTAACTTTTGTGGAATATTTTATTATATTTGTTCGAGGGAAAAAGGATTTGAATTTGGTCAAATCCATTTATTTGTAAATAATAAATAAACAAATGATTTATTTATTATTTTAAGAATGTGGTTGAGTAATAATTAAATAAATAGTGATTTATTCAATTATTTATAAACGATTTAGTCAAATTTAACAAGGAATATTATTTAAATAATGTTTTAAATAATTATTCCTAGAAAACAATAAGATAAATAATGATTTATCTAATTAATTTTCCTTTTTTGGGTTAAATATGACTAGGAATATTAATTAAACTATTGTTTAACTAATTATCCCTTGAGGAAAATCAAACAAATAAGGATTTATTCAATTATTCCTCATGGGGTTTCCTGTTTAGACCATAAACAACTTAATAAATTAAGGATTATTAGTTATTTTTCATAGTGAAAGAAATTTTACTAGGGTAAAATTGGTCTTACATGGTGTACTTTGGTCCATCTAATAGTAACAGGTTAGATGACCAAAAATTGGTGTAAGAGATTTCCCCCCAGTGTGCGAGCGTTAGGAGCTAATCATATGACCAAAGTACGTTGTAATAACTCAATCACTAGACACTGAAGGGGGAGTCAGAGAGAGAGAAATATAAGGTAGGCTAAAACGCGAGAGGACAAGGCCCTGAGGAGGTGAGACTTACATGCGTGACAAGTATATTTTATGAGTGAGTACCTGTTCTACATGAGTCGGGGGAGGCATACCTATGCCCGCTAAGATAACAAAGTACAAGAATAATTCGTCCAGTAAACAAGGGACTGAACTATATAGTACATGCTAGCATAAACATGGGCCAGAAAAGAACATGATAATGGATCCCACATACATAATATGCCTGGGATAACAACCAGGACTTATCCAATAATATCTGAGTACATGAGATATAAGTACAACCAAAGAGGCCATGTAAGACAAGAAAGCACTCTGAAAATATGAATGATACATGAAAACTAAAGAGGCACTGCAAGCAGCTAAGGCCGGAATCACCAAATCTATGGATCTACATCCAAGGCTATAATAGAGAGGTCATCCGGGCATGTTGGGGGCTACCTAAAGAGCCACCCCCTCATGAGGTCTGAAACATCTCACACACACTCGGGAATCACCGAGACAATCCGCTGCATCACTGAACCATCAAGTATACGAATCTTGATCATGCCATAATGAGTTGGAGCTGAGAAAAAATCAAGTCAAAGGACAACAAAGAGTCCCTTTGCCTGATCCAAGGCACCGAACAAGAGTGGAAGCTGGAACCAAGGTACACTTCCCTCCTGAGACCTGTCTTCTGGAATGAATAAGTTGAGGTCGATAGAAGGAGGTCTACCATAGGTAAGGAAATAAGGGATCCTTAACTAAGGCACGAGAGATAATATTAGAGTGACTGATATACTGACACCAGGGATAATGGTGGAATGGGGGTTACTGAGTAATGAGCTGGCGACTTCCTTTATTAGAGCATAGAGGGCATAGAGGACCTGGAAGCAACTAATGCAACATCGAAGGGGATATGGGACAGTATGACTGAAGGCAAAAATGGGCAACACGAGAGAGGAACAAAGCAATGAAGGATGGATGACTATAGATGGATATAGAGGGACTCGAGATAGACTCCATGGATGCGATGATGACTGAACTTGGATGCTCTAACAAGGGGGACTTGGTGATGCTGCCACATAGATTAGGCTCGGTGGGGGCCATCAAAACATGAGTACAAGATGGTTACTCATTACGAAAATTGACACGAGCATGGAAAAGTATGAAGGCAAAGTGGTGCCCCAAGTACAAGTGTTGAAAGTGAAGAAATTCGATTTTGAGGAGTGGTGAAGTGACCCTTCTTAGAAAAAAGGTGTCTGGGTGAAGTATCAAATCACAAAAAGATAAAGGATACCCATTTGAGAGCTCAGTGAGAGATTTCCAACAGTGCTGACGGTTTGTCAAATTGAGCTACGGTTTGGTCGCAATTGGCGAAAAAATCTGGGGTTTCTCTGTTGATAAGGCATTTTCCCTCCAATTTGATTCATTTGCAAGTGTAGCTCTGGTGAATGTAGAGAGGATAAAAGGCCCTAAATCTTGTGGCGATCATAGTGGAAAAACCGACCATTAGAGTCGAGATCTGATAGTTGTAGGTAAGAGGCCTAACCATACTTTTTCAATTTAGTGTATTAAAATTTTAGTTTAGGCACCCAAAGCTCATGAACAGGCCAGGTCGCACTTTTTGGGGTCTGTTCTGTGACCTGGGTAGCAGGTACTGGGCAAAAAACTATGACCTATCCTAGGAAATGACCTGAAAAGTGTGACCTATCAGAGAAAGGAGCTTCAGTGATGTTTTTGGCTAAGAGCTAGGATTTTTATGGTTGAGGGGCATAGGTGTCCCCAAGCATGTTATGGTCATGCCAAATGTATTTAGAAAATTGGAATCTAAACACATTTTAATGATGTGATTCGCCATTTGTTTATGTTATGGTTATCTTCTGTGGGAAGAATGGATAGATGCAGTTCAAGAAAGGGAATGGAGTATTACCGATCTCTTTTGGTACTGCATACATGAAGCAAATGGACTATATTTCTGGGTTCACATACATGGTGTGACTATCCCAAAGAGTAGATTTGGAGATAATGAACTGGTGCTCACCTAGAAAACACACGGGTCGGTCAACAAAAATGTCTAAGGGACTAGGTTGTTGATGTAAGGTGAAGGAATGATGAGGGGGAGCATCCCTAGAGTGATCTAAAGTGATATGAGACTATAGAGATTCTTCTAAATGGGGAAGAATAGTGGTACTAGAGTCGACATGACCAGATGCACTAGGAGGGTTGTGGAGAATTGCTTCTCCTGGACTCTCAAATATGGGTGCCCCCTTACCAAAACATTATGTGTCAATGTAATGACCACAAGGTGTATGTGGTTCGAATGTATGGTTTTGGTGTAAGGGGGGATGGATAAAGTTAGGGGTCGTGATTGCTTCCATAATGTTGTCATAGTAATAGAACATGGGGTGACTGGTGGAAGAAAAACCAGCTGATGCGGCGAATCTACCTGACTCATCATCATGAGAAGAAAGGTTCACATGCGCATCATCACGGGGGGTGACGAAAGAACAATTAGATGAAGGATCCACCAATTTTGAGCCCAGGGTGGTCACTGCAGGGAGGTCAAGCGAAACAGAAGGGGAAGTCTCAGAGGGAGCTTCCACCCTGGATCTCATGGATGATGATAGATAGAGGATGGTGGCCGAAGACTCCATAATCTCGACATCAAGAGGTGGAATGTCAATGGGATCAGGTAAATCCTCAAGTTGGACTGAAGCATACTGCACAAGGGCGAGAGAGGCGAATTGATTTTGTTCAATCTCGTACTTCCGAACGACCTCCAAAGAGGCGTGGTAATGTGTGAGGTGGGGAAAATGGTGGGTATAATGGCTATGGATATCACACAAAGAACAGTGGTGGTTGGTGTGAATAGTCTTGGGGTTCTTGGCTACAGTCGAGGAAGGAACATAGGCTTCAAGGACCGTAGACTCAAGGAACATTACATTGACCATAGGCTTGATACGAGACAATTCAGAACAATGATGGGTGGCATGACCGACAACATCACACAAAGAACATGGGGGGGGGGTGTTCTTTGGAGGCTGAGGAGGAGCAGGGTTCGTCGAGGCGGCCTCATCTTTAGGTGCCTTCTTGCAAGATTTCCCCCCCTCATTTGAAGCTTTCACAATAGGAGTAGGTTCCTGTTGAGGTGGCTGAGGCACGAAAGAAAAGGGAGGGGTCATGGGGACCAGTTGAACCGGGGTCAAAGAAGTATAAGGTTTGGGCTGACCAGGCAGGATAGTGGTTGGGGGGTCAATGTACCAGAATGGGATCCCCAGGGTCATGTTAGGAAGAGATATGGTAGCCATAACAGGTACCAAAAATACTCTAGGAGGGGGAGCTAGAAATGGTATCTGACTAGAGGGGTAATGGCCTAGCAGAACAGCTCCGAGATGGTTAAGGCAAGGAGGAACCATTCCAAGAGGGTAGATTGGCTCATGGATTCCAACTGCAGATGACGGTCCTTGAGGAGGGGGTCCTGAAGGTAGAGTCGAGGCGCTAGGAGAAGGTTGCGAGGGGCGGGGCTGCTGACTAGTCAAACTAGTTTTCTTGAGGTCAGACCGAGACGATTGCATCATGAAAACATTTGACGAGTGGGGATCTGAGACAAGAGGAGAAAGACTAGGGAATGAACCAAGCAAAGAGGAGTCTTTGTAGACTCTGAGTGAAAAATTGGTCAAAGGTTCGACTATTTGCTTAGTGGCCAACGAAGAGATGATGGACTTATGGGATGTCTGAGACTTTGGTTCGTAATATGTCAACTGGTCAATGGTGACAATCTTTCCATTGTGAGGAAATCACATCTTACGGTGAACCACAAATGGGACAACAGACACCACATAAGTGTAGCTACGACCCAACAGAATGTTGTAATCTAAGGGGGCATCAATGACTTCTATGTCAACACAAACAGTCTTGCCTGCAAGAGTAATAGAACAATTTCAGAACATTCCTATGGGTTGGGAAGAGTGGTCATCCCACACTTGGAGGGTGATAGTGGAAGGGGAAAACTCTGGAGATCTAAGTTTCTTCCAAACCGAAGCAGACATCACACAGGTGGATGCCCCCTCATCAATGATATAACGAGAGACATTGGCATTTGGATCTTGACAGGGATTTGGAAGGCGACGGAAGAAAGAAGGGGGGGATGCTCTAACGGGTCAACATCGAATAAAATCAAACAATCATATGAAGGATCCATAATTCCCATGGCAGTTAGTATATATTTTCGTTGTGAAGGGCATGACTATAGGAGTTCCAACGTTGAGATGGAAGTAGGGGATTGTGCCAAATCATCTACTATATTATACGAATGGGCAGCTTTACTAGAAGCAACATTTCGGCGTAATGGTCCCTTGGGGATCTTGGTATGAACTTCTACCTTAGGCAAAGGGATCAGTAAAGGACCATTAGTTGTTGAAAGAGGCTCTGTGGAACCTGAAGAAGGGGGCTCGGGGGCAGACGTAGCAGGAGGCTTGTTGTACTGACGAGACCGAGTCTGAAGGTTGAGGTCAATATTAATTGGTTGGCCAAAGTTCATCATGAGAATCTCGTAGTCAGAGGTACCAGATGGAGGAGGTTGAGTGGTTACCTAACCTTTAGGGGTTTGGGTAGCCACGAATCCTTGCTGGGGGAAAAGATTGGTAAACACAATCGGTTAGATAGGTGCAGCATGGGGAGGAACCAATGGGGAGGTTTTCTGTCCTCGGGATGTTGCTTGAGCTTCCCACATCTGCCGCATCTAAGGTAAAAGAGGACAATCGTGGGTGTAGTGACCATAGACACTGCAACAAGAACAAGGTTTGTTCATGCGAACGAGCATGTCCTGCTTGGGATGAGTGCCCTATTGCTTGTTAACAGTGTTAGGTGTATTCCCTTGGGGATTGGGTCATGGATTACCTAGGGAAGATTGATTTTGGTTACCTTTCCTCTTCTTTTTGGAAGTAGGAGGATTAGTCGCTCCCTGTTGTGCATACACCTGAACCTGGGGGGGTGGTGGCTGTTGTTGCGGGGGTTGAGAAGGCAAGGGAGGCTGAGGTGCTAATTTTGGAGGAGTTGGAGCACTAAGCTACGGATACAGATAATAAGGAGCTTGGGAAAAATTGTGGTAAATAGGTTGGGTAAAAGGAGGAGGCATGTCATATCCTGGATACATGCTATCGGGAGGAGGAAAAGTGCTCGAGGAGCTAGCCCCTCCCTGAGGGAAACCATAACCCACGGGAGGATGAGTGTACGGATGAGAAAGGGCTCTAATGATACCATCAGTGGTATGGGATGCCCCTGGTGCATTGGCACCACTGGGTCTAGGGAGATCAAGAAAGATGGTATAAACATAACCAGAATGTGCGTAGATCAGGTCATATTTCAACGCAATCTGGAGGGCAGCTTCTTTGGTCTGAGGGAAATGAGAAGCGACATCTTTTCCAATAGCAGGAAAAAGGGATCTGAGAAACTAGTCCATTTAGACACGGTCTTCAATGGTAGGGGCTCGACATAGGCTCTTTCTTCTCCGCCATTCCTAGACATGATCGGATAGACGGGTCACAGACGATTGACAGAAAGAGGTCAAAATTTTGGCACTAATGTCATAATGAAGGTGAAGCTGGAAGTAAGAAAGAAAACCCCTGGCAAGGGTCGCAAAAGTAGTATGAGAGGAGGAGGTTTGGTTAACATACCACTTAGAAGCTTCTCCAGTAAGCATACGCTGGAATAAATGAAGACAGAAATCGTCTTCGGTGATGGAGTTAGACGAACACCACATGTGGAAAGATCGAACATGGTTTGTAGGATCTTCTCTAGCAAGAACTTCAAACTTGGGGATGTCAAAAGGGAGCTTGGTTGGCATAGCAGGCCAACCAGGATCATGATGTATGGGATCATTGATCAACTAGTTAAAATCGGGAAGACTGAGACCTGCCATATAAGGGAGTAAGGGAGCAGCCGAGATAGTTCTTATTGTGGTCCCACTAGTAGTATTCATAACATTAGGGTCAGGGCTACTGCCAGCGTTAGGTCCTGAACTAGACATGGTGAAGGTGACAGGAGGAGAACCGGGGATAGAACCAGAAGGGGAACCCGATGAACTAGAAGTAGAGTCAGAAAGAGGACTCGGTGGAGGACTAACTTGAATACTACGCAGAGGAGTAAGTATTCCTAATGGAAACCGAGGATGAAGGCTAAGAAGTCTCCTGGATAAATGCCTTGGGAGCGCAATTATGGAAAAACAGACACGGATCACAAAAGGAAGAGAGACCAACAGAGGCAGGAGGTGCAAGATCAAATGATTACAATGTCGAAACAAGGGTAGAGAGGTGGGGGATCAATTGATTACAATGTTATAGTCTTTGCCTGGCGGTGTAAACCATACACTCTTCACTTAGGGTGTGTGTGTTAAGTGCGTAATTTTAATTTTTAAACCTAGATGTGTGTAGAGGAAAAAAACCAAAAAATGTGTTGTATAACTGTAAATAAATCTAAAAATAACAGTAAAGTAAACTGAATATGACACAAAATAATTAGCTAAAGATGCATCAATCTAAACCCAAGGAGGCGGGCTTCCCAAAAACTAGTCTATGGGTGGGAAAAATATAGTCAAAACACACAAAAAATGGCCAATGGATCTAAATTCGGGAGGGACATGGATTTAGAGGTCAGACCTGCTGGAAATAGGTGTAGAAAACAACAAAAAACTAGAGGGAAAAGCGCTACAAATGAGGTGGAAAAAGACTACAACCTGAAGGGAAATGGAGGGGACCCTAGAGGAGGACCAAAAAAAACTGGAAAGAGGTGTTTTGGATGGATGAATAACCAATCTGAAATGGATATGCAGGTACAGGATCAGATCTGAAAAATAGCTGAACACACTAAAATCTCAGACGACTTGCTTCAGCGAAACTCCTCCTAAAAAGTTGGAAGCGTACTGAAGCCCTAGGGGGCTTGGTTCCTACTTCGACGAGTAAAAAAAAAAAATTATAGGTCCAAGATGGCTAGAGACAGAGGTCAAACAACCCTGAATAGTAGCCCACACAAACCTAGAAAAATCATAGAAAAATTCCCGCAAAAAGTATAGGTCATAGTTTCTGACCTGTTTTCAGCAAAGGTCGCAGGTTTGAGGTTGTTTTCTGCGTCCTGAAGGTTGAGGTCGCATGTTTTGGTCCAAAAATTGCGACCTGCAATTCCGGCACTCTCAGGAGCAGTTTTTAGAAAAAGGTGTCGTCTCAGTTGCGGCTGATACCTGTCACCTACACAATAGGCCCAGAAACATATTGAAGTTAGAATTATTACTGTTTTATGGTTTTAAAGGTTAAAAACAACATCAAGAAAATTAAAACAAGAATTTGAAGAAAAATCCTAGGGGTTGAAGTAGATGGTCATGCAGGGATCTGAAAAACGACAGTGGTCGTAATTATAAACCCTTGTGGAGTCGCCAATTGTTAGTGTGAATTATAATCACAAGCGTACAAAAAAAACTCACCTTAGCTATGCATAACAAACAACCCTATCATAAAATATGGCTACCAATTTCTTTTGATTTGCAGTTATTTGACCAAGACATAATGCTACAAAATCTAGATCTATGTAGTTAAAGACATTAAACAACAAATAAAAGCAAGAGCTACTCCAAGCATCCAATAGACAAGAAAATAATATTTTTAAATAATTTTTGTATTTATGACACCTGGGAAGGGAACATAGAAATATGTTACCAGTCCCCCTCAATGGGATGGGTTCTTGTATGTCCTCAATGCTTCATATCTAAGATCTCTCTCTTTTGATGGTGTAGAAAACCCAGACAAAAATGGAACTCAAAGGGAGCTCACAAGAAAAATGGTAGCAAAATATGACAATGATAGAGGATTAAAGTCAGACCAAAAGTATAGATATAGAGTGATCTTTAGGCAACAAAAGATAGTGAGTGAATGGAAAAACCCTTCTATTTATAACAAAATATTGAGATAGTCTAGATATTGGTGCATAGTTAAAATATTATTAACCAAATCAAGATCCAACTTTTGTGGACTATTTTATTATATTTGTTGGAGGGAAAAGGATTTGAATTTGGTCAAATCCCTTTATTTGTAAATAATAAATAAATAAATGATTTATTTATTATTTTAAGAATGTGGTTGAGTAATAATTAAATAAATAGTGATTTATTCAATTATTTATAAATGATTTAGTCAAATTTAACAAGGAATATTATTTAAATAATGTTTTAAATAATTATTCCTAGAAAACAATAAGATAAATAATGGTTTATCTAATTAATTTTCCTGTTTTGGGTTAAATATGACTAGGAATATTAATTAAATTGATGTTTAGTTAATTATCCCTTGAGGAAAATCAAACAAATAAGGATTTATTCAATTATTCCTCATGGGGTTTCCTGTTTAGACCATAAACAACTTAATAAATTAAGGATTACTAAGTTATTTTTCATAGTGAAAGCAATTTTACTAGGGTAAAATTGGTCTTATATGGTGTACTTTGTTCCATCTAATAGTAACAGGTTAGATGACCCAAAATTAGTGTAACAAAATGCAAGAGAGAAACCTAGTGTAGAGGGCTAGTGATAAAATATTGTGCACTAAATTCTAGTAGAATTATGAAAACATCGAGGAAACAAGATACAGAATCCATGGAGTGTATTTAAGGCCTTCATACTCACACATTAAAAGTACCATTTTCCATAACATATCATAGGTAAATTTGTTATAAAATATTGAATTCCAATAGCTCACTCTCTGATAGTTGCATATCAATGAGAGCCTTGGTTAACTGCTTAGTGGGGTTTTTTGGGTTGTCTGGAACAACCACAACACAAATGTGAGAATCAATCCTTTGTTGCAGCTTTGTTACATTCAATTTGAGGGATACCACCTTGTTATTTATTTCAATCAATTCCTTGACCAGGATTTCCTTCTCGTTTTCCACCTCATCCAATTCCTTGGTTTGTACATGCTCTATAGTAGGAATTTTAAGTTGTTGCCTCAATGATTGGATCTATGATTGTGAGCCTTTAATAATGCGATCTATGGTATCTTTCTCATTTGGGTCCAATCCCAGTCTGATAATTAACTCCTTGTAGGCTTCATTTTGTTGATGGAGGGCTCTCACATTTCACTTTCTCGCTTTATTTTAGTAATTGCCTTCTCCAACAGCTTCTTGGCCTTGTTGATGGTCAAGGCTCCCTTGCTTAACTCATTATAAATCATCTCCCATGCCTACATATGCAAAATGTGCAGGTTTATTTTGTCTTGCAAAGGGACGCTATTCATGTCTAAGGACAAATATATTGTCTTGAATTGTGGTCTTGATGGAATGGACTACACAAAAGGGTGTTATAAGGAAAACTTCATCTGATTTATTTCCAGGTCCATGGAAGCTACGAGCTTGGTATAGTATGGAACTAAATGGGAGGCCAATTGTCACTAAAATTTCATCTTTGAATTTCTTTTTCCTATCCTCTGTCGTTTTCCCTTCCTCCTGTTAGTTTCTGTCAGTCTGTCAGTCACCAATGATCAAATGTACTCTTTCAAGATTAGTTGATAGGATCCTAGGTCAAATTTTATAGTTTCAAATAAGTTATAAAATAAAATTTGATCATTGGTTGTTGTCTAGGTTAGCGCTGCTCCCTCCATTCACTCATGGCCATCATCATTTCATGGGTCATGTCCACCATTATCATCTAGAGTCTTAGGCCAGTCACCATGTTTTCACCTAGGTCAATGTCTAGGTGTCTTTCATTTCGCCACCATAAATGTCCAAATTATGTCATAAGAAGGCGAACGAAGGATAAATTCATCATTTCTTAAAGGTTAGTGTGCTTCCAAAATAGTAAGTGAACATTCCTTACTTATCCTTCAAGTGAATTTATTTAGAAAAGAGTGGATTCCCTCTTTTAGGGTTTTCAAACTAGTTTTTGGATTTCTGAGATGTTTGGTTGCTTTTAGCTAAAAAATCCCTAGTTTTATCACATACAAACATTCATACATCACCTATATGCCTTACCGAATCATTCCATATCATTCATACCTCTCATTACTCCCATTTTCACTCAAACCTTAATTCTCGTTGCGTTTTTGTAGAGATTCTTGGTTAGGGCTGCGTTTTAGCATTTTTCCCCTCTTTACCTTATCCATTTCAAGGAATTCCACTTGCAATGTGTTCCTAAAACACTCCCCTATCTCCCCTAATTTTTTTATTTTTTTCCCTAACTCCTATCCCCTCCATTTCCCTCCCTAAACTTGCTACCCCATTTTCCCATGTTTTCCTAGATTCCACCCTTTCCTTCCTTCCCATCAAGATAGGGCTTCTATCATACAAAAAAAAACCATGGAAAATGAGAAGAAAAAATTAAAACAAAGGAGGGAAAGTTTCCAAGTTTGAGTCAACTCAGACCCATCGCATCATTTTCAGAGTTTTGTGATCACTTGCTAGGGTTTATAGTGCACATAGGGATAATTTTGCTTCAAAATCAGTTTATGAAGTAACATAGATGAATTTTACAAAATTGAAAGAGGTTTTTGTCAATATTATTCCAAAGACAAAAAATATCCTTTCGTTTATGCACATGTTTTATGGTTTGAGAGAAATGCTCAAAATACAGTTGCTCCAGGTCATTTTCTGCACTTTTGGACAGGATGTATTCAAATCAATTTTTTAGGGGTTTGGAGAAGGGGTTTGCAGTGCTTGATGACTCCATTTTGTAGTAGAAATCCGAAGCTTTCCAACTATACCAATTTCATCCAAAAATTCCTCTGGGAAGGCCTCCAACCTCCCTCTCCAAGTGGCGTGATGCTTCTGCAAATTTTGAGTGATCAACTTCAAACATGTATTCTGAGAACATGGGAAAGTATTTTGGAAAACTAGAGCAGATGTTTGTTCATGACATACCAAAGAAAAAAAACGTCTCTCCATTTTGAAAAAAACGTTATGGTTAGAGAGATATTGATCCATATTTAAGCCCTAGTTTTGGAGAATTATATTTGGAAAATTCTGAATTTTTGGCAATTTTGGAAAATTGGTCTCCACAGAAGCGTCACGCAGAGGTGCGATGCTTTCTCTTAGGGCATACAAATGAAGTTTTTCTTACATGGATGTATGTATATTAATTATTAAATGCCATATTTAGATTTGGTTTTCCATGACAAGATCTGGTTTTGAAGACAAATGCAAAAAACCACCTCATTTCTATGCTTCTGCCACTTTTTTGGAGCAGGTGTGACGCTTCTGGAGTGGGGTTGGGAAAACCACTTTTGGAGGCCTTCCTATGGGTGTTTTACAAACTATCAAAGTGTTCTAGAAAATAGACTCACAGGGCTACTCATCACAACTTTCAGATTTGGATTTGTACCCTCCTAAGTGGGTCAAAAACAACCCTTAACTAGTGCAAAACTGGCGCGACATTTTTGGTGCAGGCGTGCCGTTTCTCCATAGGATTCCTTTTAGACAATTTTCTTGCCCAGAAATCTCCAGAAATTCGATGCTAGCTGTCCCATGAGGTGGAAATTGATGTGTTTGAGTTTTTTTTTTCCTCTATCATGTGTAAACATGTAATTTAATGGAGGGGACACACACTCCTAGTCTTTAGCTAAATTTCAGGGATAAGTTTCTAACTTTTCTAGATTCTAGGAAGTTACTCATCTGATGTAATTATGATGCTTTTTGGATAGTATTTCGACTTATGAGGTTTCATGAACTCTATTTTCTATAATTAGTCCACCTCAAGTCATTTTAGGGGTTGGATAGTCTCATATTTTGTAGTGGAGCTTTTGTAACCAACTTGTGGAATGAAATCAGAGATAGATTTGCAGGAATTGTGTTGAGATACTTGTGTTATGCTTTGGAACATCTGTGTTTCTCCTGTTTTCTTATTATCTTACACTTAATACCATGTATACTTCTTCATATATTTCTATCTTGTAAGTTTGAGAGCAGAATTAATGTCTATTCATGCTTTGTTTTAGACAGGATTCACCATATTATGTTTATTTGCTTCTTAATTGAATGAATTAACCTCAGTGCTGATTCAAGCTCTATCCCATCTTCATATTATACTCAATCACTAAATAATATGTTGCCAAACTACCTATCTTGCCTCACACTCTCTTCAGGTTCACCTCAAAGTTTAGACCTAAAAACCTCATTTATAGTCCATTCACTAACTTTCCTATCCAGAATTCAAAATATCAAACACATTTTTCTTATTTAAGCTTACATATCTAGCCTAAAATATTATGATACTCAGACATTCATTTGACTTTTTAAAGTGACAAAGAGAGATCCCTCTCTGGTCTAGGTAGGGCTAGCTACCTAACCTAAATTTTTGTTTGTGGTTACCTTTCTTCAATCCTACGGTCAACCTTAGGAAGTTGGGGAGAGTGATAACATTCTTAGCACCGTTGCTGGGGAGCAAAGGTTAAATCTTTCTTGGGAAAGAATGACAAAGATTAGCTATGATTTTTTATGGTAAACACTGTTCATGCACAAGAAAGGTTGTGCATCTTTCACCTGGAAACTCTAGTGTCAAATTATTCAAATATTCAGTGTTTTCATGGCAACTCCACTGTTCAAAAAATGGTAGCTTCAAGAACTTCCTGGTGACTTCATTGATTTCAAGATGGATTCAACTGTTATAAGGTATGCCCTTATGAATAGTGCTCACATTTCTGGTTTTCCAAATCATATTCCTTGCACAGATTGGAAAAATTATCTGCCCAAATTCATAGATGGAAACAAGGAAGACGCTATTCTGCATCTAATATAATTTCATTGGCATATACATAAGCTTGGGATTATGTTTCATGAGGATTTCTTGATGAAAATGTTTATGGCTACCCTAGAAGGGAAAGCAAGATCATGGTATGAAGGGTTGAAGCCAGGTATCTTATTCTCTCTTAAATATTTTCACACAACATTCTTTGAGTTTTATGGAAAGTTTCACTATTCATTCTTGTTGTTCAAATATTTTTGTGAATCCTGTGAAGTTTTCATTCAATACCTTGAAGAGGCTTATGGTGATGAAGAATGTCTATATTATGAGATCATAGAGACCCTTCAGGAATTTTATTCTCAACAAAAAATAACATAGATTAATCGCCTTGATACAAAGGATCATTCACAACACACATAAACTCCTTCTTTGCTTGAAGATGAATAATATCTGCATCCTAACAGTCAAGTTATATCTCATGAATTTAACAAAGTTTTGCATCCTTATCCATATTTTCATGATCAAGAGTATGAGAAATATTTTAAACAAGAAAAGAAAATAGACAGTCTATTGGTTTATTCATCTTCTAGGTCAATGTTCACGGAAAAGCATATTACAATTTTTTTTTGAAAATTCTTATTTTCTGTAGTGTGAGAATGCAGCCCAAGAAGATGGGATTAAAGGGGTATTTGACATAGAATTGAATCTTGATGTACTAGTTATTGAAGAGTTAATTAAAGTTAATCTTTTGCAAATATATAATGAATCTGCTACTTTAGAAGCTATTAATTCATATTTACATGAAGAATTACTCCTAAATCCATTTCCAAAAGAGATATACATGTACATTCAGATCTAAAGATGATAGGTTTCAAATTGAACATCATAAGTTTCAGGAAACCAGTGAAAAATAAGAGTTTATTTTAGATTCCTTTTCAAATGATGACCTTCCTCTAGGTTTAGAAATTGAAGAGTCTGCTGAAGAAGAGGAGTTTGTCCTGGAACCTATGGATGTGCGCATTTTTACTTTTGATAATGTGGCTACTTCAAACGCATTCTTTCAAGAACAAACTTCATTTTATCCTCATATTACTGAATACCCTATTTCCAGTTTGTTACAGTCAGTAATGAAGGTCAATGTTGCAGCATTCATTGATGAAGGTTATCAGTTTCAACACATAGACAAACCAAAATTTTGGAAGGAGGTTTGTCTTCATGTTTTAAGTCATATAGAAAAGCTTATGTTGCATGTTCTTCATGATCCTTTGGTCAGTTTGTTGCAACCATCTAGGAAGACAAATCTTCTTGTATTTATGGATCATGAGCACATGTTCAGTGGACACTTTGAGTTGCCTATCTTTTGTTCCTTTTGCCTACTCGAAGAAAGTGTGATTAGGATTCAAGTAAGTAGCCATTTGCTGGATTGGTTACACTGGAGGGATTGCATCGCATTATTGAATATACATCTTCACTAGGTAGGCGGTTATCATCAGGATTTGAAGCCCGAGGTGAAGGCCCTAATATCTCGGTGGTATGTCGCCATAAGTAAGTTCAGTCAGTAGTCAATTTTTTGAGTCAAAGTTAGTTTTTGTTTTAGTTAGTCGTTTCAGTTTGTTAAGTTATTTCAGTTTCCATTTTTTACTCCATTTCCTAGGCGATGAAGCTATCTAGTCTATGATGTTCTTAACACCTCCTAAAAAGAGTTGTCATCCCCAGCTAGAGCCAATGTTAGTGTTTTTCAGTCTTTCAGTCACCAATGATCAAATGTACTCCTTCAAGATTAGTTAATAGGGTCCTAGGTCAAATTTTATAGTTTAAAATAAGTTTTCAAATAAAATTTGATCATTGTTTGTTGTATAGGTCAATGCTTCTCCCTCCCTTCACTCATGCTCATCATCATTTCATGAGTCATGTCTGCCATTATCATCTAGAGTCTTATATCAATCACCATGTTTTCACCTAGGTCAGTGTCTAGGTGTCTTTCATTTTGCCACCATAATTATGTCATAAGAAGGCGAACGAAGGATCAATTCATCATTTCTTAAAGGTTCGGTTGCTTCCAATATAGTAAGTTAACATTCCTTACTTATCCTTCAAGTGAATTTATTCAGCAAAGAGTGGATTCCCTCTTTTAGGGTTTTCAAACTAGTTTTTGGATTTCTGAGAAGTTTGTTGCTTTCAGCTGAAAAACCCCTAGTTTTATCACATGAAAACCTTCATACATCACCTATATGCCTTACCAAATCATTCCATATCATTCATACCTCTCATTACTCCCATTTTCACTCAAACCTTAATTCTCACTATGTTTTTACAAAGATTATAGGTTAAGACTGTGTTTTAGCCTTTTTCCCCTCTTTCCCTTATCCATTTCAAGGAATTCCACTTGAACTGTGTTCTTAAAACACTCTCCTATCTCTGCTAAGTTTTTCAGATTTTTCCCTAACACTTATCCCTTAATTTCCCCTCCCTAAACTCTTGTCCCCATTTTCCCCTGTTTTCCTAGATTCCACCCTTTCCTTCCTTCCCATTAAGTTAGGGTTTCTATCATACAAAAAAAACACCATGGACATTGAGAAGAAAAAATTACAACAAAGGACAGAAAGTTTCCAGGTTTGAATCAACTCAGAACCATGGAATCATTTTCAGAGTTTTGTGATCACTTGCTAGGGTTTACAGAGCACACAGGGACAATTTTGCTTCAAAATAAGTTTCTGAAGTAACAGAGATGAATTTTACAAAATTTAAAGAATTTTTTGTCAATCATATTCCAAAGAAGAGAAATATCCTTCAGTTTATGCACAGGTGTTAAGGCTTTAGATAAATTCTCAAAATATAGTTGCTCGAGGTCATTTTCTACACTTTTGGACATGCTGTCTTCAAATCAATTTTTCAAGGGTTTGGAGAATGAGTTTGCAGTTCTTGATGACTCCATTTTGTAGCAGACATCCTAAGATTTCTAACCATACCACTTTCATCCAAAAAATCCTCAAGTAATGCCTCCAACCTCCCTCTCCAAGTAGCGTGATGCTTCTGTTAAAGTGGTGCGACGCTTCTGTAAATTTTGAGTGATCAACTTCAAACTTGGATTCTGAGCAAATGGAAAGTATTTTGGAAAATGGGAGAAGGTTTTTTTTCACCACATGCCAAAGAACAAAAACCTCTATCATTTTTTAAAAATAGGTTATGGTTAGAGAGATATCGATCTATCTTTAAGCCCTATTTTTGCAGAATTGGTAATGGAAAATCCTGAATTTTTGGGAATTTGGAAAATTGGTCTCCATAGAAGCATTGCATAGATGCACAATGCTTTCTCTCAAGGCATCAAAATTAACTTTTTCTTAGATGTATGGGTGCATATTGATGATTAAGTGCCATATATGGAGTTGGTTTTCCATGACAAGATCTGGTTTTGAAGAAAAATGCAAAAAACCACCTCATTTCTATGCTTCTTCCATTGTTTTGGAGCAGGCGCGGTGCTTCTGGAGTAAGGTTGGGAAAAACCACTTTTGGAGGCCTTCCTATGGGTGTTTTCCAAAATTTCAAAGTTTTTTGGAAACTAGACTTACATGGAGACTCATCAAAACTTTCAGATTTGGATTTGGATGTGCCTATGTGGGTCAAAAACAACCCTCAACTGGCACGACACTTCTGCAAAACTGGCACGACGTTTCTTTTGTAGGCCCGACATTTTGGCATAGGATTCCTTTCAGACAACTATCTTGCCCAGAAAACTCCAGAAATTCGATGCTAGTTGTCCCATGAGGTGGAGATTTATGTGTTTGAGTTTTTTTTTTGCCTCTATCATGAGGAAACATGTAATTTAATGGAGGGGACACACACTCCTTGTCTTTAGCTAAAATTTAGGGATAAGTTTCTAACTTCCCTAGATTCTAGGAAGTGACTCATCTGATGTAATTATGATGCTTTTTGGATAGGATTTAGACCCTATGAGGTGTCATGAATTCTATTTTCTATAATTAGTCCACCTCAAGTCATTTTAGGGGTTGGATGGTCTCATATTTTGCAGTGGAGCTCTTGTAACCAATTTGTGGAATGAAATCAAAGACAGATTTGCAGGAATTGTGTTGAGATACTTGTGGTATGCTTTGTAACATCTGTGGTTCTCATGTTTTCTTATTATATTACTCTATATACGATGTCTAATTCTTCATATATGTCTATCTTGTAACTTTGAGAGAAGAATTCATGTTTATGCATGCTCTGTTTTAGACAATATTCACCATATAATGTTATTTTCTTATTAATTGAATGAATTCACCTCAGTGCTCATTCAAAATCTATCCCATATTCATCTTATGCTCAGTGATGAAATAATATGTTTCCAATCTACCTATCTTGCCTCACACACTCTCTACAGGTTCACCTCGAAGTTCAAACCTAAAAAACTCATTTACAGTCCATTCACTAACTTTCCTATCCAACATTCAAAATATCAAACAAATTTTACTCATTTAAGCTTACATATCTAGCCTAAAATCTTATGATACTCAACCATTCATTTGACTATTTAAAGTGACAAAGAGAGAGCCCTCTTTGGTCTGGGTAGCGCTAACTACTTGACCTAAAGTTTGTTTTATGGTTACCTTTCTCCAATCTTACTCTCAGCCTTAGGAAGTTGGGGAGAGTGATAACACCTCCCATTTGGGGCCTACTATTCATGTGCTTCCAATTGAACCTAGGATTGCTACCTCAGTTGAACTGGAGGTGGTAGTTTGTTGTGGATCCTCTAATTTCACCTCGAAGCCTGGTTGGTCTAGGTTCTTCACCTCCAGAATTTTCTCCCTAGTGGATGAAATACAACAATTCTTCTCTTTGACATAAGCGGCCATAATCTAGGACTCAAACTCTTGGAAAGGATATATTTTTGGGGTAACTAGGTGGAAAAGTCCTGACTCAAAAAATTGAAAGGGATCTTACTTGTTCAGGTAGCAGCCATAGAAGTCGAAACAAAGGTCTAATAGGTTTAGAGGGAAAAAAGAGTCGTAAATTTATTCCTTTGTGTACATGAAGGGTTCCATGTGGCCCGAGGGTTTTGGCGCAAATTTAATTAATTTAAGAATGGTGAAAATGATGTAAGTTCAAGGAATTTTTGGATTACCTGGTAACCTGAGGCAATTGGATGTTGTGGGCGTAAGGAGGTCCTACATTGGTTGAAATTATGGTGGATGATGTTGTGAACAGGTGGAGAAGTAAGAAATAGAATGATTTTAAATAGACAATTTTTTTTCAATGGTCGATTTACAGAGGTCTATGGGCGGGAAAACAATGAGGTGACGCGGAGGAGACACGTGGCATAATCATATTTGGTGGAAAGAAAGGGAGGAGGGTGGTGCATTAAATGGTTCCATGCTCGCCTATCATGCTCACTTAATGGTGGTCCTGATTGCTGATGTGGTCACCACGATGGCCTAACAGGTGGAGAGCCTATCTATCTTCCTTTGGAGGGGTGCCTAGGCGGGCTTGGATGTGAAGCTCAACCCCCCCGAAATTCATCATAGCCATCAATCTGCAAAGTATGATTTATTGACTTTCACATTCTGAGGGCAAGCATTGGCTTAATTGTCATGCTTGTTACCCGTCAGAGCTTCTCTTGGGTGAGGCCACTCCAGGATGGATGGGGATATGACCGATAAGTGTCCACCATTTAACCCTTTATATTTAAATGCGGGGGGAGGCCCACATTCCATCATCTCTTATGCTTTCTCTTATTTTTCTTTCTCCTCCATTTTTATCTAGACTTCGAAATACTCTTTGAGCTCATGAACCAAAATCCTATGCAATACAATAATTTTAGGAAAAACATATGGGGTACAACAGTACCAAATATTTTTGTGTTGCCATTTGGTAGGTTATTCAAATGTGAAAGTAGGATTGGATATGAATACTTTTTTCAGAAGCAACTTGGTGAAGGAACTAGTACCTCAAGTGTATAAGTTCTCATAAGTCATCAACTATATTTCTCATTATAATTTTGATAGTAGGACTATTTATTCTACCACAGGATCCAATGTAGTATTTTCAATGAATCCAAAAGAAGTAGCAGCAAATTTATGCTTCCCAGAATGAGCTAGTGTACAAAAACTGGATGAGGCCACCTTGCTCAGATACTGGAAGGACCTTACTGAGGAAAAAAGGACAAAGATATTGATATAGCATGTCCTAAAGGAGTGGTGGCCCCCACAGGACCTCCACATTATTCCATAGTAAATTTTTCTCAAAAAGACAAGATAGTTATCTCCTTGATTTCTCAAGTCCTAGGAATGGAAAAACATGATGAAGTTAATGAGACCAGGTGAGGTTTCCTAGTAGCTCTTTGTTATCCTAAAAACACAACTTATTCATTTTTTTCCTACCTCCAATACATATTATATGTCATCCACCATAAATTTATAAAATTCAATTTTACTAATGCATCTAGATATTACTCCTATATCATTTACCTCTTCATGCATCAAAATTATAGTTCTTGGAACACCTAATGGGTAACAAAGATTATGGAATTTTTTGAGTGGTCCTGATTACTGATGTGGTCAACACTTTACTACACAATATTGAGTGGATACCCTCTATGAGAAGCACCCCATATAATATTGGAATTTTATATTACCTCCAATCCTTTGTATCCATATTTTATCAACTTTTACATGAAAATATTTTACCTAGGGTCATCCCTGAAATGAAATAAATTAATGAAATTTGGAAGATAGGAGTCTGCTACCTCCTAGAACACTACACTGTAATCAGGGTTTATAGTTTTGAAGAGAATCCATACTTGCTACCAAATTTCCTTACGCCTGAGATATTTTCAATAGAGTAGGCAATAACATTTCATCTTCCATAAGAAGTTAGGCCATTCATAGCCAAACCTAGAAAGGATCAAGAGAGAGAGTTTTTGCCTTAGGAAACCATTGAATTTCTGCCTCAGATATGTTCGAGTTTCTTCCTTAGAAATGCCATGAATCCTGTTTTTTTTTATTGATAGATAAATCCCACGATTTCTAGATCAGAATAAAAGATAGATTACAATTTTACTAACTAGAGTAGAATCTTTCACCGCTGAAATTAGTAGAGGTATCTTAAAGCCCTCTAAGCCACAACTCAAAAAATCAAAGATATTGCAATCCCAATTGATGATTTAAAATTGATTCCAACTCTCCTCTATTTATAGATTCCCTAAAGGGGTTTCTCTTTATAGTACATAATATGTTGAATGAAATAGTTTTTTCTCAGGGATAAGAATGGGTGTATGATCCTTTGGATGTAGTCTATAATCAAAGGAAGGATAAAGACAGAGATATGCATAGGCACCAAATAAGACCTCTCTTGGAGAAAGTAGCAAATAAAATGAATTTTGAAGAATTAAAGGAAGTTCTCCTTCCATCATACTGACAATTTTCTCAGTTGTATGGTACTAAGAGGAGAAAGAATGATGACATGGAAATATATCAGGAGAGAGAGTCTAGCTCAAGGAAGTTCAAAGTAACAAAGAGATAAGATGATGAGGATGGAGAAGAGGGTGTCGATAAAGCCCTGACAGTCACTACAAGTACTATTGCAGGTCCATCAAGTAAGCATGTGATACCTAAAGGCTCACTAGTCATATTAAAACATATATCAACAACCCTAACCTCATCAAAGGACATGGACAACACTGATATCTAGAATAGTAGGGAGCCACTATACCTCATTACAAAATTTAAAAGAACAACAAAGGATTCTAAACAAGAAATGAAGAGACAACTTCAACTTACTGAGACTAAACAAATGTAGGACACTTGATTGCTCAATTTCCTAGATTATAAGCGGGACATGTTGAATTTTGAAGTCCTGAAGGCCAATGGAAAGAAGGTTCACTCTGCTGGAGACTGTGAGGCCATTCAGATCACCTTTGATCTATCCCAAATACCTTTTCCTAACACCTACAATTTTTCTAATGCTTTGAATAGAATTATATACAATGAATCCCATAAATACCATTCATCATTGAAGATATTAAGAGAGGACTACAATAGGGAAAAGAAGAATTTGAAGAAAGAGAAAGTGGAAACCAGGGAAATAATGATGAAAATTGAATCCTTGAAGCAGATAATTATTAAAATGTTTACTATCGAATCAATTCCAAGAATACGAGATGATATTCGATGAAAGGAACAAATAAATAAATCTCCTGAGAAGACAAGGACAATGGGAGGACTATCCAGTTCATATAATGGCATTTATGGAAGTGGAGAAACAGAAAGAGGAGTTGGTAAATATATTGTATGCAACCACTCAAGAGGATCAACAATACAAAAATCAAGTCCTATTATTAAAATTAGAAGTATTTGATTTAAAATACAAAGGTAGTGGAGAAACTATTGTCATACAGACTCCAACAAAAAAAAATTCTACATCCATGGAAAGATTGTGAATGAATTTCGAGGTTAATAATTTGAGTACTTCATTAGCCAAAAAAGATGAAGAATTGGCCGAAAATTAGAGAAAATTTGAAGAATTAAACAAAGGATATGATGAGAAAGAAAGGCCATATGATTGGGTCAAGTGAGAGCTAGACACCATTAGGAAAAAAACATGCCTCTCGAGCCAACCTTAAGGTTACCTATCACATTATATAGGAAAATATCACTAATGATATGTTGAATTATGATAATTGGGAGCAACTTGCATTGTTACAAGAAAAATGGGCATTATTCCTAAAGGCCATAAAAGAAGAAATAAGCTCAAAAAAGACATTGGAGAAAAAACTAGAACAGTGTCATACATTGTTGCAATTTATACCTGCAAGGACCAGTTAGGATTTATCACTCCGTGGTAGGGCTTTCCTTGTGCCACAATGTAACATGGTTTTCCAAAAGATAAATCTCATAGAGGAAATGGACAAGAAGGAAAGATGATTTTTTTAAAAGGTAACAATGATTATGGAAGATCTTGAAAAATTATTCAAGAGAATTTTTCCCAGGATCATGGACACAAATGGGATCATTTCACAAAAGGAAGACTATCTAATTCGATTTGATGTATTCATAAATGATCCGATAGTGTTTGAGAAGGAAGGAGATGTGGTGGTACCTAATGATATCATTAGACATATGTAGTCATCCTTTTACATTATGTTCAAGTTGAAAAATATCTTCAAGAGCTTGCATCCTCTAAAATATGAGTCAGTTAATGATTTGGTAGTCTCCATTAAAGTAGCCCGAGACTACAGGTGTCCTTAAACAAAATATTGGAGCCCAATCTCATATTATATAACTACAACTCAAAAATGGTATCTGAAAGAATTGAAGCCTACAGTGCCAACAATGTCTACCTCTACCCAGCGAATACCATCAACATCAACTATGGGGATGCAAAAAACACCTTAGTAATCTACACGCTCCTCCACTGAGTCGCCCAAGAAAATTTGAAGGATAAGAAGAGTGAGATGGAGAAGCGGGACCCACCCTAAAAACTAGTAGTATCCATAAGCAGTTAGTTACAAACCTCCAATTGTTACTTATACACTTCCATGTGGTTTTTCATTACCACTAGTAGTTTAGGTTTTATGTCCTAGGGTGTTGTGCCTTATATGATAGCCCCCTATTTTGATGTAAAAAGGATAGGGAAAATTGTGGATAGAATCTTTGTCAATTCTTTGTTTAAATATGTTAGGTGAGTAATATGGATCTATGGTCAGAGCTAAGATTCTATAGTACATGATGGGCTATTAGTGATTTCTCTTGTGATCATGTAATTCTAAGGTAACCTGAATTTTGCAAAATTCAAATTAATACAAATACAATTGTTCATGACAATTCTTGATGGCACATCTTGTTGTTGTTTAAATGAAATTATTGTATGTTGCTTGTAATGAGAAGAATTGAATCAATTTGATTATTCCTCTTATGCTTGTGATGTGATTTAAGATTTTATGAAGTATTCAATTATCTTAATGAAATATCACATGGGTTTAAATGTTAACTGAAAATTCACTTTATGTTCATGTTAAATTGTTGGATTCCTAAGTGCCCAATTATTGTTCTTGTCATGTCATATATTTTCTAAAATTCCTAGAATACACATAATTGTATGTCAAACCTAAAGCGCATGAGTTCCTTGGAATAAAAATAGGTGAAGGTATTAAACTCAATAATCTCTTTCAAAGGTTTTAGGTGTTTCTAGAATAATTCCTAAAGGAATATATTAATTTTATTTTTTTTTAAATGAGAAAATTCTAATTAAGAAATCCAATATGTTCCCAGGATCTACACCATTCTCATAGTGGGGTGTGACTTTGGGGCCCCAAAATTATTTCTCTCATATTTTCTTATTCATCTCCTACATGTATTCATCAAGTCCAAAGTGCTTCAATTTCACCTTGACTTTCTCTATTACTTGATTTTGGAGCGTGATTTTCATTTGATCCAAGATGCACAGTGGTTTTGGTTGGAACTCTCCCTCGGGTTCCAGTCATATCAAAAACTAGTAAACAACATGATTAGAATCATGAACATAAATGTTAATCAAGGAAAAATGAAAAACATTGTGTGCTTTCACTATGGGTGGTAGGGCCAATCTATAAGCCACAATCCCCACTCTTTCTAAGATCTAAAAAGGTTCATAATATCTAGGTGCTAGCCGACACATGAGCCCACTTTCAATGATATTTTATTTCGCTTAATGCAGAGATAAACATGCTCTCCCTCGTAAGACTCTTTATGTATTCTCTGTTGTTAATTTCTCTTAGGGCTATATTGTTCTTTTCTTAAGATAATTGCATTACATTATTTACACATTGAATTCACCCTGCAACATTTTAACATCATTACATCATATGAAATTATGTAGAAAGAACAATATCATCAACAATGCAACGAAACTATAAAAGGAACATGAAAAGAAAAGCATGCACACAAAGGGACACCCAAATTTTATCGGAGACCAGGGGAAAACCCCACAAGGGGGAAAACCCATTATAAATTCTTCTTCTTCTATTAGACTTCATCAATTATTTAGCTAAGATACAAAATATATTCATGGAGAGACTGCATCATTACATCATGCATTCAAGGTCAACATCATGCCACAACCATCTACCATCATGCCAC
Source organism: Pinus albicaulis (assembly GCA_034641835.2). NCBI lineage: Eukaryota > Viridiplantae > Streptophyta > Pinopsida > Pinales > Pinaceae > Pinus > Pinus albicaulis. Next base: position 538,165,170 of record CM076583.1, on the reverse strand, counting down.
ATTACATATATATTTTTTAGAATATACATCATAGTCATAATAGGGGTGTTGTCAAAGATATTGAATACTATGACACAACCATGTTGGATTCGAAGTCATCACTACCATTGGCACTGTCAAAATCACTCATGAAGGGTGAATGTTATGAAGATTCCATGTTGAATTTCCTGTCATATATCAAGGTCACAACCTCCAAGGGTATCAATATCACTAATACACTTCATTTACATTCATATAGGATACAACCATTTCTAGAGTCACTCCCAATTATTTACAGTTTTGCATCTTGCATCATATCGTATCTTGTCACAAGATATGAAATCAAAACATAGAGCATATGAAAACACAGTATAATTCATGGTAACAAAAACACATGAGTGATGTCACAGTAATAAAAATTGACATATAATAAAAGCCTCACTGTAAGTTTAAGTAAGAAATTGTAAACGACAAGACAAAGTGATGAGACTATAAATAAGACAGTGCGATGATACTGTAATAGAACAAGAACCATGCGAGACCGAGTCAACAAAAGTGAGGATCATAACGAGTCAACTGAAGAAAAAATACAGAATGAAATTGACGAAATGAGTCAACAAGAGAATGAGAGTCATGTGATACTATTATAGAGATAATTAAAGAGATGCAAGAGCCATTGACGCAAGACCATAGGGATGTGATCATGAAACTGAGATCAAGCCAACAAGAGAAAGCATAATGAGACAAAGACTAAAAATTACAAGATTCATGTGGCTTAGGTGTAAGAATATTAAATCTGAAGTAGCAGAGAGTAGTCATAAGAAACTTGTAGCCATAGTCCTTAAGCAAACTCATATAACATGAGAGAATAGCCTTGCGAGAGTATCATCCTGAGAGTGAAGTATTGCAACCAATGTGAATGATATTGTAGCTATAACCCTTGCAATAAAACCATAAACCATAACCCTTGCAGAACCAAAAAGATACATCCAAACTAGCAAATCATAAGTTCAATGTGAAAATTACCAAATAAGGATTAATACAACACTATTTATATAATTTTTTGTATGAGTAAGAAGTCATGAGTCCTTGGGAGAGCCAACTTAACCATCTACGGTCGCCTTAGATAATAATTTGAATTTTGATTTAAAAGTAATTACCTTCCAATAATTGAAGTCAACATAGATAAAAGTGCTAATAATATTCCTTAGGAGGCCCATTTTAGACCTCAAAATTTCTCTATTCCAAAATTTGAAGAATTATTAGGGTTGAAATCAAAACCCTAGCCAATAAATTAATAACCCTATGTAGGGTTGGGCCTATAGATTAAATTATTCCACTTGATAACTTTTAACATATTTATGATGAGGTTGATTTGAAAGTTTGATGAAAGAAGGAAAAATATCAAGAGGGAGTTGTCATGTTCTCAAAAGGATAAGTATCTTGTATTTATTTTATCATCACTAATGATGTGTAATCTTTGATGATTATAAGGTCAACGTATCAATATGGATTGGACTTCTTAATGTGAATTTCTTGATGGTGATAAAGACTCTTTGAGGTCCTTGATAATGTGAATATATTAATAATGTGGACTCCTTGATGATGTGGATTTGTTAATGATGTGGACTCCTTGATGATGATGATGTGGACAAGATTTTCTAGACGCAAGAAAACTTAAGTTCAAGAGGAATTTGACACACTCTCAAGCGATAAGTACTTTCTTGATTATTTTTTGTTATTGTTTCATTATGATTCTCTTGTCTTTGTATATATTTCTTGGTTGTATTTGTTCTTCCATGGCCTCCTAGTGAGGATTTTAGATGCATAATGAAGATTTTCAGGTCTATGCCATCACATAAAGAAGGATGGAAGAAAAAATACAAGAAAACTTGTGGTTGAATGAGCCTTTGGAATCAAAGGGAGCAGATAAGAGCAACCTATTTGTAGCGTGTTATGAATATGATTAGGGTGATGTTGATCCAAAGATGCTAAAGTTTAATTTATGTTTCTAACAAGGAATAAGGTCATCTTCATCTAGTGTAAGAGGGATTTGATCGAATAATTCAAAGATTGGAAGTATGGAATGAGCTCGAAGAAACTTTTGAGGTTAATGGGTTGTGAGCTCATGGACACTTGCTCGATGAAAATTTAAAGAAGTTGCGAGACTATTTTTATTATCTAATTGGCTTGTTGAACCACCTAATGCATGAAATTTCTGACTCCTTATAGACTTAATGAATTATAGGTGTTGTATTGGTCTGAAATACATGGATGATCCTACTGCATGTACCATGATTGAAGTTGAAGATGTGGCTGATTTGTTAAGCTAGTTGTTGATATTTTCTTCTGTGAGAATCCTTTTATTGTCTGATGTATGACCGTGGAACAATTTTCTACTAACAAGTAGGATGATGATATTTTATTCTGTGAGAAGCCACCTGTTATCTGTTGGATTTTTTTCTTCTATGATAAGCTCTAGCTAAATCTAAATTAATGTTTGGATGTTGTTATCTTTTGGAATGTTTGATAAAGTTTTGAAGTCTACCATGGCTACCTTTGATGTTTTTGAGTTGGTTGTTGATGATTATGTGATTGACTTGAGAGTGTTACGCATCAAGGTTCTTCTCTAGCCCAGGATCTACCATAATTTCTTGAATGAGAAGAAATACGAGATTTGGAACTATCGATACAACTGAGGCAGAATATTTTGCAGCTAGTATGGATGTTTGTGAGGCAGTATGGTTGTGGAAGCTCCTTGCAGAGATGTTTGATCATGTGCTAGATTTGATCTTCATATATTGTGACTATCAAAGTGGGATCAAATTTTAATAGAATCTAGTGTTCTATGACAGGTTTAGACACATGGATATCAGGTACCAATACATCAAAGATATGGTACAGAGAAGAGAAGTGAGGCTCCAACACATCTCTACATATGAGCGGATTGAAAACATTATCACCAAGAATGTGTCAAAAACGAAGTTCTTATTCTTCATAAACTAGTTTGGAGTGCAGGAGAATGTATCTCCCTGAGAGGGAACACCATTGATTGAGAACATTGAGCATATGCTCTTCCCCAAATATTTTGACTAGCTGTGGACTTGGTTAGTGGGGAATGAGCAGTGAGGCTCCTAGATGTGAGGGTACTCCTTGGAGCTATGGACTTGGCTGAGTACATGCCCCAGTATGCATCCTACTCACAAGTCACCTTCATGTCATTATTAGCCAAGGGCCATATTGAAATGGTTAAGCTTGTCGGGATTTCCACCCATCTGGATAGTGGGTGAGGAGACTTAGTTGTGTGTCATATTTAACAAATTCAAACGCGACTGACATGGACTTGGTTAAGGTAAATTGATCACCCAAAGTATTGGATGTAGGTTTTCTACCACTTGATCATTGACGATAAAGTTGGGCGAGGATTAGTCTGTGGACATAAAGTATGTGTGATCTTTAACAAGTTCATTTAAGACTTTCATGGATTTGGTTGTGGTAAATTGATCTCCTCTATTATCATTGTGGATCATTATTCAAAGATGAGATGAGATGATGATGAAACAATCAACTTCCCTTATGTTGAGACATGTACAACTGAGATGAGATTTATGATATACTCTTTTAGGTCATGGAGCTTGAATTGGAGACCAATAGGGTGTGTGTGATATTTACCAAGGTCAAATGTGATTTCGATGGACTTGGTTGTGGTAAACGCATCTCCCCTATCATCCATTGTGAATTGAATCATCATTGTCCAATCGAGTTGGGATTTATGGAGATCCAAAAAATTTGTGATGCTATCTTCTCTCCTTATGATGGAAGAGAATGAAAATACATCCCTAGCTAAGAGGGTGTGTTTAAAATTAAATCCATGGTCGGTACTTCCCTCAACAAAAATAAAAGGAAGAAATTGTAAAATTTATAATTTGAATTTTCCCTCCAAATTTAAAAGTTGGCCTCATGGTTTTTCAAGTCAGTTGGGCACCAATAAGACACCCATTTGACCCCCTTGGAAGTCTATATAAATAAGAGGGTTTCTCCTCATTTTTTACATCAAATTTGTCTAGTGTATCTCCGATCAAACGAATTTGAGAAGGAGATAAGGAGGCTGAAAATATGAGGGAGGATTGTGGGACTTGTCTTGGCATATCTCCAATTCTTGGGTATTGGTTTGGTCATTATCTTGATGTTGTTTTTGATGTATTGATGTACCTTTAACTCCCTCTCTCTCCCACTCATAAGGAATAATTTTTTGGGTTTTCCCCTTATGGGTTTTGGCCTCACCTTAGGCCTAATTTTTGTGTCTCTTGTCTCATGGTTTCTTGGTTATTACTTGTGTTTCTACTATGATTTATTAATGCTCTTTCATTCTTATGAAATAATTTTATTATAAATAATTAATGATGTAAAATTTTAATGTTAATAATCATTGTTTGAAGTCGTTATCTGTGTAAGATAAATTGTTCTAGCATTTCCCTAGTAAAATCAAAATTGTCTAGTGGAATATCCACGATAGTTTACGGATCACCTCCCACCATATATAAATATTGTCCTACGGAATATAGGCTGAAAATAGCCACCCTAGCCTTCATTTTCTCAGAACAATCATGCACCTTAAATCAATTCTTCATCGCCAAAGGCCATACCTCTACATCTTCTATTGTCTTTACCTCTCTATCAAAGGTAGGAGGCTAATATTTCTTGAATTCCACTGGCATGAAACCCTTCTTGCTTCTCCTTTGATGATAATGTCTCTTAACTGCATTGTCTAATGACTTTTCAGGACTACTTGTTTCTCTCTCAGGAGTTTTGAATAGGCATGTACTTCCCTCTACATGTTTATGCCTTTTCTTTGTTTTATTGTTTTCTTCTCTATCAAGATTGTGCTTTTGAATTTCTGATAAACTATGCTTGGAATTGTACCTTTCATGATGGTTGGTATCAATTCACTCCTATATATTCCTTTTCATATCTGATAGAGTCTATAGTAACGTAACATTCACTTATACTTTTTCTTTGACTATATTTTTTTATCTACCATGCAAATTCTTATTTTAGCTCTTAGAATTATAAGAGTGTCCTCCTCTTTTATCTTCCTATATAACTCTTCTTCAAGACCCTACTGAGATCTGTTTATACCATACTATTCAAATATGTAGCTCCTTTCTCTTTCTTGTGGTACCTTGATGTTTGCTTATGTGTTGTTACACACACATAACTGTTAGCCAACCAAAAATAAATGAAAATGAAACATTTTCCCATTACCTTGGATTATTTTGATGTAAAATCATCTTAAACATAAAATATCAGACAACTCATAGATAAATATTCAATCAACAATCCTACCAAGATAAACATTACATTAGCTTGTATTTAGTATCAATGCAAAGTTTGTCAATGGAAAGGAATTTTAGCAGATTAAAATTCATCCAATGTGTGAATGTGTTCCTTTTCATGTCTAGTTCTTGAACCATGTTGTGATACATCTTTGTGACACACCCTCCCACCCCCTTGAGTTAATCTCAAGCAGTGGAAGGTGTTACATCAAGCTAATCTGACTTCCATGGTATCTTTGTGGAAATGGGGTCTCAAAAATCCTCAATTTCAACTTTCTTGTAATCCAAAACAAATACCACCATCACAATTATATTAACGAGAGCTTTATGGAAATATAAATTTTACCTCAATTCGATACTCGAATCAAAAGTTACGAGCTCTTAAATTTCACAATTTAAAACTCACCACACAGGCAAGGTTTTTCACGTGGCACCCACATACTGTCATGTCACCTCTAGAATCAACTGACCCACATAGAATGTTCATGATCTAGAATTAGAAGGAAAACTTTGATCATCCTTTGACACTTTGCAAGTTAATCAAAATGGGTCTTTAAAGGTAAAATTAGTTTCAAAACATCTTCAAATATGATGAGTTTAGTTTTCACATGAACTTAAAAGAGAAACAAATTGATATGCGACTCAAGATGCTAAACATGAAGACAAGAAACCAACAATTTATAATGGATTTCATCCTTCTTGGGCTATGTCTTCGGGCCTGCTCCAATGGATACACTAGCTATATTGATTTCAGTAGCAAATGAGCACATTAACAATTTTTAACTCTATAGTGGCTTGTGTCCCTTACAAATAAACACTCTCCTACAAGGAATTCTCACTAAAAAATATGGCTCCCTATAACAAGTCATGACTGTAAACAAAAAAAGGACTCTCTCACAATAGGTCCTTGTACTCCACTTGAAATTAAAGAGCATAAACATATGCATACTTCACAATGAAGAGCTAAAAAGGGCTTCTCTCATAAACACATTGATAAAATACTAAAAAGAGATGCTCTACCAAAGTAACAGTTGATGTAGATGAAAATGGAAGGCTAGAAAACCTCTAACTAGGCTCTCTCCATGCTCAAATATGCCTCCATCTTGCTTCAAAATTGTCTCTGCCTCTAACACTAAAGGACTTGACTCTGCAAACATTCCATCATACATTTCTAAAATCAGAAATTTGAGGCTTTCATTGACTTTATGACACTCATAAACCCCTATATAGGCTCTTCTTGAGCTCAAAAAGGTTAAAAATTGAGCAATTTATGCTTCTTGGAGCCAAGCTCTATTATCTTTCCTACAAATTGGAAAAACATGTTAACTACGTAATGATTTTGTCCTTTACATAGTTTGTTGAGTGAAAATTTCACCCAGGACTAGAGATATTCCCACCAAAAAAGGTGCATTTTTTCACCTCGTTAAATTGCGCCATAACTCTTAAGCATCGGGTTAGGATCATGTGGCGTGCACGTGGTTGAGGGCCAGGGTTAACCGCCCTTACCCACTAGTTCAACTTCCATTTTGGTAGGCTGTTGTTCATGTGGAAATGATAGGATCAGGGGCTAGGACAACTTCCTACCCCCTCCACCAAAGTCATGGGTAACGGTCATCATGGTTTCCAAGACCCGGGGTCGGGGCTTATCCGCCTACGCTCTCCGCCATAGCCTAAGCCACATGGCTATATGGACTCCCATATGCCCAGGGATACGACTTAACCTTTGTGCCTTTCTTTTGAGCATCCTTCAATGGTCACACCCATAACATATGATCTAGGGATAGAGCCTAATCGAGCCTTTCCCACTCCACTTTTGTTGTGGTCATACGGTGTGTAATGTGACTAGGGTTGGGGCCATGTGCCTCGACCCCTCCCCCTAGTGTCGAAACCATGTTAATTCAAATGTAACTAACAACCCATAGTTGTTAATAACTAATGTAATGGCATAGTGATAAGGCATTGGACCATTGCGTGGGAGGTCTAGCGTTCGAACCACATCGAGGCCCTTCGAGCCTTATACAATTTTTTGTGCAACCACAAAGGGCCACATGGCGCCTTTCAACTGGGCCACGTGACGCCCTCTTATTGGACCACATCAAACCAAAATGACTAATAAACTCATGCCACCTACCTTAGAAAAAAACCTGCCACATGTCGAGACAAGATTGGTCCTCCGTCATCCATACCCTGCACAGTCAACTGATGATGTCAGTTGCACAAACTATCCAGTCAGCAGCCCAGTCAACCCCGTTGTTGACTTTTTACTTGTTCAAAAAATTCAAAAGGCCATAACTTCTTCATACGACGTCAAATTGAGGTGATTCAATCATTGTTGGAATCAGGAAGACACACACTAAGATTTGACGCTAGTTTAGAGAGATTTCGAGATCTTTCATTTTTTAGCCTATTTTTTTATTTCTGGATCATACCTCCCCACTAGGAACTTTTAGACCTCCAAAAGTATATTTTCATTTAGCAAATAAGTGAGAAAACAACTCATTTACCTTCCCGATCTCAGTCCTTCTTTCTCTAATTGAGTTGATGCCTTTGAGCCTCATTCAAGGTACTCCACCTTGCCTCTGTGTGATGTCCTTATCCTCCTGACAAGAAATTGTGGCTTGCTGCAATTCTCTTAAACATGTACGAAAAAAATCATTGATTGATGGAATCTGAAAATTCTCTCCAATACGCTCTTTATTTTTCTCAAACAAACTTCACCTTGAAGTATCCCTTTGTTGAAGACAAACTTGATCTTCCACCTGGAAATCAGAAGCAACTCAATGCTTGCCATGCATTTCTTTACACTTTTCTTTGTTTTCCTAAAGCTGCACTTGTACTCTTTGATATACTGGCTACATTTTTTCAAATACATGTTTAGCTTTGTCCACATTGTTGTTGTCATCCGTTTCACAATATTTACCAAAGATAAAATTCACAAACAAGCTTCACATAGAAATACTTCTATAGGTGAGTGCTTGACATAATTATAGACATATTGGATGAAATTCCAATGCTCATCCCAAAATTTCCATACAACTGGAATCATCATCAAGCCAAAATAACATAGAATTCCAAATAAAGCACACTTGTTGCAGATAAGTGATTTTTACATGAATTCACTTTAAAAAGTACCCCAAAAAAGAATATACAAGTAATTAAAATTTTACAAAGCAAGATAATTGTACAAAATAGTCTACCTATTCCTTGCCTAACTAGGCTTATGGGTTCTCTTTCTGCACTCACTTTGATTCAAAGAATACTTCGGGAACTACACTAGTTTCCACTTTTCCACCCGTCGCTTCCTTTGCAAGGGACCGCTTTTCCTATTTGTCCTTCTTGTGACAAATTTCCAAATGGAGTTTCCAACAATTTTCAATTTGGTTCCCATTCATGCTACAACGATTATACAAATTCTTACACTTTCCCATTGACAAGGAAGTATTCAAATATATGAGGGTTTCCTCATATCTTGTCCCAAGAATTTGATCCATTTTCTTTACCATCACCTTACATTGCTCATAATCATCCACACAATGATCAAATGCATCTCAAAATGTAAAAGGAAACATTTCCCATAAATAATCAAAATCACCAACATTTCTAAAATTCCCATGACACTTATACCCGTCCTTTTGGTTGTGACTTTGATGAGAAGAATTGTACTTTTCATGTCCTTTGGAACAATTATCTCTCTATGTAGAATATTTGTCACAATTATTACCATCGTGTTGTGCTATACCATCACTTGATGATTTCTTTGCCTCAACAATTTTGGAGCACCCTCCAATTTCTTCATGGCCATAACCCAATCCTTCATATCGTGTTCATTCATTCACCTCGATAGGAGTAATTATACCTTGTCCATTGATTCTGATGCCTCTTCCATCATAACCCCTTATAAGTTAAAAGCTTCATATCAATACCCTTGGTATGCTTTTCAAAAGTTGCAAAAGATGTTATCAACGTTAAATGAAGGTGTAGAACTAGAAATACTAATTAGCTCCTTTGGTCAACCATCCATATTTTCTATTTCAGATGTTGATGAAAAAGTGGATGATGACTCTATCCAACCACTTTTACCAATGGTCACATAGGGAGGATCCTTCAGATGCTGGAAAAAATCACAAGCATCATTTTCAACATAATGTCCATATCCCGTGTACTGAGCATGCCTACAATTTGGTTTCATATTGGAGGGATTCTTTGCTGCTTCCAGGAAGAAACACACACAATTCTGTTCCTCCACTATATATTACAACGACAGTCGAATTTTCCTTTTCTCCTCTTCTGCAACTTCAAGCAATCTCCTTAACTCGACATTCTCCTTTCTAAGAGATATATTAATCTCCTCCAAATCTTGGAGTATTTCACACTTCAGTTTCTTGTCAATACTTGCAATCTATTCAGAACCCGCTTTTGCACCACATGATCTTAAATTAGAAGGATTTTATCATCATTTGAGACTTTGCAAGTTAAAAAAAATGGGCCTTCAAAGGTAAAATTAGTTTCATAACCTCTTCAAATATGATGAGTTTAGTTTTCACATGAACTTAAAAGAGAAACAAATTCATATGCAACACGGGATGATAAACATGAAGAGAAGAAACCAACAATTGATAACGGATTTCACCCCTCCTAGGCTACGTCTTCGGGCCTTCTCCAATGGCTAGACCTACTATATTGATTTCAGTAGAAAATGAGCACGTTAAAAATTATTGACTCTTGAGTGGCTTGTTTTTCCTACAAAGAAACAATATCCTACAAAGAATTATCATCAGAAATATGACTCCCTACAACAATTCATTACTTTCAACAGAAAAAGGACTCCCTCACAATAGGTCCTTGTACTCCACCTGAAATCTAAGAGCATAAACATACAACTACTTCACAATGAAGAGCTAAAAAGGGATTATCTCATAAGAAAATTGAGAAAATACTTAAAATATTTTCTCTACTGAAGTAACAACTACTGCAAAACAAACTGGTAGGATGGAAAACCTCTAACCAGACTCTCTCCATGCTCAAATAGGCCTCCATCTTGCTTCAAAATTGTCTCTTCCTATAGCACTAAAGTTTTTTAATATTAAAAAATTCCATCATAAAGTGCTCGAATTAGAAATATAAGGCTTTCTTTGAGTTCAGGACACTCAAAACCCCCTATCTAGGCTCTTCTTGAGCTCAAAAATGTTAAAAACTGAGCAATTTATGCTTCTTGGAGCCAAACTCTGCTATATGTCCTTCAAATTGGCAAAACCTGTCAAATGTGTGATGATGTTTCCTTTTACACAGTCCGTCGAGTGATAATTTTGCCTGGCACCTACAAGATTCCCATTGAAAAGGTAAATTTTTTCACTTCGTTAAATTGCGTGATAACCCTTAAGCATCGGGTTAGGGTCACGTGGCGCACATGTGGCCAGGGGGCCGGGTTAACCTCCCAGCACTGTAGGTTCAACTCCCACTCCAGTAGTTTTTTGGTCATGTGGCAATGATAGGACCGGGGATTTAGACAACTACCCTGCCCCTCTACGGAAGTCTTGGGTAATGGTAACCACGGTCATTGAGAACCGGGGATCAGGGCTTATCCATGTACACCCTCCACCATAGCCTCCTTCTCATGGTTACATGGACTCCCATATGCCCACAGTTGCAGCTTAACCTTCACACCTTTGTGTTGAGCCTTCGTCGGTGGTCACACCCATAACATATGATCTAGGGTTCGGAACTAACCATACTGGCCCCACTCTGCTTATGTCGTATTCGTATGGTGTGTAATGTGATCAGGGCTAGGTCCATGTGCCTCGTGTTGGGGTTCCTGTGTTTTAGCTCTGTCCAATACTAAAAGAAAAGACAACATTAAACCACTTTGGGATCCTAGGATCTAGCCCTCCTGAATCCAGAGAGGGATCTCTCTATTTATGTGTTATAAAGATGTGATCTTTAATGATTAAAATTTGATTTTAGGCTAGTTATGACAAACAAGGGTTTTGTTTGTTTAGTTGGGTGTGATCTTTAATTGAGTGGAAAGTCCTGAAAATGAAAGAGTTTCAAAGGGGTGAAGGTGAAAGTAAATTCGAAAAGTTTCAGCTGATAAGATAAGTATGAAACAACATTAATCCATTGGGCTATGGAGTCACAAAAGGTTTTAATTGCACAACAATTTTCAAGAGTGGTCCATGGGGAAAGTCATCTATAACAAAGGATCTCTTTAGATTAAATGATGGAATGGAACATTAAAGTGTTGAGAACAAAGCAAAGCTAACAACTCAATCAAGAATTAATTAACTCTGCTGAAAAAGAAAAAGCCTTTTTTAAGTAATTGTTTTGAAGTAAACCAAAGGACAGGGCTAACCATAGACTTCTTTGGACAAACTTGTATTAAAGCCAACTTATTAGACAAACAATCTAGTAATACCCTTGACTACTTTCAGAAAGGATGAAAACAGATAAGAAAACAAAGTGTAGCATAAGATCAAGTAAGGACTTTGAACCTATCCTGCTTTCAGCATACTCTTAAGGGAAACTTTCAAACAACCTTTGGAGAAAGAACTAGAAGACAGAGCAAACCATAGACTTTCATAGTTTAACTCTACTTAGCATGTAATGAACATATCATTCAAGAACAATGTTTAGAGTTTCAGACAGTAAGACATGGGCTCACCAACATTCTTTAACTGGTTTAGACTGTACTAAATCATTCTTAAATACACAATTGGAGGAAAACATAAAGATAAAGCTTATCAGTGAGAGTAGGGTACTTCTAAGAGTAAATCCTAGCTCCATATTTGTTGTTCTTTATCAGAGAAAAATGGACAATTTTATGGAAAACATAAGAAGGAAAACAAGTACAATGAGAGGTACATCACCAATGGTATAGACCAGGATCCCATGAATCACCTTATCTATTGATTTCAATCCAGTTACAATCTTCAAGTCCAATGTTTCAATACAGTAACAACTTCTCTTCTCAGCCTAACTTCTTCTATTACAAACAGAGATTCAACAGCCTCTAATCACTATTTACATGTAGAAAGTTTCGAGCAGCAAGTATTACATCAGCAACCAACAACATCTCATCTTCTTCAGAAGTATTTATAGAAGGAAGAGGAGGTGGCATGAAAGAAAGGGTCTTTAGTTCAATTAATACAAGTTAATGCTTCTCTGCCTTTGAGGGGCTCAATAGAGGAGATCTCTGATGTTTTCCATGTATTAATTGGTTTTCATTTATTTTTTAGCTACTTGGCAGATTTTGTTGACTTTAAACTCTTTCAGACAAGCTGGCAATAAATCTGGTTGTCTTTAATAAAAATATCACTGACTAAGGCAATAACTATGCCTTCTTTTGATTTATTGAGGCTGCAGGTGGAAATTTGGTAGCTGAAGAGGATAAATGGCCTCTGATGTGGCAGTGGAGGCCTCTTTTACTGATATTTTCTCTCTGTTTTATTTTAAAATACTTTAATTTGTCTTTAAGCAGTGGTTAGGCTTAATCAAGCCTTGATCTTCATCTTCGGGTCTTCACTCTGATAGACTTTGTTGTTCTTTGTTTATACAGGTGGCATTATGTTATTGAAGGGTTTCTGTTAAACCCTGGATCATGCTCCAGATGATTTAAATCTAGATTTCAAACCCTGTAGATCCTTTTCTTCGTTGCTTTAGACCACAGAATCGTCATTCTGGGCCGAAGATGTCACCAGATTGTGACTATGGAAATACGCGGAACAACCACCCTTAAACCCTGCAACAAACACAAAAATTATTAAGAACCCCTGCGGATATTGGATAACTGCATACAGAGGTTTTAATGGAGGCGGTCGGAGCTGTCAGGAAGAAGGCATTTGCAGCGGAGGACGGGTTTCTATGGCAGAATCATAGAACCAGGGTTTAATTTAAAATAGGGCGCGAAATCAGAGTTGGCGGTTTCAGGAAAACCATTAGTGGTTTTCGCGTAACTAAATGGGGGTGAGTGGTATTAGTCGGAGGGAATGCGATTCCATACATCAATTGACACCTGTCTTTTTCAATACCGCCGATTTCGCAAAAATTTTAAGTGTTAAACCTCTAGCGCAAAGATTTTGCGATATGCCGCCTCAACCGTTGGATTGGAGGCTCTTGATCCAACGATGCGGAATGAGCACGATAAAAAAGTTGCGTGATGAGAGTGATAGTGGAATACAGGTGGTAGCATGCGATTGGAAAGATGCTTTATGCGGTGGAAGGTAGGCCCCAGCGGAACTGGGTTGTCGGGTTTGATGCAGACCATTGGATGCGGTCAATTGGACGGCTTCTATTAAAACGGGCGTAGATGATGGATGAAGGGATGAACGGGAGAAAATCCAATGGCCATTGATCTTCTCAGATCAATGGTCAAGATTTGTTTAAAACCATTCTGTCGAGAGTAGGGATTAAACAGAGGGTAAGGTTACGACAGGGTTGTTAGGATGTTTTAGCGCCCGATTGTGAGGCTTTAGGTCATATGAAATGTGGGGCTAAAGGATATTCGCTCTCGGGGGCTTGAAAACCTTTATAGTGCAAAAGACTGCTTTTTAGGCCTAAAACAATGATTTTTTAAGGCCAAAATAAGGTTTCGATAGGTTGGAATGGAGGGATTTAAACCAAACAAAATGGAGATATAAGGTTTAGAAGAGGTTAAAATGATTTAGAGGTTAAATGAGAGTGTTTGGGGGAATTTTATGAAGGGGAAAAGGGTAAAATGGAGAAGTGAAATGATGGAGAATGGAGCCTTTACAAGAAGTTTTTAATTGGTATACATCAAGGTCTTTGAGGGCTAATAGTGAAACAACAGTGGATATTAATACCAAGGATAAAGGAAATCATAAGACTTCAAGAACTCACAATTTGGAAATGAATTGTTTCTTGAAGGCTAAAAAGATTTAGCCACCATTTGATATAACAAATTTTATAGGTGGCTAACAGCGGCTCCACATGGGGATGGCATCTTCTTGAAGGTGTCAAGAACTTCAGAAAATTTATTTCTGGGTGTTGATTATTGCCTTGCACTTGATAATCCTTTTCAATCAGCTGCAAATACAAATGGTTAGAACTTGATATATCAGCAGAAAAGTATTTCCCAAACTTCTACCTACATGACCTACTTCCTAACATTTTTTCTTCAGAAGGTGCACTTGGACTTGCAAACCGTTTCATCAATCATTTTATTCTTTTATTGAAAACATAAAACTAGTCTAAGTCTACTCTTATTTCTCCATGAGTTCAGATTAAGCAGTTGAACTCATAAGTTTCTCTACCTAACTACTATCTGTCAGGATTAGACTATCCAATAGATTTCATTCTCTGTTTTCTTTAAAACAAAAATTTAAAAACATCCAAGCCAGGATTAGGCAGTCTGACTTACTGTGGTCTATGGCATAAAAACAAGCTGCACATAGACTAAAATTTTGCAAAAAAATTAAAACAAAACAATGAAGGCTTAAGATCTGAAATTTGTAAACATCCTTCATTATCTCTTCAGCTCTGGTTTTGATCTTATTTGAGTTGTTTTCTCTTTCTTTATGGTTCAAGTTTTGAGCTTTTTAGAACCAATATTCTTTGTACCTTCGGCTCAGAATTTGATCCAATTAGAGCCATTCTTCTTTAAATTCATAGGTTCAGATTCTGAATCTGTTAGAACCTTTCTTTTTCTATCCTAGTCTACCTTACTGATAAGCCAAGATTGAATTGTTTGGCAAATCTGATTTACTAGCCTATCAGCAGTAAATTTAAACTTATCCAATCATGATTAGGTTGTATGATTGAATAAAAAGTGTTCTTTTGGTAGTGGCATTTAAGCTTGCAAACTTTTAGACATTGTTTCTCTTTTTTGGTATGGGGTTGTACTTTTCTTGTTTTCATTCTGCCCTCTTTTCCATTTTTATTGTTTTTCTATTTTTTATTTTTCTAACATTGAAAGTAGTGATAGATATGATATTTACAAAGAGGGAAAAAATAAAAAAGCTTCAAACTGGTATAGTTAAGAAAAATAATGTTTGAGCATCCTGCCATTGACAAGACCCCCAAAAAGTTCAGTTCCATTCACTTCCTGCAAAAAATAAGCATTGTTACCATCAGTAGAATGAATGAGATAAGGGCCTAGCCATAAGTTATAAAATTTTCCATGTTTTCCATTATCTTCTCTCCTGGAATCCCACTTCAAAACTTTGTCACCAATGCTAAAATCACTTGCTTTGGTCCTTTTATCAAACAACTTCTTGATCTTTTCTTGTAAAAGTTGTGCTCTATTGTAGATTTCCTCCCGGGTTTGTTGAAGATGTATAGTCTGATGTATTCTCCTTGTCATATCATTTTCTTCAGACTGTACTTCTTGGATCAGCTTCATGACTGGCACTCCTAGACTGGTTGGAAAAATAGCATCTGCCCCATAAACTAGCTGGTAGGGAGACATTCCAATTTATTTTTTAAGTGTTAGTCTGTCAGCCCATAATGCATGTACTAGCTTGTTGTGCCATGATTTATTATTGTCTTCCAACAACTTTTTTATTATATTCACCAAACTTTTGTTTGAGGATTCTGCTAACCCATTACCTTGAGGGTAATAAGCAATGGAATGACCCAATGTAATCTGATATTTATGACAAAATTCAACCATCTTTTTGGATCCAAATGTAGCAGCATTGTCAGTGATAATCTTCCTAGGACATCCAAATCTAGACAGGATATGATTTTCAAGGACTTTTATGATGATAGAGTCAGTGGCTTGTCTAGAAGGGATGGCTTCTATCCATTTGGTAAAGTAGTCTGTTGCAGTGAGGATCCATCTATGTTGGGAAGATGAGGGTGGATGGATTTCCCCAATGAAGTCTAGACCCCATTGTTGAAAAGGTGCTTCAACAGTGATTGGTTGCAGAGGTAAGGGAAGCAATTTTCTTTTGCCTTCAAAAAGTTGGCATTTGTGATAGACCTTTATCATTTTGTGGATATCTTGAAAGAGGGTGGGCCAGTAATAACCAGCTCTAAGGATTTTATTGGCAGTTACTTTCCAATAGAGGTGGCCTCCACATTCTCCTTCATGTAACTCATGCTTGATCTTCTCTGCATCATTCTCAGGCAAACATTTAAGCAATAATCCACTAGCATTTTTCCAGTATAGACACTTATCCAAAATGCAGTAACTAACAGCTTTTAACTTTAAAAACCTTGCCTTTGTTTTAGACAAACCAGGAGGTGCATTTAAATTGAGCAAAATATATAAAATATCAGCATTACCAAGATGAATTCAGAAAATGATCTTCAATAGTTGGAGTTGAAAACTCCTCCTGTTCATTTAAAGCATCTAACATGTTTATATCAAGAGCTTGGAAGTTAGATTCAGCCATCAGTTTTTCTAGTCCTTGGCCTTTTATGAGTTTAGTGGGCTTGATTTCTAAATCATATTCAAGTATTACAACAATCCACTTTCCTCTTTTGTCATTTGGATATTGTGTTAAAATGTCCTTAACAACTGAATTTGGCACAAATGCAATTATGTGGGAATGTAAAATGTAAACACTAAAGTATTTTAAGGCTTTGACTAGGGCAAAGGCTTGCTTTTCCATGATATTGTACTTCAAAGGTGCATCTCTTAATGCCTTACTAAAGAATGCAATTGGCTACTCTTGTCCCTTCAAATTTTTTTGTAATAGGACAATAGCCACTGTGTGTTCTGATGCAAATGAAAAAATGAAGAAATCCTTTGTAAAATCGGGACTGATTAGAACTGGTGTTTTGGTCAATGCTTGTTTTACCAGCTCAAATGATCTCTTTGCTTCTAAGGTCCATTTAACTCCTTCTTCCTTTTTAAGCATATGTGTTATGCTTCTAAGGAGTTCAATTAAGTTGGGTATGAAACTTCTCAAGAAATTAATCTTCTCAATGAAAGATTGAAGTTCCTTGATGTTTCTGGGATGGTTGATTTGCAATATACCATCGATCCTCTTTGGGTCTATTTTTATCCCATTTTCTGATATGATGTGTCAAATAAGTTTACCTTCTTGGAGACCAAACATTGTTTTCTTTGGATTTAAAGATAGCCCATATTTCCTGCATTTCTCAAAGAATTTTCTCAAGTGTTCTAGGTGTTCTTCATCTGTTTTGGAAAAAACAGTGACATCATCGAGGTAAATAATGATGAAGAAGCCTAATTCTTCTAAAAATGAAATGTCCATGGCTCTCTGAAATGTGGCACTAGCATTTGTTAAACCAAAAGAAATTTTCAAATACATGAAAGTACACCAAGGTGTAGTAAAGGCTGTTTTAAGTTGATCGTCAGGATGTATCAGGATTTGATTGTAACCTGAGAAGTCATCTAGCAAATGAATTCTTTTGGAACCAACTACCTTTTGTAGAATATGATCCATTTTGGGCAAAGGGTAGCTGTCCTTTAGTGAGGCTTTGTTTAAGTTTCTAAAATCAATGCAAAGTCTTATCGCTCTTGTTTTTTTCCTAACTGATACAAGATTAGACACCCACTCTGAGTATCTAATAGGGACAATAATTCCAGCATCATACATCTTTGTGATTTCTTTCTCTACCAGAGGTAATTGGACAGGGTTGATTCTGCGCAACTTCTGTTTAAAGGGTTTCTGGTTCTCTTTGAGGGGTATCTTATGCTGAATTATTTCTGTATCATAGGATTTAAAATCTTCATAACTCCATGCAAATACATCAGAGAATTATTTCAACAACTCAATATATTTCAGTTTGATGTGAGCTTGCAATGTTTTAAATAGTTTAATCAATTTTGGTTTGAGTTCACTGCCTATATTACATTCTTCTACTTCAGTTTCCACAGGTTCCAGTTTTGGTTTTTTGGCAACATCATTGAAATCAAACAACTCTTCTAATGGGACCAGTCCTTTTGGCAAGGTTTGAGTGCTAGATTGCAGCATTTCTAAATCTTCTTTTTCTAAATCTGCACTAACTTCTGTTTTATGTTCCAGTTTATTAGATAACAGATTTATCTCAGTAATCTCTGGAGACCTTACTTCTTTATCAAGTAAATTTTCTTCCATAGGATAGTCTTGTTCATAATCTAAATCTGAACTTGGTAGCTCAAATTCATTTCTGGACTATAAGAAGTCTTCTATTTTTTTATCTCCCTCAAATAACTGCCAGTATTTTTCATTGACTGGGACAGCTGGTTTGTATTTCTCTTGAATTGTGTGTTGTTTGTTTTCACCAGGCCTTTTGCAAGTACTAGCAGAAATTGCCAGTGCATTAGCAAGCATATTTTGGTTTCTGGGGACAAATGTTAGTTCATACTCATTGAATGTTTTGAGTAAATCTAGGCTATCATTCCTATAGGCTCTCAATCTGGGATTCTTTGTAGTGTATTCCCCATTAATTTTCCTAATTATTAGTTCAGAATCTCCATGAACAGTTATCCTTCTGGCTCCTAATTTTCTCAAAAAATGCAAGCCCAAAAGGAGTGTCTCATATTCTGCTATGTTATTAGTGCATGGAAAGTTCAATTTGTATGAGTGTCCTTCAACATGATTGTTCATTTTGTTGTGAAGCCACACTCCTGCACATGCACTAGTCTTGGTACAAGACCCATCAAAACTCATACTCCAAAGAGGACTAGTTTTAGATTGACTAGTTTGACTACTATCCTCTTTATCTATTGTGATTTTAGATTGCTCTTGTAAGTCAGCACTGTGTTGAAATTGTTTTAGTTCCTCATGTTCTTCAATATGTTGAGGATTATTCTTTTGACTCTCAAGTTTAACAACCCATGGATGACTGTTTTGTAGCTCTAGACTTGTCATTTGTTTGCTGCAATTTTCTGATTTGGCAAACTGTTTTGATACTTCTGTCTTGTCTTCCCCCTTTTCTGTCTGCCACTATGTCACTGTGTAGGGTGGTCACTATGTCAGTTAAGGTTTCTCTCTCATTGAATGTTTCTTTATTGAATAGAATAAATGAGTCAAGGCCTATATGTACAGAATAAAGAGGAGACTTTTCTAGTCTCTCTTGGCTACTTACCATGTATTGCATGTGAGATTCCCTATAAAGTCTTCTAGTTTGATTGAAAACCGGGATGGTAGCATATGTCATATCCATTTGCTCTATTCCTTGTAACTTAGCTCCCCATGATCTTGATAAAAGCATATCATACTTGGGGGGTACATCAACCACTACAATATCCATCACTAAACACTTGGCTGGAATTTGTGCTATGTTTACACAGAGGTCTTTGATCAAACCTAAACATTTCACTCTACTTGAGTCAAAGGAATATATATCTTTGTATGGTCTAGTGATTTCAAGGCCTAAAATCTCCATTACTGCTTTGGGCATTAAGTTGTGAGAGGCCCCTGAATCATGCATATCATTGTGTAGAATTATGTCATGAATTTTAAAACTAACATAGAATGGAGGAATTGGCCCTTCTTGGTATCTTCCATCAATCTTAGGACCAAATAAGAGCTCTGGTTGGTCATCATTGAGGCTTACAGTGTCATTATTTTCTCCTATGTTGAAGGCTTTCAAAATTTGTGATCTATATACATCTTGGGTGACTAATTCAGTAAGGGGAACAGAGATCTTGATCTTAGCAATTTCTTGTTCCAAACTAAAAGGCATCTAATTTTTTACAATGTTTGTTTCAGCCTTGTTAATCACCATTGTATCAACAAAATCAGATTGTTGATTTCCTCTATTTACATTGGTCAAAATTGTTTTAGTAGGAGCACTAGCTGAGGTGCTAACACTGCTAAAGTCCGCACTCTGTTTTTCATTAATTTGAGTGACTTTCTCTTTGTTTTGATCAGAATTTATAGCCACTGATTTATCTTTTTGTTTTGTAACTTTGGGTTTGTTCACAGGGTTGTTTTTTGCAGAATTTTCAGAGGTCTTAGTTTTGGGAGTTTCCTGATTCTTTTTACTCTGAAGGTCATATTCTTTTGGAGTCTCTATGATGACATTTTCCAACTCTTGATAGTAATTTTCATCTTCTATTCTTCCATCATCATAGGGTGTATATAAACCTTGTTTCCTATTTTGAGGAACATCAAAATTATCATTGTCTACTCCCAGCATGTTTATGTTATCTTCCTCTATTTGTTCAATTATTTCTTCAACCTCACATATTTTTGATGAAAATGAGGTATAATCTCCTGATCAGAGTCTCTTGGTCTGTTTTGAGGTTGGTTTCTCCTAAAATTCTGATTTTTATTTTGAGATTGATTTCTAATTTGGGAAGCTGATTGGTTTTCTCTAGATTGTGCTCTTTCAAGTATGCTCATTTTCTTCATCATCTCCTCCATCATTCTCTCCATTTTTGAGCTATATGTGGAAGGTGTAGTTTCCTCCCTAAATGATACTTTCTTTTCATTCCTCATCCTAGCTCTTTTCTCAATCAAATTTACTTCCACAACTAGAGCTCCCTTCTGCATGTCTTCTAAAGTCAAGGGGTCTCTTTCTCTTCGTTGATAGGCCATTTCAGGATCAAATCCTTCGATAAATTTTGCCAAGGCTAAGCCTTGAGGAGTTTTTAAGTCTGGGGGTAGTGCATTATAAACACTATTGAACCTAGTGCAATAATTTTGAACACTTTCCCCGGTGTTTCTTTTAAGGTTATTATAATCTGAAAGTATTTGAAGGGGGTTTTTTCTGACTTCCCATTTGTTTAGGAATGATTGATGGAGGCTCTGAAGGTCATTAATACTGTGAGGGGTTAAGCTTTTGAACCATTTTCTTGCTTGTCCCCCTAGACTTTGAGAAAATAATCTGAGTTTGACAATTTCATCATCTATCTCATTTCTATCAAAATAGTCATTCATCTTGTCCACATGTTGTGAAGTATTAGTAGAACTACTAGCATCATACAATGGTATCTTGGACTGATAATCCTGTGGCAGATTGACTAAGGTAAAGGAAGGACAAGAGGGGCATACCATGTTGCCATGATAAGAGGTTGTGGGAAAAATGGGGGGTTTACAGGTGGAGGATGTAATATGGGGGGTGGTTGGTGAAATGGAGTGGTTTGAACAGTGGGTGTATGGATAACAGAAGTAGATGGATCAGCAAGAGATTGTTGAGCAGATCTAGGATGAGAGAAACCAAAATTATGAATGAAATGGAAATCAAGAGGAGTAGTTTCTCTGCTACCAGGATGTTCACCTATGTCTTGGGATGAAGGTGGAGACTCAAAATCTATCTGATCTATATCATCAAGTGACCTAGTTCTGAATGGGTTTCTTAAATCAACTTGTGAACCTTGTAGAGCTGTAAGGTTTTCAAGAACAGAATTAGCTCTATAGACTGGCATGACAACAGTTGAAGTTTTGGCTTTAGGAGATTTCCTAATTATACTTTCCGGATTTTAAACTATCTCACGAGGGTTTGGGTCAGGATAAGCTCTAGTATGAACTCTTCTAGAATACACTATGCTACATTTTCAAACCCAATGATAAGAAAATTTTATCCAAATATGACCATCTTTGTTAGGCTAACTGATCTTTGACAAAGGGAACTTAATCCTCAAAGTCTTCTTTACTGAGTTTAAATGATGTTATGATAAGGGGTTTCCCAGTGAAGTCTTTGGGAAACCAAGAAAAATCATTAGGCCTACTGATATTCAGTGGAGTCACCAGGTGAAGGATTTTTACTTATTCTCAGGGCTTGAATGTTGTTCACCATCAACAATCAGTGACCATTCTAGACAGATCTTTGATACATTTAGAAATAGGGGTTTTCTGAGTTGCGAAGTTATCTATTACTACAGAAGGTCCCCAACGGAGTCGCCAATATGTTAGGGTTCCTGTGTTTTAGCTTTGTCCAATACTAAAAGACAAGACAACATAAAACCACTTTGGGATCTTAGGATCTAGCCCTCCTGAATCCAGAGAGGGATCTCTCCATTTATGTGTTATAAATATGTGATCTTTAATTATTGAAGTGTGATTTTAGGCTAGTTATGAAGAACAAGGGTTTTTTTTGTTTGGTTGGGCGTGATCTTTAATTGAGTGGAAAGTCCTGAAAATGAAAGAGTTTCAAAGGGGTGAAGGTGAAGTAAATTCAAAAAGATTCAGCTGATAAGATAAGTATGAAACAACATTAATCCATTGGGCTATGGAGTCACAAAAGGTTTTAATTGCACAATAGTTTTCAAGAGTGGTCCATGGGGAAAGTCATCTATAACAAAGGATCTCTTTAGATTAAATGATGGAATGAAACATTAAAGTGTTTAGAACAAAGCAAAGCTAACAACTCAATCAAGAATTAATTAACTCTGCTAAACAAGAAAAAGCCTTTAAGTAATTGTTTTGAAGTAAACCAAAGGACAGGGCTAACCATAGACTTCTTTGGACAAACTTGTATTAAATCCAACTTATTAGACAAACAATCCAATAATCCCCTTGACAAATTTCAAAAAGGATGAAAACAAATAAGAAAACAAAGTGTAGCTTAAGATCAAGTAAGGACTTTGAACCTATCCTGCTTTCAACATACTCTTAAGGGAAACTTTCAAACAACCTTTGGAGAAAGAACTAAAAGACAGGGCAAACCATAGACTTTCCTAGTTTAACTCTACTTAGCATGTAATGAAAATATCATTCAAGAACAATGCTTAGAGTTTCAGACAGTAATACATGGGCTCACCAACATTCCTTAACTGGTTTTCACTGTACTAAATCATTCTTAAATACACAATTGGAGGAAAACATAAAGATAAAGCTTATCAGTGAGAGTAGGGTACTTCTAAGAGTAAATCCTAGCTCTATATTTGTTGTTCTTTATCAGAGAAAAATGGACAATTTTATAGACCAAGATCCCATGAATCAGCTTGTATATTGATGTCAATCCAGTTACAATCTTCAAGTCCAATGTTTCAATACAGTAACAACTTCTCTTCTCAGCCTAACTTCTTCTATTACAAGTAGAGCTTCAACAACCTTTGAGAACTATTTACATACAGAAAGTACAATTTTAAACAAGTACAATGAGAGGTACATCACCAATGGTATAGACCAAGATCCCATGAATCAACGTGTATATTGATGTCAATCTAGTTACAATCTTCAAGTCCAATGTTTCAATACAGTAACAAATTCTCTTCTCAGCCTAACTTCTTCTATTACAAACAGAGATTCAACAGCCTTTGAGAACTATTTACATGCAGAAAGTTTTGAGTAGCAAGCATTACATCAGCAACCAACAACATCTTATCTTATTCAGAAGTATTTATAGAAGGAAGAGAAGGTGGGATGAAAGAAAGGGTCTTTAGTTCAATTAATACAAGTTAATGCTTATCTGCCTTTGAGGGGCTCAATAGAGGAGATATCTGATGTTTTCCATGTATTAATTGGTTTTCATTTAATTTTTAGCTACTTGGAAGATTTTGTTGACTTTAAACTCTTTCAGACAAGCTAGCAATAACTCTGACTGTATTTAATAAAAATATCACTGACTAAGGCAATAACTATGCCTTCTTCTGATTTATTGAGGCTGCAGGTGGCACTTTGGTAGCTGAAGAGGATAAATGGCCTCTGATGTGGTAGTGGAGGGATCTTTTATTGATATTTTCTCTCTGTTTTGTTTTAAAATACTTTAATTTGTCTTTGAGCAGTGTTTAGGCTTAATCAAGCCTTGATCTTCATCTTCGGGTCTTCACTCTGATACACTTTGTTGTTCTTTGTTTATACAGGTGGTTTTCTACTATTGGAGGGTCTCTATTAAACCCTAGATCATTCTCTAGATGATTTAAACATAGATTTCAAACCCTGTAGATCCTTTTCTTCGTTGCTTCAGACCACAGAATCGTCATTCTAGGCTGAAGATGTCACTAGATTGTGACTATTAAAATACACGGAACAACCACCCTTAAACCCTGTAACAAACACGAAAATTGTTAAGAACCCTTGCGGATATTGGATAACTGCATACAGAGGTTTTAATGTAGGCGGTCGGAGTTGTGAGGAAGAAGGCATTTGTAGCAGAGGACAGGTTTCTATGGCAGAATCATAGAACCAGGGTTTAATTTAAAATAGGGCGTGAAATCAGAGTTGGTGGTTTTGGGAAAACCATCAGTGGTTTTCACGTAACAAAATGGAGGTGAGTGGTATTAGTAGGAGGGAATGTGATTCCATACATTAGTTGACACCTGTCTTTTTCAATACCGCCAATTTCGCAAAATTTTTAAGTGTTAAACCTCCGGCGCAAAGATTTTGCAATATTCCGCCTCAACCATTGGATCGGAGGCTCTTGATCCAACGATGTGGAATAAGCACAATAAAAAGGTTGCGCAATGAGAGTGATAGTGGAATACAGGTGGCAACATGCGATTGGACAGGTGCTTTATGCGGTGGAAGGTAGGCCCCGACGGAACTGGGTTGTCGGGTTTGATGCAGACCGTTGGATGCGGTCAATCGGACGGCTTGTATTAAAACATGCGTAGATGATGGATGAAGGGATGAACGGCAATAAATCCGATGGTCGTTGATCTTCTCAGATCAACAGTCAAGGTTTGTTTAAAACCATACTTTCAGGCGTGGGGATTTAAACAAAGGGTAAGGTTATGATGGGGTTGTTAGGATTTTTTAGCGCCCGATTGCGAGGTTTAGGTCATATGAAATGGGGAGCTAAAGGATATAAGCCCTTGGCAACTTGAAAACCTTTATAGTGCAAACGACTGCTTTTTAGGCATAAAACAGTGATTTTTTAAGGCCAAAATAGGGTTTCGATAGGTTGGAATGGAGGGATTTAAACCAAACAAAAGGGAGATATAACGTTTAGAAGAGGTTAAAATGATTTAGAGGTTAAATGAGAGTGTTTGGGGGAATTTTATGAAGGGGAAAAGGTTAAAAAGGAGAAGTGAAATGATGGAGAATGGAACCTTTACAAGCAATTTTTACTTGGTATACAGAAAGGTCTTTGAGGGCTAATAGTGAAACAACAGTGAAGATTAATACCAAGGATAAAGGACATCATAAGACTTCAAGAACTCATAATTTGGAAATGAATTGTTTCTTGAAGGCTAAAAATATTTAGCCACCATTTGATATAACAAATTTTATAGGTGGCTAACAGTGGCTCCACAGGGGGATGGCATCTTCTTGAAGGTGTCAAGAGCTTCAGACAATTTATCTCTGGGTGTTGATTAGTGCCTTGCACTTGATAATCCTTTTCAATCAGCTGCTAACACAGATGGTTAGAACTTGATATATCAGCAGAAAATTATTTCCCAAACATCTACCTACACGACCTACTTCCTAACATTTTTTCTTCAGAAGGTGCACTTGGAATTGCAAACCTTTTCATTGATCATTTTATTCTTTTATTGAAAACATAAAACTAGTCTAAGTTTACTCTTATTTCTTCATGAGTTTAGATTAAGCAGTTGAACTCATAAATTTCTCTACCTAACTACTATCTGTCAGGATTAGACTGTCCAACAGATTTCATTCTATGTTTTCTTTAAAACAAAAATTTAAAAACAGCCAAGCTAGGATTAGGCAGTCTGACATGCCGTGGCCTATGGCATAAAAACAAGCTGCACATAGACTAAAATTTTGCAAAAAAATTAAAACAAAACAATGAAAGCTTAAGATCTGAAATTTGTAAACATCCTTCATTATCTCTTCAGCTCTGGTTTTGATCTTATTTGAGTTGTTTTCTCTTTATTTATGGTTCAAGCTTTGAGCTTTTTAGAACCAATCGTCTTTGTACCTTCGACTCGGAATTTGATCCAATTAGAGCCATTCTTCTTTAAATTCATAGGTTCAAATTCTGAATCTATTTGAACCTTTCTTTTTCTATCCTAATATACCTTACTGATAAGCCAAGATTGAATTGTTTGGAAAATCTGATTTACTTGCCTCTCAACAGTAAATTTAAACTTATCCAATCATGATTAGGCTGTATGATTGAACAAAAAGTGTTCTTTTGGTAGTGGCATTTAAGCTTGCACACTTTCAGACATTGTTTCTCTTTTTTGGTATGGGGCTGTACCTTTCTTATTTTCATTCTGCCCTCTTTTCCATTTTTATTGTTTTTGTATTTTTTCTTTTTCTAACTTTGAAAGTAGTGATAGATATGATATTTACAATGAGGGAAAAAATAAAAAAGCTTCAAACTGGTATAGTTAAGAAAAATAATTTTTGAGCATCCTGCCATTGATAGGACCCCCAAAATGTTCAGTTCCATTCACTTCCTGCAAGAAATAAGCATTGTTACCAGCAGTAGAATGAATGAGATAAGGGCCTAGCCATAAGTTATAAAATTTTCCATGTTTGCCCTTATCTTCTCTCCTGGAATCCCACTTCAAAACTTTGTCACCAATGCTAAAATCACTTGCTTTGGTCCTTTTATCAAACAACTTCTTGATCTTTTCTTGTAAAAATTGTGCTTTGTTGTAGACTTCCTCCCGGGTTTGTTGAAGATGTATAGTCTGATGTATTCTCCTTGTCATATCATTTTCTTCAGACTGTAATTCTTGGATCAACTTCATGACTGGCACTCTTAGACTGGTTGGAAAAATTGCATCTGCCCCATAAACTAGCTGGTAGGGAGACATTTCAATTGATTTTTTAAGTGTTATTCTGTCAACCCATAATGCATGTACTAGCTTGTTGTGCCATGATTTCTTATTGTATTCCGAAAACTTTTTTATTCTATTCACCAAAATTTTGTTTGAGGATTCTGCTAACCCATTACCTTGAGGGTAATAAGCAGTGGAATGACCCAATGTAATTTGATATTTATGACAGAATTCAACCATCTTTTTGGAACCAAATGCAACAGCATTGTCAGTGATAATCTTCCTAGGACAGCCAAATCTAGACAGGATATGATTTTCAAGGAATTTTATGATGACAGAGTCAGTGGCTTGTCTAGAAGGGATGGCTTCTATCCATTTGGTAAAGTAGTCTGTTGCAATGAGGATCCATCTATGTTGGGCAGATGAGGGTGGATGGATTTCCCCAATGAAGTCTAGATCCCATTGTTGAAAAGGTTCTTCAACAGTGATTGGTTGCAGAGGTAAGGGAAGCGATTTTCTTTTGCCTTCAAAAAGTTGGCATTTGTGATAGGCCTTTATCATTTTGTGGATATCTTGAAAGAGGGTGGGCCAGTAATAACCAGCTCTAAGGATTTTATTGGCAGTTGCTTTTCAATAGAGGTGGCCTCCACATTATCCTTCATGAAACTCATGCTTGATCTTCTCTGCGTCATTCTCAGGCAAACAATTAAGCAATAATCCACTAGAATTTTTCCAATATAGACATTTATCCAAAATGCACTAACTAACAACTTTTAACTTTAAAAACCTTGCCTTTGTTTTAGATAAACCAGGAGGTTCATTTAAATTGAACAAAATATATAAAATATTAGCATACCAAGATGAATTCAGAAAATGATCTTCAATAGTTGGAGTTGAAAACTCCTCCTGTTCAGCTAAAGCATCTAACATGTTTATATCAAGAGCTTGGAAGTTAGATTTAGCCTTCATTTTTTCTAGTCCTTGGCCTTTTATGTGTTTAGTGGGCTTGATTTATAAATCATATTCAAGTATTACAACAATCCACTTTCCTCTTTTGCCATCTGGATACACAATTGGAGGAAACAAAATTAATCTTCCCAATGAAAGATTGAAGTTCCTTAATGTTTCTGGGATGGTTGATTTGAAATATACCATCGATCCTCTTTGGGTCTATTTTTAATCCCATTTTATGATATCATGTGTCCAAGAATTTTACCTTCTTTGAAACCAAACATTGTTTTCTTTGGATTTAAAGATAGCCTATATTTCTTGCATTTCTCAAAGACTTTTCTCAAGTGTTCTAGGTGTTCTTCATCTGTTTTAGAAAAAATAGTGACATCATTGAGGTAAATAATGATGAAGAAGCCTAATTCTTCTAAAAATTCAATTTCCATGGCTCTCTGAAATGTGGCACCAGCATTCATTAAACCAAAAGGCATTTTCAAATACATGAAATTACCCCAAGGTGTAGTAAAGACTGTTTTAATTTGATCACCAGGATGTACTAGGATTTGATTGTAACCTGAGAAGCCATCAAGCAAAGAAATTCTTTTGGAACCAACTACCTTTTGTAGAATATGATCTATTTTGGGCAAAGGGTAGTTGTCCTTTAGTGAGGCTTTGTTTAATTTTCTAAAATCAATGCAAAGCCTTATCTCTCCTGTTTTCTTCCTAAATGATACAAGAGTAGACACCCACTCTGAGTATCTAACAGGGACAATAATTCCAGCATCATACATATTTGTGATTTCTTTCTCTACCATAGGTAATTGGACAGGGTTGATTCTGTGCAACTTCTGTTTAAAGGGTTTCTGGTTCTCTCTTAAGGGTATCTTATGCTAAATTATTTCTGTATCATAGGATTTAAGATCTTCATAACTCCATGCAAATACATCAGAGAATTATTTCAACAGCTCGATATATTTCAGTTTGATGTGAGCTGGCAATGTTTTAAATAGTTTAATCAATTTTGGTTTGAGTTCACTGCCTATATTACATTCTTCAACTTCAGTTTCCACAGGTTCCAGTTTTGGTTTTTTGGCAACATCATTGAAATCAAACAACTCTTCTAATGGGACCAGTCCTTTTGGCAAGGTTTGAGTGCTAGATTGAAGCATTTCTAAATCTTCTTTTTCTAAATCTGCACTAACTTTTGTTGTATGTTCAAGTTTATTAGATAACATATTTATCTCATAAATCTCTGGAGACCTTACTTCTTTATCAATTAAATTTTCTTCCATAGGATAGTCTTGTTCATAGTCTGAATCTGAACTTGGTAGCTCAAATTCATTTCTGGACTGTAAAAAGTATTCTATTTGTTTATCTCCCTGAAATACATGCCAGTATTTTTCATTGTCTGGGACAACTAGTCTGTATTTCTCTTGAATTTTGTGTTGTTTGTTTTCAGCAGGCCTTTTGAAAGTACTAGCAGAAATGGCCAGTGCATTAGCAAGCATATTTTGGTTTCTGGGGACAAATGTTAGTTTATACTCATCGAATGTTTTGAGTAAATCCAGGGTATCATTCCTATAGGCTCTCAATCTGGGATGCTTTGTAGTGTATTCCCCATTAATTTGACTAATTATTAGTTCAGAATCTCTATGAACAATTATCCTTTTGGCTCCTAATTTTCTCAATAAATGCAAGCCCAAAAGGAGTGCCTCATATTCTACTATGTTATTAGTGCATGGAAAGTTCAATTTATATGAGTATCCTTCAGCATGATTGTTCATTTTGTTTTGAAGCCACACTCCTACACCTGCACTAGTCTTGGTACAAGACCCATCAAAACTCATACTCCAAAGAAGACTAGTTTCAGATTGACTAGTTTGACTACTATCCTCTTTATCTATTGTGCTTTTAGAATGCTCTTGTAAGTCAGCACTATGTTGAAATTGTTTTAGTTCCTCGTGTTCTTCAATATGTTGAGGATTCTTCTTTTGACTCTCAAGTTTAACAACCCATGGATGACTGTTTTGTAGCTCTAGACCCGTGATTTTATTGCTGCAATTTTCTGATTTGGCAAACTGTTTTGATACTTTTGTCTTGTCTTCTCCCTTTTCTGTGTCTGCCACTATGTCACTATGTAGGGTGGTCACTAAGTCAGTTAAGGTTTCTCTCTCATTGAATGTTTCATTATTGAATAGAATAAATGAGTCAAGGCCTATATGTACAGAATAAAGAGGAGAATTTTCCAGGTTCTCTTGGCTACTTACCATGTATTGCATGTAAGATTCCCTATAAAGTCTTCTAGTTTGATTGAAAACAGGGATGGTAGCATATGTCATATCCATTTGAATTGTTCCTTGCAACTTAGCTCCCCATGATCTTGATAAAATCATACCATACTTTGGGGGTACATCAGCCACTACAATATCCATCACTAAACACTTGGCTAGAATTTGTGCTAAGTTTACACAGAGGTCTTTGATCAAACCTAAAAATTTCACTCTACTTGAGTCAAAGGAATATAGATCTTTGTATGGTGTAGTGATTTCAAGGCCTAAAATCTCCATTACTGCTTTGGGAATTAAGTTGTGAGAGGCCCCTGAATCATGCATAGCATTATGTAGAATTTTGTCATGAATTTTAAAACTAACATAGAATGGAGGAATTGGCCCTTCTTGGTATCTTCCCTCAATATTAGGACCAAATAAGAGCTCTGGTTGGTCATCATTGAGGTTTACAGTGTCATTATTTTATCCTATGTTGAAGGCTTTCAAAATTTGTGATCTATATACATCTTGGGTGACTAATTCAGTAAGGGGAACAAAGATATTGATCTTGGAAATTTCTTGTTCCAAACTAAAAGGCATATGATTTTTTACAATGTTTGTTTCAGCCTTGTTAATCACCATTCTATCAGCGAAATCAGCTTGCTGATTTCCTCTATTTACATTGGTCAAAATTGTTTTAGTAGGAGCACTAGCTAAGGTGCTAATGCTGCTAAAGTCCGCACTCTATTTTTCATTAATTTGAGTGCCTTTCTCTTTGTTTTGATCAGAATTTACAGCCACTGTTTTATCTTTTTGTTTTGTAACTTTGGGTTTGTTCACAGGGCTGTTTTTTGCAGAATTTTCAGTGGTCTTAGTTTTGGGAGTTTCTTGATTCTTTTTACTCCTAAGGTCATATTCTTTTGGATTCTCTATGATAACATTTTCCAACTCTTGATAGTAATTTTCATCTTCTGTTCTTCCATCATCATAGGGTGTATATAAACCTTGTTTCCTATTGTGAGGAACATCAAAATTATCATTGTCTACTCCCAGCATGTTTATGTTATCTTCCTCTGTTTTTTCAATTGTTTCTTCAACCTCACTTACAATTTTTTGTTGAAAAGGAGGTATAATCTCCTGATCAGAGTCTCTTGGTATGTTTTGAGGTTGGTTTCTCCTAAAATTTTGATTTTGATTTTGAGATTGATTTCTGATTTGGGGAGCTGATTGGTTTTCTCTAGATTGTGCTCTCTCAAGTATGTTCATTTTCTTCATCATCTCCTCCATCATTATCTCCATTTTGGAGCTAGATGTGGAAGGTGCAGTTGCCTCCCTAAATGATACTTTATTTTCATTCCTCATCCTAGCTCTTTTCTCAATCAGATTTACTTCCACAGCTAGAGCTCCCTTATGCATGTCTTCTAAAGTCAAGGGGTCTCTTTCTCTTAGCTGATAGGCCATTTCAGGATCAAATCCTTCGAGAAATTTGGCCAAGGCTAAGCCTTGAGGAGGTTTCAAATCTGGGGGTAGTGCATTATAAACACTATTGAACCTAGTGCAATAATTTTAAACACTTTCCCCAGTGTTTCTTTTAAGGTTATTGTAATCTGAAAGTATTTGAAGAGGGTTTTTTCAGACTTCCCATTTTTTTAGGAATGACTGATGGAGGGTCTGAAGGTCATCAATATTGTGAGGGGTTAAGCCTTTGAACCATTTTCTTTCTTATCCCCCTAGACTTTGAGAAAATAATATGAGTTTGACAGTTTCATCATCTATCTCATTTCTATCAAAATAGTCATTCATCTTGTCCACATGTTGTGAAGCAGTAGTAGAACTACTAGCATCATACAATGGTATCTTGGACTGATAGTCATGTGGTAGATTGACTAAGGTAAAGGAAGGACAAGAGGGGCATACCATGTTGCCATGATAAGAGGTTGTGGGAAAAATGGGGGGTTTACAGGTGGAGGATGTAAGATGGGGGGTGGTTGGTAAAATGGAGTGGTTTGAACAGTGGGTGTATGGATAATAGAAGTAGATGGATCAGCAAGAGATTGTTGAGAAGATCTAGGATGAGAGAAACCAAAATTATGAATGAAATGGAAATCAGGAGGAGTAGTTTCTCTGCTACCAAGATGTTCACCTCTGTCTTGGGATGAAAGTGGAGACTCAAAATCTATCTAATCTATATCATCAAGTGACCTAGTTCTGAATGGGTTTCTTAAGTCAACTTGTGAATCTTGTAGAGCTGTGAGGTTTTCAGGAACATAATTAGCTCTATGGACTAGCCTGACAACACTTGAAGTTTTGGCTTTAGGATATTTCCTAAGTATACTTTCCGGATTTTCAACTATCTCAGTAGGGTTTGGGTCAGGATAGGCTCTAGTATGAACTCTTCTAGAATCCACTATGCTACGTTTCCAGACCCAATGATAAGAAAATTTTACCCAAATATGACAATCTTTTTTAGGCTAACTGATCTTTGACAAAGGGAACTTAATCCTCAAAGTATTCTTTACTGAGTTTAAATGATGTTATGATAAGGGGTTTCCCAGTGAAGTCTTTGGGAAACCAAGAAAAATCAGCAGGACTACTGATATTCAGTGGAGTCACCAGGTGAAGGATTTTTACTTATTCTCAGGGCTTGAATGTTGTTTACCATCAACAATCAATGACCATTCTAGACAGACCTTTGATACATTTAGAAACAGGGGTTTTCTGAGTTGTGAAGTTATCTATTAGTACAAAAATTCCCCAGCAGAGTCGCCAGTATGTTGGGGTTCTTGTGTTTCATCTCTGTCCAATACTAAAAAACAAGACAACATCAAACCACTTTGGGATCCTAAGATCTAGCCCTCCTGAATGCAGAGAGGGATCTCTCTATTTATGTGTTATAAAGATATGATCTTTAATAATTGAAGTGTGATTTTAGGCTAGTTATGAAGAACAAGGGTTTTTTTGTTTGGTTGGGTGTGATCTTTAATTGAGTGGAAAGTCCTAAAAATGAAATAGTTTCAAAGGGGTTAAGGTGAAAGTAAATTGGAAAAGATTCAACTGATAAGATAATTATGAAACAACATTAATCCATTGGGCTATGGAGTCACAAAAGGTTTTAATTGCACAACAATTTTCAAGAGTGGTCCATGGGGCAAGTCATCTATAACAAAGGATCTCTTTAGATTAAATGATGGAATGTAACATTAAAGTGTTAAGAACAAAGCAAAGCTAACAACTCAACTAAGAAATAATTAACTCTGCTGAACAAGAAAAAGCCTTTAAGTAACTGTTTTGAAGTAAACAAAAGGACAGGGCTAACCATAGACTTCTTTGGACAAACTTGTATTAAAGCCAACTTATTAGACAAACAATCCAATAATCCCCTTAACTACTTTCAGAAAGGATGAAAACAGATAAGAAAACAAAGTGTAGCTCAGGATCAAGTAAGGACTTTGAACCTATCCTGCTTTCAGCATACTCTTAAGGGAAACATTCAAACAACCTTTGGAGAAAGAACTATAAGACAGGGAAAACCATAGACTTTCCTAGTTTAACTCTACTTAGCATGTAATGAAAATATCATTCAAGAACAATGTTTAGAGTTTCAGATAGTAAGACATGGGCTCACCAACATTCCTTAACTGGTTTAACTGTACTAAATAATTATTAAATACACAATTGGAGGAAAACATAAAGATAAAGCTTATCAGTGAGAGTAGGGTACTTCTAAGAGTAAATCCTAGCTCCATATTTGTAGTTCTTTATCAGAGAAAAATGGAAAATTTTATGGAAAACATAAGAAGGAAAACAAGTACAATGAGAGGTACATCACCAATGGTATAGACCAAGATCCCATGAATCCACTTGTATATTGATGTCAATCCAGTTACAATATTCAAGTCCAATGTTTCAATACAGTAACTACTTCTCTTCTCAGCCTAACTTCTATTACAAACAGAGCTTCAACAGCCTCTGAGAACTATTTACATGTAGAAAGTTTCGAGCAGCAAGTATTACATCAACAACCAACAACATCTCATCTTCTTCAGAAGTATTTATAGAAGGAAGAGGAGGTGGGATGAAAGAAAGGGTCTTTAGTTCAATTAATACAAGTTAATTCTTCTCTGCTTTTGAGGGGCTCAATAGAGGAGATCTCTGATGTTTTCCATCTATTAATTGGTTTTCATTTAATTTTTAGCTACTTGGCAGATTTTTTTGACTTTAAACTCTTTCAGACAAGATGGCAATAACTTTGGTTGCCTTTAATAAAAATATCACTGACTAAGGCAATAACTATGCCTTCTTTTGATTTATTAAGGCTGCAGGTGGCACTTTGGTAGCTGAAGAGGATAAATGGCCTCTGATGTGGCAGTGGAGGCCTCTTTTACTGATATTTTCTCTCTGTTTTATTTTAAAATACTTTAATTTGTCTTTGAGCAGTGTTTAGGCTTAGTCAAGCCTTGATCTTC
The DNA here is from genome assembly GCA_034641835.2 of Pinus albicaulis. Classification (NCBI taxonomy): domain Eukaryota; kingdom Viridiplantae; phylum Streptophyta; class Pinopsida; order Pinales; family Pinaceae; genus Pinus; species Pinus albicaulis. The sequence continues at coordinate 538,130,678 of CM076583.1, read as the reverse complement.
ATCTCCGGGTCTTCACTCTGATACACTTTGTTATTCTTTGTTTATACAGGTGGCTTTCTGCTATTGGAGGGTTTTTGTTAAACCATGGATCATGCCCCAGATGATTTAAACGTAGATTTCAAACCATGTAGATCCTTTTCTTCATTTCTTTAGACCACAGAATCATCATTCTGGGCCGAAGATATCACCAGATTGTGACTATGGAAATACGCGGAACAACCACCCTTAAACCCTGCAACAAACACGAAAATTGTTAAGAACCCCTACGGATATTGGATAACTGCATATAGAGGTTTTAATGGAGGCGGTCGGAGCTGTGAGGAAGAAGGAATTTGTAGCAGAGGACTGGTTTCTATGGCAGAATCATAGAACCAGGGTTTAATTTAAAATAGGGTGCGAAATCAGAGTTGGCGGTTTCGGGAAAGCCATCAGTGGTTTTTGCGTAACGAAATGGGGGTGAGTGGTATTAGTCGGAGGGAATGTGATTCCATACATCAGTTAACACCTGTCTTTTTCAATACCGCCGATTTCGCAAAAAATTTTATTGTTAAACCTCCGGCGAAAATATTTTGCGATATGCCACCTCAACCGTTGGATTGGAGGCTCTTGATCCAACGATGCAGAATGAGCGCGATAAAAAAGTTGCGCGACGAGAGTGATAGTGGAATACAGGTGGCAGCATGCGATTGGACAGGTGCTTTATGCGGTGGAAGGTAGGCCCCGGCGGAACTGGGTTGTCGGGTTTGATGCAGACCATTGGATGCGGTCAATTGGACGACTTGTATTAAAACGGGCGTAGATGATGGATGAAGGGATGAACGGGAGAAAATCCGATGGTCGTTGATCTTCTTAGATCAACGGTCAAGATTTGTTTAAAACCATACTGTCAGGAGTGGGGATTTAAACAGAGGGTAAGGTTATGACCGGGTTGTTAGGCTTTTTTAGCGCCCGATTGCGGGGCTTTAGGTCATATGAAATGGGGGGCTAAAGGATATAAGCCCTCAGGGGCTTGAAAACCTTTATAGTGCAAAATACTACTTTTTATGCCTAAAACTGTGATTTTTTAAGGCCAAAAAAGGGTTTCGATAGGTTGGAATGGAGGGATTTAAACCAAACAAAAGCGAGATATAAGGTTTAGAAGAGGTTAAAATGATTTAGAGGTTAAATGAGAGTGTTTGGGGGAATTTTATGAACTGGAAAAGGGTAAAATGGAGAAGTGAAATGATGGATAATGGAGCCTTTACAAGCAATTTTTACTTGGTATACAGCAAGGTCTTTGAGGGCTAATAGTGAAACAGCAGTAAAGATTAATACCAAGGATAAAGGACATCATAAGACTTCAAGAACTCACAATTTGGAAATGAATTATTTCTTGAAGGCTAAAAATATTTAGCCACCATTTGATATAACAAATTTTATAGGTGGCTAACACCCCGACCCCTCCCCCCAATGCCGAAACCATGTTAATTCAAATGTAACCAAAAACCCATACTTTTTAAGAACTAATGCAATGGTGTAGTGGTAAGGTGTTGGACTGTTAGGTCCCTATATTACTAGTTTAGTCCCTTATTGTTGTTAGAGTATCCCCCTGCAACCCCCATATTGTTATTATTGTGCCCTTACATTATTATTGTTAGGTCGGCTATGATTATATTGTGACCCCATGGACTCCTATATTTAGCAAGGAGGTTTTTTCATTTGTACATCCAAGAATTGTTCATTTATGTAATCTAAAGGTGGTTTCCCCCTCAAAGTGTCTTATTTATAAGGTGTTGATATCTCTTTTATTCTATTTTTGGAGTTGGTTTCATAACATTTGGAATCAGAGCTTTGGATTCTAGGGTTTTGTTGCTCCAAATAGTTCATCGTCGCATTTTTGTTGTAACTTTTTTTCTACGAAGGTTCAGAAGCTGAAATTTTTATCACGCGAAGATGAAATAATGAGGAACGTCATTTAAAAATTTCAGATCTTGGTTCACAATATTTTTGGAGATATGACCTGTGGAAGTTAGGGTTTTTGCAGGCTCCCAAATTTCATCTAAACGAGGTGACCTTGGTAAAATCGTCATAACTCTCTCTCTCTCGAGCATCGGATTGGAATTCTGTAAAAAGTGGCTGAAAGTACACAGAATTTAGTTTCCTTTGTATCAATTTCAGGGTATCTCATCAAGTGGAAGAACTTACCCACTGAATATTCAAGATGGGAGGATGATAATTTTATACAGAAGCATCCAACGCTACTCAAGCATTGAAGACAACACTTTTTTGAAGGGGAGGGGCATGTTCGGTCCCTATATTACTAGTGTAGTCCCTTATTGTTGTTAGTGTACCCCCCTTATTGTTATTGTTGTACCCCTGTAACCCCCATATTGTTATTATTGTGCCCTTACATTATTATTGTTAGGTCGGCTAGGATTATATTGTGACCCAATGGACTCCTATATATAGAAAGGAGGTTTTGTCATTTGTATCATCCAAGAATTGTTCATTTATGTAAGGAAAAGGAGGTTCCCCCCTTCCAAGTGGCTTATTTCTAAGGCGTTGATCTCTCTTTTATTCTATTTTTGGAGCTGGTTTCATAACATGGACCATTGCAAGGGAGGTCTAAGGGTCAAACCCCACTGATGCCCTTTAGGCCTTATACAATTTTTTGTCCAACCATAGAGGGCCACGTGGCACCCTATGAATGGGCCATGTGGTACCCTCTTATTGTACCACCTCAAACCAAACCAAAAAATAAACTCGCGCCACTTGCCACATGTTAAGACAAGATTGGTCCTCCGTCATCCAAACCCTGCAAAATCAGTTGATGACATCAGTTGTACGAACTAGCCAGTCAACAACCCAATCAATCCTGTTGTTGAATTTTTAGTTGTTCGTCAAAAATGTAATAATTCCATAGCTTCTTCATACAATGTCAGATTGAGTTTATTCAAGTGTTGCTGGAATCAAGACGATGAACACTACGATTCGACACTAGTTTTGGGATAACCTGAGAACTTTATTTTTTTAGCCTATTTTTAATCTCTGGATCTTACCTCCCCACTCAAAAACGTTTGGACCTCAAAAAATTGATCTTCACTCAAAAAATAAGTGTGGAAACAAATCATTTTCCTTCCCAATATCAATCCTTCTTTATCTACTTGAATTGATGCCTTTGAGCCTCATTCAAGCTACTACACCTTGCCTCTACATGCAGTCCTTATCCTCCAGACAAGAATTGTGGCTTGTTGCAATTCTCTTAAACACACAAGAACAAAATATTCGATGGATGGAATATAAACGTTCTCTCCAATACCATCCTTCTTTGGCTCAAACAAACTTCACCTTGAAGTCTCCATTTGTTGAAGACAAACTTGATTTTCCACCTAGAAATCAGAAGCAAATCAATACTTGCCATGCATTGCTTTATACTTTTCTTTGTTGTCCTCAAGCTGCACTTGTACTCTTTGATGTACTGGCTACATTTGTTCAAAGACATGTTTAGATTTTTCCACATTTCTATGGTCATTTGTTATACAATATTTACCAAAGATCAAATTCACAAACAAGCTTCATATTGAAATATTTGTATAGGTGAGTGCTTGATAGAATGGTAGACATATTGGATTAAATGCCAATTCTCATCTCAAAATTCCCATACAAATGGACTCGTCATCAAGCCAAAATAGCATAACATGCCAAATAAAAGAAAATTGTTGCAGATAAGTGATTTGTACATGACTTCACTTTACAAAGTACCCCAAATGAGAATATACAAGTAATTACAATTTTACAAAGCAAGCTAACTGTACAAAATAGTCTACCCATTCTTTGTCTAACCAGGCTTATGGGTTCTCTTTCTGCACCCGCTTCGCTTGAAAATTTTCTTGAGGAACTACACAAATTTCCACTTTGCCACCTATCGCTTCCTTTGCAAGGGATCTCTTGACCTCTTTGTCCTTCTTGGGAGGAAGTACTAGATGGATTTTCCAACAATTTTCAATGTAGTACCTATTCATGCTACAATGGGTACAAAAATGCTTACTCTTGCCCATCGAAAAGGAGGTATTCAAATCTGGGAGAGTTTCCTCATATCTTGTCCCAAGGATTTTATCCATTTTCTTGACCATCCCCTTACATTGATCACTATCAACCACACAATGATCAAATGCATCACAAAATGTACAAGTCAACATTTCCAATAAATGATGAAAATCACCAACATTTATAAAATTCCCATGAAACTTATACTTGTCCTTTGGGTAGTGAAATTTACAAGAGGAATTGGACTTTTCATGTCCTTTGGAACAATCATATCTCCATGGAGATAATTTTTCTCAATCACTACCATCATGGTGTTTTATACCATCACTTGATGATTTCTTTGCCTCAACAATTTTGGAGCACCCTCCAATTTCTTCATGGTCACAACCCAATCCTTTATATCGTGGTTGTTCCTTCACCTCAAGAGGATTAATGATACCTTATCCATTGACTTTGAGGCCTATTCCATCTAACCCATCTAATTTAAAAGCTTCATATCAATACCCTTTTTATGATTTTAAAAAGCTGCAAAAGTTATGTTATCAACATTAACTGAAGGTGTAGAACTAGAAATACTAATTACCTCCTTTGTCCAACCATCCATCTTTTCCAATCTAGTTTTTGATGAAGAAGTGGACGATGACTCTAGAAAACCAATTTTACCAATGGGAACATAGGGAGAATCCTTCATATGGTGGAAAAAATCACAAGCATCATTCTCAACGTAAGGTCCATATCCTATGTACTGACCATGCCCACAAATTGGTTTCATCTTGGAGGGATTCTTTGTTGCTTCCGGGACAGAACACTCACCAGTTTGTTCCTCCACTATATTTTGCAACTACATGTGGATTTTCCTTTTATCCACCTCTACAACTTCTAGAAATCTCCTTAACTCAACATTCTCCATTCAAAGAGATAGATTAATCTCCTCCATCTCTTGGAGTCTTTCACGATTCAGTTTCCTTCCCATACTTGCAATATGGTTTTAACATGATCTGATACCACGTGATATAGAATTAAAAGGAAAAATTTAGTCGTCCTCTAATACTTTGCAAGTTAAACAAAATGGGTCTTTCAAGGTAAAATTAGATTAACAAACTCTTCAAATATGATGAGTTTAGTTTTCACATGAACTTAAAAGATAAACAAATTCATATGCAACTCAAGATGATAAACATGAAGAGAAGAAACCAACAATTGATAATGGATTTCACCCCTCCTGGGCTACGTATCTAAGCCTAATCGAATGGATACACTTGTTATATTGATTTCAACAGCGAATTAACACATTACGAATGGTTGACTGTAGAGTGGCTTGTTTCTCCTACAAATAAAAATTCTTCTACAAAGAACTGACACTCAAAAATATGACTCCCTACAGCAAGTCATGACTATCAACAAAAAAAGGACTTTCTCACAATAGGTCCTTGTACTTCACAATGAAGAGTTGAGAAGGTCTTCTCTCATAAGCCATTGAGAAAAGATTGAAAAGATTTATTCTACTAACGTAACAACTACTATAGATGAAATTGGAAGGTTGGAAAACCTCTAACTAGGCTCTCTCCATGCTAAAATATGCCTCCATCTTGCTTCAAAATTGTCTCTACCTCTATCAATAAAGGACTTGAGTCTGAAAAAATTCCATAATGCAGTTCTCAATTATGAAATTTGAGGTTTTCATTGAGTTCGGGATACTCAAAAAACACTATCTAGGCTCTTCTTAAGATCCAAAAAGTTAAAAACTGAGCAAGTTATGCTTCTTGGAGCCAAGCTCTACTATTTGTCCTGCAAATTGGCAAAACATGCTAATTGTGCGATAATTTCATCATTTACATAGGCCTTTGAGCGACAATTTCTCCCGAGATTGGTCAGATTCCTGCCGCAAAAGGTGCATTTTATCGCTTCATTAAATTGAGCCGTAACTCTCAAGTGTCGAGCCAGGGTCACATGGCACGCATGTCGCCAGGGGTTGGGGCTAAACACCTGGCCCCATCGATTCAGCTCCTGCTCTAGTAGGTTTTTGGTCTGTGGAAATGATAGGATTGGGGGCCAGATTGACTACCCACCCCTCCATCGGAGCCCTGGTTAACGGTCACCATGGTCACTAAGAACTAGGGGTTGGAGCTTATCTGCCTATTTGCCCTGCCATAGCCTCTTTCGCATGGTTACATTGACTCCCATATGCCCAAGGGTGGAACTTAACCTTCACGCCTGTGTTGAGCCTTCGTCGATGGTCATGCCCATAACATATGATCTAAGGTTGGGGTCTAACCACCTCTCCCCCACTCTGCTTTTGTCATGGTCATATGGTGTGTAATCTGACCAAGGTTGGGGCCATGTGCTGTAGATCCTCCCCCAATGTCGAAACCATTTTAATTCAAATGTAATCGACAACCCATAGTTGTTAAGAACTAATGCGGTGGTAGAGCAGTAACGTGTTGGACCATTGCATGGGAGGTCTAGGTGTTGAACCCTGTCGAGGCCCTTCGGGCCTTATATAATTTTTTTTCCAACCACAGAGGGCCACATTGTGCCCTTCAATTGGGCCACATGGCACCCTATTATTGGACCACCACAAACCAAACCGACCAATAAACTCGCACCACCTACCTCAGTACAAACCTGCCACATGTCGAGATGGTATTGGTCCTTCGTCATCTGTACCCTACAAAATCATTTGATGACATCATTTGTACAGATTTCCCAGTTAGCAGCCCAGTCAACCCTATCGTTTACTTTTTAACTGTCGATCAAAAACTTCAGAACACCATAACTTCTTCATGCGACATCGGATTGAGGCGATTCAAGCATCATTGGAATGAGGACGATAACAAACAATATGATTTGACACTAGTATTGTAATATTTTGAGCACTTTCATTTTTAAGCCTATTTTTTATCTCTGGATCAGTTTGGGCCCTTTTATTAGCTACACAAGAAAAATTTTCCGAACCCTAAAAACTCCAATTGGCTCGGTTGTGGGCCCATATTTGGGCATGTGGGAAATTCATGTTGTCAAACATGACTTGCTCTCCCGAATACTGAATCCACAAACTCCTACCCAGCATATGAACCACTTGACTATTTTGTCCCTCAGCCATGACACAACCCTGAAATCTCCAATCTGAGGAAATAAAGAAACTTAAAATATATGAAGACTTACTCTTATTCGGCCTGATGCTGCCTATAAAAAACACGTGAATATAGACTCAATCTTGGCTCTGGTCTGACATGATTTTTTAAGATGATGAGAATTTACAAATAAATTACAAGACTTTGGGGCCAATCCTTGCTTGACCAGACTTAAGGCTTAAGTTTGCATAACAAAAAACAAGGGATTTACCCCAATTTAACACATAGTGCACATAGAATAGCAGTGCAAATCTCACGCAAAACAAAAATATGGAAAGTGTGTGATCTCTTAAGCACGTAGGTATTTAATCGTCTCAACAAAATTTGAACCAAGACTGTAGCTTCACTAAGACTCTAATCACATTTATGCCCTAAGAAAATATCATTTCTTTACAGCAATAAACAAGACTAATTGTCTTAAATTTAACATGCAATTCAATTATGAAAATAATTGTAAATCATGGAGTTATACATGACAACATGCAACATAATAATTTACACATGAATTCAAAGCATTTAGTTTACAACCTCAAGGAAATAATTCAAACTAATCCACAAAACATTCAAGGAAATTCTGCCAATTAATTTCATGCACCAAATTCCTACAACCATGCAATATTCCATAGATCTAGACATTAATTCAACAAAGCATTAATATTTAAATTCAGAGCTCTCAGCTAAATACACTTGTCTAAAATAAAAGAATCTCATAAACTGAAGGTGGGACTTCAATTTTCCACCCAATAAAATACCACTTGCAACTTGTATCTCTTACAATGGTCACCCCTGAGCCAAATCAATGATCCAAGGGGATTCTTCAAATTGTCTCAAATATAAATCTTACTCAATACTAGGAGTAAAGGAATTTTCCTTACAAGTGGTTTATCAGCTATAGAAAGCACTCATGAATACAACTTTTGGGTGGTTCATCAATTGTGTCAAGCACTACAAGAAAGGTTTATCAGACCATCAACAAGCACCCTTGGGTGTTTATCAGCTCGACAACAAGAACCCAAGTGTTTTACAATCCTTCTTTGAAAGCACCATAAGATGGTTTGTTAGTTATATAAAGCAACCCGTGAGTGGTTTATCATCCCAACAACAACCACTCATCACCCATATCCAGTAAGATTTCAATTGAACTTTTCCAAGCTTGGACACATTCAACCCACAACTTCACAACATAGGGAAATCGATTTCCTCAGCCTTAATAGGCTATACTAGCACTCCTCATGTGCTTAAGTTTGGCTCCTTTCCAAATTGAATTCTTCAGGCCACCAAAAAATAGCCAAACCCCTTGGGTTGTTCAAATGCCTTTTTATTATTTTACTTGTGTCCCTTCATGTTCCTCATGGAACCTTCTTCTAGATATTTCTTGCTAATTGCAAAATTAATTAAGCAGTGGTGCTAGTTAACACAATACAAGTTCATCTTCCATTCCCCCCTTATATCGTGGATTTGTGTCCCACTCTTCAGGCCATTCATTTAAATTTATAGTAATTAAAGTATCATTACACTACAAAAATAAGGGGGAGTATACCATAGATGTTACACAGTGTTTCGACAAGTGTTGATCAGTCTTGTCACTTGATGGTTTTTGGATGGAAAGATCCCAATCAATTGCAATTTTTTCTATCATCGTCACCCTATTAGGGATGAGAGAAAACATAGAAGAGCCAATGAGAAAGGGTGGTTCCATAAAATGATAGGCCCAATAGATGGGAAATTTCACCTCATATATCATGTTGCTTCTCATAACATTTGGGGGAAAAGCACATTAGTAGAGTTTGGAAGAATTTCTAATAGCTGAGATCTGAGGTCTCATGCACTTGGTCAGTAACCTCGATTGCACGATTAATAATTTAAACTAGGTGCTCTTATGAGTAGTTAATAAAAGTGTTGGTAATGTTGCTACTGTGTATGATGGGAGACCAATCCAGTGTGTTGATTTGTAATAACTTATATTTAGTTGCAAAGAAGGATTTTGGAGTGTCATCACTGGCATCAAAAAGCTAGATTTCACAAGTTAGCTTTAGACCAAGCTTTAATTAGTGAACCTCATGAGTTCACAACAAAACATAAGAATGTATAAACCATAATATCATACAACCATTCTTAAACTATGTAACTAAAAACACTTAATTTAATTTAGTCCGCATTTAACATACAACACATGAAGTAGGCTCCAATCTTAAGTATATACATGAACCATTAAGTTCATAAACATGCCATATAGTTGGAAACACTTGTAATAACATGTTAGAAGATAGACCAAACACAACGATATGTATTCATAAAAGTAACCTTGTAGTACATGGAGATAATAACCATCACACAGTGTCAAAAGTTTCACATAACCATAAGAACATATAAGGCCACTCATTCACCATGAACATTGATCAGGCATTAAATTACCATCATTTAACATCTTATTTTACTTATTTTTAATCCATTTTCATTTACCTGTAACCATGATTATACATTTTAATGCTAATCTCTGAGAATTATGTTCAAAGTGTCTTTCATTTACATTTCTTATTATTTCATTAAATTATTTATTAACATTAGGGGAAGTAGTTTACTATCTATTTACTTTTGAAGTATTTTCTCACACATGGACAATTTTTTACAAGGTTCTTCTTCAAAGGTTCACATGTTATGGATTCTTCAATCATGGTCATTACACATCTCTTTCCACAAATTTAAAATCTCTTACTACAACTACAGGGTTCTTATGTTCGAAACAATGTGTTGTGAAATTATCTATAATAGTCTTCTACAAAATTGTCACTGTTTTCTACGAAATTAAGACGGTTTGATACAAAATTGTGATTGTTTTCTATGAAAACCTGTAGCCATTTGTTTGTTTCTTTTTCAGGTAGCAACTTTTTTTCTACAAAATCGGGCCTATAACAAATTATTATGGAATTTGACACATGGTTCTCCCATCCAGTGACCAAAGCATCTCTTGTACATTAAATGGAGCAATGTTAATATTCTACTCGACGCATTCAATGCAAAAAAATAAGGAATTAATGAAATACGCCACACATGATCCCATTCAACAAAATAATTGAAATAACATTAGTTATATTCCCCTATTATTACACTATCATACTAACAAGAATTGAAGGAAATCCTATTTTAATAGCCAACATAAGGAAGGAATTCATGAGGAACCTTGTAACTTATTTATCAGTTTTTTTTTTCCCTTCCTTAAAGCCAACATTTTACATTTTTATTTTTTTTAAGAAGACAATTTAATATTTAATTGTTTATAGGATTTGACTCATCCAATCATGTTTTCCATGTTTTCCTTTACATTTATGGCCACATCTACAAAAACATGGGGTAGCAAGGCAAGACTTTCAAATCCACCTCTATACTATGTGTTTTTTACCTTTAATTAAGTGTTGCTACTATGACCATAGATTAGAGTGGATGTGACCCCGCCTACCTAGCCATAGATGAGAAAATGGGGGGGTTCACTGATTAGAGAGGGATATGGCACATTAGGGGCATAATTGACTCCAACAGTGTAGAGCCGCTTGTGGTGGATGTCATAGATTATTTTCCCATTCCCATATGCTAATATGGATTACCATCATGACCATGACATGGTATTTCTCCTAGGAATCATCTAGGAAGAGATGGGTACATATATTAATTAGTTATATCATGTTATTTCATTTGAGATTTTAATATGGTAACATCCAACTAACATGTATGATTTGTGTATATGTATATGTGCAACTATGAGGGACAGAGGTTCCTGTGTTAGATGGGGCTATGAGGGAGATGGTGCAAGTACAATGATCACCTTTGGTTGGACTAGTGAGACCAACTTCTGCTAAGTTGGAGGAGTTGGAGGAAGTCCCTTCGATGAGGATGGCATGATGCAAAGGCTAGCTTGTGACATGCATCAACAGTAGTGGTGGCATAGGTAGTGCAATATAGATATATTTCACACCTCTACAAGGAGAACCTAGATGAGTTGCATTGACACAATGTAGATTTGTGGCAATGGATGGATATGATGCTCTTAGGGGTCTAGAGAAAGGATGGGCCACACTAGGCAAGGAGGTGTTGAAGGAATGCATAAAACTTATTATAACCAGGCCTTCCTTTATCATTAAAGTGTGGCTAATTTATTAAAAAAATTATTCACGCATCAAAAGATAATATGCTAATAAACAAATCAAATAAAATGATATAAAGTTATGTTATAATCATGTCATAAGTAATTTCAATAATAGACTGAATGCTACAGTAACAAAATTTATTGGTGATTTTTGAGGTAAAATATTTTCCTCAAAATGAAAAATTTACTAACAAAATAAATTTTAAAACAACCAATAGGATTAGATATAATGATGGCATCCCAGGGATAAATATTTTAAGAGGGGAAAAAACTAATTTTTTAATTGTATTTTGGAGCTATCTCCTTATAGGTTTACTCAAATTTCAAGTGCATGCACTAGTTAGAGGCGGAATTAAACTCCACAACCAATGAGTACTAATTCTGAATACTTCCGAGTCGACCCACATCGAGAAAAAATGAAAATATATGAAAAAAAAAATTGTTTCTTTCTAATTTTTCATTGAACGAGTGCCCACACTTGAAATTTGAGTAAAGCTATAAGCACATGAGTAGAAAATTGAATAAAAAAAGTAGTTTTATTTATTTTTATTTAAGAATTTGTATCTCTTATTTGATTATTTTTATTATTAATTTATTGTGTTTCTCAGGAGGCTCATTTTAGATCTCAAATTTTCCTTAATGTGAGATTATAACAGATCTATGGATTATATGCATTTCGGGTGCAAACTTGTTGGATGAAAAAGTTTAAGATGCAATGTTGATAGATTGAATGTTCCATAATATTGTGATATGACAGTTAATAGCTTCATTGAATCCAAATTTTACATATTGTTATTTCATTAGGCACCACTAAAATATATGATTTTTCACCACTTGTCATATTTTCACATATATGAATGGAAGAGGAAGGTTGCATGATTTTAAGTGATTTTGTAAGATAATTTGCTAGTACGTGTTTTATAGTACAACAAACCTAATATTTATTTAAACAGATTGTTAAGGGTCATATTAACTTTAAATGAGTCAAAACATTTGTTATTGCTTAGTCATTTAGAACTAGTCTCATGTTATGTTGCAACTGCTACAACCCCCTCCAAAATTTTGGCATATACCCAATTTTGGAGCCTTCCTTGATCTTTCTTATCGTGGTAGTAAAATTTGAAACTCGTTTCTTTTGTTTTCTTAGAGTCTTGTGTTCCATTTTGAAAGATGGGAAAAGTGTCATCTGTTAGCATGTTGGTTGCCACATCATGTATATAAAGCCCATTCTGGTTGTTATAAGAGGTCATCCTTATGCAAATGAGTTGTTCTAACCTTGTAAGTACCTATCACACTCATTTCCAAAGTTGTGAGCATTGTTGCAAAAGTGTTGTCACAGTCATCACAAAGTCTATCTTTGGGGTCTCACTTATCGTATATTTTCATAAAGTTGTTGCACAACATGAAATTCTTTATTCATGTGTTTCAGATGATATATGTTTTCGAATCATTAAAATATTCTAAGTTTGTGATCATATTCAAATTTCATCACCATTCACACTGATCTCACTGATCCCACACTTATTTTCTAGAAAACTTCCCAACCAAGTAACCTTGCTTCATTCGACCTCCCTTGAATTGCGCACTGCGTAGTCTTAGTCCTCTAGAAATGACCTTGCTTCTTGGCACTGCGCAATGCACAGTTCTTGTCTCCAAGGACTATAGCACTGCACAGTTTATGTGGCCAAGCCTCAACCTTGACCTTTAGAATTGCGCAGTCATGTCCCCCAACCCAGATTAAATTGCGCACTTCACAACCTCAAGCCTAAAGCTCAATACCTGATCCCTTGAACTGTTCATTTGTGCAGTAGCCCGACCTTCCTTGTCCCCCATATTTTCACAATAAGCACTCCTAGTTCCCATTTCTTAAACCTGTCCCATTGGATCCAAACACTGCACAATCTAGTGCCTCATCCAGCCTTAATTGTGCACTGCATAGTCTCAAGGCTCAAGGCTTCCCTTTTCCTACCTGAACTACATAACTGCATAGTCACTGAGTCCCTCTTCCCATACTGTCACTTGTACCAGGCTCACTAGGTGGATCAGAATCCATCATCTTATACTAGGAGGTTTTCAGATTGATGTTGTCTCATCATGAGTGAATTGCAGGAACATGTATCCTATCATTTCATGACAAGAAGATAAAGAAGGAGAAGGAGGGAAGTATGCTCAAAGACACTCTTGCAACTTAACTTGCAATTTTATCGATCAAGAGAAAGCGAAGGGACACTAGTTTGCGACCACTATCCAAGACTTGAGATCGTTGAAGATTCCTTATCACCAAGACATGCGGAGGTGAACAGAAAATCATCTTCAAGAAGACATCCAACACTTAGCAGCAATAATGGCTTGACATTGCCACATCATCAAGTAATCCATGTTAGCAGTTTCATGTCATGTCATGTCATGGGTGGTCATATTCCACATCACCATTGTGGATCATGTTTATTGTATTCAAAATATTGTAAAGTGGAATTCCAAAGGACACACATGGAATGTAAAGAACCATGTAAGTTGAAAATTCATAGGAAGTCAAACAGTCATGACAGTAGTCAAAGAGTCACTCTTGGTTATATATACCCCTTCATTATATGAGCAAAGGACTTTTCACCTTAGCTCCACCAACAAAGCATTAGAGAGACAAGCTAGTTATTTTGTGGAGTAAGGAGTGGCTTCAACACTCCACTATTGGAGCTAGTGATGTTCACTGTATACATGTATCTTAGAACTTTTACTTAATAGTAGAAGCCTTCAAAGATAGCACATTATTCATGCATGGATTATGAATGTTTGGAATACTATTCTGCGGATGTTTATATTTCATGTTTCCTTTCACATGTGTTAAGATAGTTGAACTACTTCAGTTGTTTTAGTACTTATTTTATTGAGAATGTGTTGTAATGGTTTTTATTGTTGTCGCATCCTTGTGGGCTATTCTGCCAGATATTAGACATACCTTTCTCATTCATTGGTTGTAATGACCGTCATGTCCCTTGTGGACTATTTTTTTGGATGATAGGAAGATCTTGTTGTTTGTGTGTCTCTTCTTGGGTGGTACTATTACCTCTCTCTTAGAGGCCCACCTTTTCATTTCCCTGCAGTAGAAGTACTTTGACACACATACCATCGAACACTCACCAAGCACACCCCCTTCCTTTTAAAAGGTGCATTTGCACTCCTCTATCTTTCTAATAGTTAGAGCCAAGTCATATCTATAAAAATACATGGCAACTAGGCCGATATTTCGGATGCAGCTCCTACTCTAAACAATGTGAGGTATAATTGGGACTTCACATTAGGGAGACCCCTTGGTTGAATGATTTCCAACACTGTCAACATGTTAGTAAATGAGTTCAAATAATAAACTTGGAAATCTCATCAACTTGTGATTAATTTTGGGTGATTTATTTATATTCCCCTTTCTCAATCTATGTTAGAACATAATGTCTAAAGGACAATTATTTTTTTGGGTGGGAAAACTTGACCTTGTTAAGGAAGACGAAATTCTAATTGATAGTTTAGCTGGATTTCTAATACCTGGAGAATGAACTTTAGTATAGAACTCTTTAAGAGCAAAGCCATTACAATTTTTCAACGAGGCTTTGAAGAAATCTTGTTTTGGAATTCGAGTCTAACTTAGGTGGTATTACCTAGAGTTTACCATGAACCTGCATCCTATTTTAACATATTCTTCCAGTATAACTAAAACAACGCTTACAATTAATTCCATCATATTAAATATTGTATTTCAACATATGATTTCACTCCTAGTTGTCATTTTCAGGTATAACAATGATGAGGAGATAAATGTGGTCTTTTTAATCATTATCCAAGACATCATGAAAAACCCTTCGATAATCTCATTTGACTTTGCTAGCTATACTTTTGAAACAATCCATTTTCAATTGAGTACCTTTAACACATTTTTCTTATTTAAATATGAATTGTATCTCATGCATTTGGTCTTATTTAATCATCTTGATCTTTTTTAAAAATATGTTGAGTTTGAATGTGAATGATGAAGCTAGAAAGATGTGTAATATGTCAAAATGGACACATATTCTCTATTTGAGAAGGTTAAAAAGGTGTTATATGGAGTTTGCAAACTTTTTCTACTCAATATTATTTTTTCATTAATAAATCGAGCTCCTCCTAGGATGTCTGAAGAATGTAGAAGAGTTCTACAACAGAACAAGGAAAATCTGATAAGAGATTCGTTTTAGTATATAAATCATATAGTAATAATTATTTATGCTTTTGAAAGAGAGCCCTACTATTTGAAAACATAATTTACTCGTCATCTATTTTCTTATGAGATTGGTAAATAGAGGTTGGTTGTAGATAATTTATGTTTTATTTTAAAAAGCAAGAAAAAAATGCAAAATATGCCATGTGAAATATTCTCTCGTTTTACTAAAAATAGAAGTTCTTATGAAATTATGGATTAGTATCTTTCTGCATTAAAATTGTAAAAGAGTTTATCATGGAAATATCATCCACATCACATCATTTATTAACTTAGGAAAAGTTTTGAAATTTCAACGTATTAAAAATTCAATAACCATGTTAGAGAAATGCAAGGTAACCAAGATTCATGAACAAAGAAGAGAAATGAATTTTACACACAAAAAAGATTAGATGAAATAAAGAAAAATATGAAAGGGTGTGATTCTTATGTGATCAATTCTAGGAATCTAAATTCAGAATGCAGTTTAGTGGTTGTTAGCCCCTTTCAATCACTATAGAGCTGATAAAGTCAATTTTAAGATATTAAAAGATAAAAAGTGAAAATTACACTTGTATGCATCCATGTGGAATTAGTTATATTTAGTTAGGGTTGATAGTAATGAAATTTTTGCATTAAAAACAAAATATTGCAACCAGGAGGTGGGGCGGGGGGGAGGGGGACGTTGAAAGTGTCAACAATTTGATGTAATGACCAAACACTTTATGAAAGGATTCTTCAAGCTTATTATTGAGAGTAAGTACTCCCTGTTTATGATTATGTGATCAAATGATATGGTATAAATAAATGGATTATTTATAAGATTTATTCTTCAAATGTCTTGATCCTTACATTAATTTTATTTTTCTATCTGATATATGCATTATTAATTATCAGTGATTAATAACCTATGTTGATTGGTTTATATTAGTCCCTTATTTTCATATCTGATATTTAATATCACATGTTGTGGCTTTGTTCAGTCGATGAATTTTAAAATATCTCTATATTATTGTTGAGTTTTTTTTCTTTATTTCATTTTTCTTTCTTAATCGCATTTATCTAAGTATGTTTTTTTTTTTTGCATGTATGAGTGGATCATTGTTAGAATTCATAAAATTTTAGAAGATTTACTTTCTTTAATGTTATTATTTTTTGTAGGATTAAAATTTCTTCATGAAAGTATTTTTTTTGCTAACCCATCTAGATTTTATTTTGGCTAATTTACTTTAAAAAAAAAGAAAATAATTGTACATTATGTTATCTTACCTTTATATATCAATTCTTTGAAATATAATGTAAATGGATTTTTTTAGATATCATCAGTTAATAATATTTTATGTAACCAATAAATATTTGAAGTATAATTAAGGGATACCCCATTTGGTTAAAGATCCAGCTTTAACCTTCAAGGAGTTTAACGACCTCCATAGAGTTCCTTGGCCTTATTCTAAGCACTAGAAACAACCTTAGGACCAACAAAATCAGAGAAAGAGTGGTGTTTAGTGCCATGATAAGCTATATTTATTGTATTCACTATTATAGTGTTACTAGTTCTAGCAAGAAGAGGCATAGGTGAGTGGCCCCAATGGGAGGAGGAGATGCAAAGACAATGTCCCCAGTTATAAGGGGTACGTTGGATTTTACCACCATACATATGATGAAGTGTATGTACATACAGTGATGGTCCATAGAGTTTTTCATGTGGGAGTCATGGGAGGGTCCCATATATTGTCTTGTAAATTTTATTTTGATGGAGCCTTTGTGATGGCTACTGCAAATGTATCAACACACACACACACACATACATATACCTATACACACATGATTCATTGATGATTTATGGTTTCTATGTTTATGATGTGATGATGTTTGTCTTTAGATGCATGTGTATATGTGTGTGTGTGTGTGTGTGTGTGACGGTGTGTGATGGTGTGTGTGTGTGTGTGTGTGTGTGATTGATGAAACAAATGCTAAACACGCAGCTATTGAATTATGATGAATAATGTGTTAATGCAATAAATGTTAGTCAATAATTTCATTTGTTTTCTTGTCTACAAATTGTTTATGGCTTCTAGGAATATGCGTGAATGTGATGGATTCAAAATTCCTAGATAATAACCAAAATTGTGGGTACTTTTGAAATAGCATGGATAATGTACACGGTAAACAATATTAAACTACGAGATGTTGAAATAGGAGTCAAGTAAGGTACTAAGGTGAAAAATGTGAAGGTTTGTGGCATTGGATAATAAATTGATGACCAAAACATATGTTTCTTGATTATTCATGGTTAGCCTAATACATACACCACTTGAGTGGATTAGTATCTAAGAGGGTGAAAAAATGGTCGAAATTGTAGATGAAATATTTTGGGATCATATACTAGCACTGCCAATGAAATTGATGTGATACATTAGAAAATGATTCATATTAAAAATGAAAAGGATGGGATGGATTGGGAGAAATAGTGCATAATCCAAATGTGCAAAAGAAGAAAAAGAAAATAGTGTGCAAACAAGAAGAGATGCACATCAAGCTAACCGTTTAAGGTATAGTCCATTGATTGGGTCCTTAATACAAGTTCCATTAGGACTGGTCAATATTTATACATCTTGTATAAGGGAATATTTTATGATAAATTTATCATTCCACAAAGTTTCAAATTTTATGGACCCCAAGGTTTCTTTTGAAACATCATGCTAACAGGAAATCACCCTTGTCAAAGAAATTAGGTTTAATGTTGCAACTAGAAGTGGTTGTGGATCACTTCTTAGTGTCTTAATTGTTTTGGAAGAAAGAGTGTTTATCCTTATCAACTATTTCTAAGAAATGGGGCATTGTTATAATGGAGCAGTGTTTGGAAAAAGTTCCAATATAATGCACAACATAGGTATCTCACTCTCAATCTGTAACATTACTTCCATTCCATGAATGAGATTGAAAGGGGTAAAATTGGTGGTTGTTTTAACTATAGTAGAATAGCCCCAAAGGGAAGAGAAAAACGTGTGACGCCAATTGGTTTTTTGTTTCATCAACCATGTACTATAACATAGTTGTGAGACTTTGTTGATGACTTCCACTTTCCTAAATCTACCTCAGGCTGAAGGAAGGCAGAGTTCAGGGTAACATCAAACCACGCTCAGTCTGGTAGCTAGCCCTACCAAAACAGGAGAGGGCTCTCTCCAGGTCAATCCCAGCAAAAATAATCAATAGGGCTTGAGATGACTTGAAATGAAAGCTAATTTTAGGCTAGGTATATAAGTGAAGGAGTTTGATTGTGTTTTTGGGGGTTTTTGTTGGATCAAAGGGAAAGGCAGTTTTGGGTGCGGGGATTAGGCCTAGTTTTTGCAGAGTTATGATTGGGGCAAGGAAGGCAATTGTTTTGATGCTTTAGATTGAATGAATGGATGGATCAGACCGGTGAGGAGCTGAAGAGGGCAAGAGGGTCTCAAGAGTCCTCCTCAAACATATGAAAACATGGAAAATTAAACAAACTGAAGGCAGAGCAAAGCAAGCTAATGAATTCCACCTTTAACACTGATTTGTTTAATTTAAGAAGAAAAGAGAAGGGAAAATGATACACATAAACATCAGTGAAATTACAATTACATAGAGAAAAACACCATCAAAACACAGAGCCACATGGATCCCAAAGAGTGTTGCAAACCTTGGTCTATTCCTTTGCCAAAAGTGCAGAGATGAAATGTACAATGAAGTGCCAAGCAATCCCAAGTGTCCAACCCTGAAAATGACTGAGAATATACATGATATAGACAATCCTAACTCATTCCCATGCCTCTATGGGTCGAGCTCATCATTCTAGGAGCTGTTTCAACCATATCTAAACTAGGAACTAAAAAATAGGCAATGAAACAACTTGCCTCTATATGATAGGAAACTGATCCATTCACTTACATTTCACTTTTTAGTGAATGAATCTACTAAGATAAGTAAAAATGTGCCAAAATTACATCATGGTCATGAAATTACATCAAGGTACATCAAGAGTTACATAAAAAAGTGAAACTGGCCAAAACTAGGCGAAATTCTGAGCTGCTGAGTGAAAAATAGAACAAATTTCTCTATGCGTCGCGCCTGGAATCTCTATGCGTAGAACAAGTTTGAGGCTGATTTTGAGGCCCTTCCCGAGGTCCAAATTGAGTGCAGGATAGCTCGTTGGAAATCCCTGCCTGCCTACTTTCCAACCCAAGTGGAATTTCTGGATTTGGTTGCCATTTTCCCCTCCAAAAATCAATTCTCCCAACACTGCTTCCTGTGAGTGCAAAAAGTGGCAGAAAGGCCATTTTTAGGGTGTTTTTGACCCTTTAGGCAACCCAGAACTTGATGAAATCCTTAGGTAATCCATAAGCATGCATACATTTTGATGAAAAATCCAAAAATGCAAAGTTTTCCCCCTGAAGAGCTGCCAATTATAAGCGCGCACCAAGTGGCGCTACGCATCGGGCAGGAAAATATGTTTTGTGACCAAAAAATTCAAAATTGACAAAATTTTTCCCAAATTTCTTGAAATTTGGGCTGAAGGTCCCTCATCAGGTGCTATGCTGGGCCAAAGGAGCTTCGGCCAAAATTTGGAGCCTATCATGCCTTTTTCGACGTTTCAGTGCCCTCCTTAGCCTTGCCTTCAGGATTTTGATCCTCGCTTTGCAAACATGATTGCGCGCCCAATAGTGGTTCTTCATGTGCCTGAGCATGTTCTTCTCCTTGTTTTCCTTCTCCAACAACTTCTCAAGATGAATGTTGACCCTCTCAAGCCAAGTCTCTCTATCAGCCTCGATCTCCCACTCAATAGGTGTCATCTCGGTTGGGCTTCTTCGAGCAGCTTGCCGGTTCTCACGGATGTTTTGCAACTCCATGATCGTCTGTTGATCCTCCAACTACTTGTTCCGCTGCTCCAGATAGTTTATGATCCATTGAGCTCTCTGAAATTTGTCGGTCAATGTGTCTATCTCAGCCTTCTGCTCCTGAATGATCTGTCTCAGTTTTGAGTTTGGAGAGCTCAAATCCTCATCAATCAATATGAAATCAGTATCCTGGCCTCCTGAAGGGCCCTCATCCTACATAGGCCTCTTACCTCTGTCCTGTTCCTGTACCTATGTTGCTGATGACGGCAACGAGACCCCTTCCACCTCGGGTGGAGATAGTACTCGTCGGGCTGCTGCAAATAGTGCTTTGTGCCTCTCTGATAAGTAACAAACACTGGCACACTGATAGGCTCTGTCTTGGGACCTTCAAACTGATGTGAAGGTTCACCTGCATCATGGACAACCTCCGGAGGAACCTGAGGAGCTGTAAAGAAGTCATGGGAAATGAACTCCTCCCATGCAATACCCTGTAATCCAAGCTGATGTACAACAATGATCTTGATGAGCGCATAGTGACAAATATTGTTGTACTGCTGCTCGGGAGTCTTCTTCTGCACAAGAGTGGTCATTATCTCAATGTTCCGGCACATGAAATAAGGTATGTTCATCATCTTCACTCTCATGAAATGCATCAATAACCTGATGTGGTATTCATAGAGGCGTGAGAACCGGCCCTCACAACTGAAGTATCTGATAATGAGTCTCATCAAAGGCGCATAGAATTCCTTCAGGAACCAGAATGGGAATACCCTGCTGAGCTGTCTCACATAGCTAGGCCTGATGTATGGTTCATAATGCACTTTGTCCACCTACTGTCTCTTGTTCCACTCTTCACCGACATTAAGTATTCCTGTTGCTTGAGAAATGGTTTTCGGTGTCAAGGTGAAATTTACACCAGCAAGAGTTACCTGACCATCATGAAAATGTAATACAAACAACCGAGCCAACTCCTAATGATGCTGAATCCGAGCAATCATCTCATAGTACTAATAGCATGACTGCTCTCGAAAACATGCCATGGCAAGTGGGCAGGCCTGCATTTGAGTCAATGAGGTGGGCTCTTCTCTCACATGTTTGCCACCTTTACGAGGCCTTCTCGGTGCATGTAGCTCAGTGGTAGAATCACTGTCTTGTTCATATGATGAATCTGTGTCTGTCTCCATAATGTTGCAAGGTCTATGTTTGGCTTGTTGAAAATGAGAATTTGGTACCTTTTTTTTTAATGCCAAATATGTCAAATTCAAATGAGGGACTGTGGGAAATATGGGCAGTGGGAACAATGTGGTTCAGTCAAGTGAAATTTAAAGTATGAGGACAGTCACTTGACTGTTTTGGGAACTTGGGATTTTGGGAATTTTTATAAGTGATATGGGAAGGGGAAAATTATAGGAAATGAATTGGGATACAAGGGAATAGGGGAGGGACTATAATGATAATATGACAGTGAGGGGAGGAGTAAGCAAGATGGGAAATGGAGTTGGAGTATTTTGACACCAAAATGACTTTTAAAACACCATTTCAAAACCCTAAGGAGCAGTTTTAACAAAAGGATAGGGTTTGAATTTTGACATTCAAATTCTCCAAACCAATCTTTCCAACAACATCAAACACTGATCAACGGTAATAGCAAGGTGATTTGAACATACATGGAGCAAATGATACCGAGTGATTTGGAATTTGTTTGGAGGCAGTGACAAAATTCGGGTGTCGGCCCTGTGCGCCGCGCGCACAACCCAGTGCGCTGCGACCCTCCTGTGCGCTGCGCACGTTGTATTTTGCACGGTCGGAAACAGTCTTATGCGTCGCGACCACTATGTGCGCTGTGACCTCCACCCAACGCACCGCGCAGGTACTTACCCACAGTCTCGGCTTCAAACCACTCTTTCGCTCTCCCACAAAGTTCAACTCTGCTCTTTGATAACTCTTGCGTGCAAATGAATTGTTTGAACACAAAAATATCTTATATGGCCATTAGACTTTGATTTTTGATTTGAAATAACCCACTTTCTAATGTTTGAACTTTGACACTTTCACATAACTTTGTTTTTGGCTTCCACTTTGATTTTTTTAAGCTGATGATGAATCTCTTGTCTATTTTTTGCAGGGATAGCTGGCATGGGATTTGGCAAATGCGACCAGGGCTGCGCCTGAAGATCTTCACAACTGAAAAACTTTTGAAAATTACATGGAATTTATTACAAAAGACCAAATTGACGATTTTTCTTCAAAACAAAGTTTTGAAGAAAAAACATTATCAAGTATTGCGATGAAATTTTTGCAATGAAACTTTATTCGAACCTTCCTCATGTGTCTGCTGGCATTATTGGACATTTTGAAGACTAAATTAATGAAAACCTAAACCTAATGAGACTGAAAAACCCTAAAAAGACTCTTTGCCCACCAAAAGACCAAACATTGACTGAAAATGATTTGATGGACTTTGATGAACAGACCTGAGCCAACAGATACAAGACATGAGGGATATGAGAGAAAATACCCTTCCGTCAGATGATCCATGCTCCTAATGGAATGCAGCTGACTGAATTGAATGAGACACCTAAAATGAAATGCAAAAAAAGAGATTTTGATCTCTGACAGAGGGATGAAGAGACTGACTCTAACATCTTAATTGTTTTGGAAGAAAGAGTGTTTATCCTTGTCAACTATTTCTAAGAAATGGGGCATTGTTATAATGGAGCAGTGTTTGGAAAAAGTTCCACTATAATGTACAACATAGGTATCTCACTCTCAATCGGTAACATTACTTACATTCCATGAATGAGATTGAAAGGGGTAAAATTGGTGGTTGTTTTAACTATAGTAGAATAGCCCCAAAGGGAAGAGAAAAACATGTGATGCCAATCGGTTTTTTGTTTCTTCACCGTGTACTATAACATAGTTGTGAGACTTTGTTGATGACTTCCACTTTCCTATCCAATTGTGGGTAGTGTGGGGATGAAAACTCATGAGTGATGTCAAGGAGAGATAAAACTTCTTAGAAGATATCATTATGAAATTGATTTCCATGGTATGAAAGAAGATCTTTGGGGACCCCAAAATAAGTGATGATGTGATTGAGGAAGAAATATGTGGTGAGATTAGTTTTTTTATTGAATGTCGCCATGGATTCGTCCCACTTTGTAAAGTATTTAATGATGACTAAAATATACTTATGATTGTGAATAGAGAGGGGATTGTTTGTCATAAATCCAATTCACCACTTATAAAAGATTCCAACCATGAATGAAAAGTTGACATTTGGTGCATCACTTAACAACTTGAATGAAATCATCAAAAAATGTAGGCTAGAAACTAGTGTGGAGCACTTGTTGGGTGGTGGAAAACCCTAATATATGCCCCCCACATGCTCCACTATGAAATTCATTGAGAACGCATTTGAGGAATTTAGCTATAATTTAAATATCTTATACCATTCACCACACCATGAGGATAAGTTCCTTCTTACTCCTACGAATGCCATTTTATATTGATCATCATGGCATATTTGGATTTGATTATAACTCAAAAAAAATTCCATTAAGGAGAGGGCTTCATGCCTAGTGAAAGCATCGATGATTTGGTCGATGAATGGAATTAGAAAATTGTATTTAGCACATGCTTAGTTTATATCTATAAATTTAGTATAGATTTGAATGGTACCCTGATTTATCATCATAGGGACTAGATTAAACACTGAAGAGGTATAAGATAATTGAATTTTTTATCTCGGACAAGTGTCTTCCACATTTTCTTGTTGCCTATCATGCGGGAGAATGTCCAAAAAGAGGTCCCCAGGACATTAAATTTAATTTATAAAGATAAAGTGAGTTTTGTTAATTATTAATGAATAAATTGACTTAAAGTGATTTAAGTATTGATAATGAGAGATTACATCACAACCAACGATCTTAGTAGTTTAGGATTTAATATGAGCCATTAGATCTAGGTTTAGGGAAAATTCATAATGATGAGGCATAAAAGGTTATTCTATGGAAAGGCGTCATTATTATTCATTCCATTAATGAGGGGAGAGAGAGACATGAAGAGTTGAAGAAATAATAGAGAAGCAAAAAGAAGAAGGTGTATTTACAAAGAGATTTGGCACGCAAAGCAAGGAGAATGATCCAACATTTATTGCATGTTATTTTGCTATCACTTTGCACAGAAATTGAGGATGAGATAATGCACATGTTTCAAGGCACATTTTTTTATGTATAAATTTTCACATATCGTAAAAACGCAAGAAATACTAGAACAAAACTCGAGCCATTTATTACAATTGTTAGACCATACATGTACATTCACACAACAAAAAATCAACATAGATTTCAAGGGTCTCTGGCATAGGTTTCGAGGTGGTGAAAGGGAATGATTTTTTAGATAAGTACAGTCATTTATGGCTAGAAAAAAAAAATTGTAAACTCATTTCTAAGAGCTCATAATAAAAATTTACTCTCTATTGGATTTCCCTCTGGGTTTTTGTTAGGGGCATTGCCCAGAAATACTTGTCATTTTTTATGAGTTTTTTTTCCTAGTTTCCACTTAGTATTTGAAGTAAATGATTCAATGTGTTTTCATTTATAAGTTCAGTTTATGCATTTATGAATAAATATTAAATTTTGATAATAAATAAAAATGTGAAAACTTAGTGAAACTAAAAACCATCATATTGAGCCAAGGAAAATTTACATGGTATCCAAGCATTGTTATTGAATGGGGAAGCCCAATAGGACCGTTAGGGAGAGTACGACACCAAATAGGTTTTGAAACTATATGTCTTTGGTGAGAAGAATCAATGAATTCGAACCTTCTACTTTTGATGAGGCAATAGACCTGCAGATCTGGAGGGATGCCATGGTGGAAGAGTATTATTCCATCATGAAGAATGGTTTGTGGGAGGTTGTACCAGGACCTAAGGGGAGGCTAGTGGTGACATCTAAGTTGATCTGTAAAATTGAGTATGTTTGTTATGGAAACATTGAGAAGTACAAAGCATGATTTGTGGCACGGGGGTTCTCATAGATAGATGGAGTTAAATATGAGGAGACCTCCACATCAGTTTTGAGATACACTTCGATCAAGGAAATCATTTTCATTGTAATAGAGATGGGTTGTAGGATACATCAGATTGAATTAAAGACAATTTTTCTGAATGTAGTTATACATGATGATCTCTATATCGAGTAGCCACAAGGCTTTGAGGTGCATGGGAGAGAGTCTCATGTGTGCAGTATAAAAAGGGCCTTATATGGATTGAAGCAAGCACTCATATCTTGGTACTCAAGGAATGATACCTACTTGTCATAGATGAATTTTGAGAAGAGTGAGGTGGATCCCAACCTATAATACATAGTGGTTGATGGAGACCCTCTTATTCTCATACTATATGTGGATGATATCTTTATTATATGGTTAGAGAGGCTAATGGCTTATTGCAAGCAAGATCTTGCTCTAGAGGTTGAGATGAAAGATATCAGGTTGATGCATTATTTTTTAGGATTTGAGCTTTGGCAAGAACCAAGATGTATTTTCCTAGATATGGGAAGTATGCAGTTTACATCTCAAAGATATTTTAGATGGAGGATTGTAGGCCTATGTCAACACCAATGATAGTAAACTAGAAGAAGTTGAGTGCTTACGAGGGTGAGATGGTGGATCCCACCTTATGTCATCAGTTGATAGGATCATTGATGTATCGGGTCAACACCAGGACATATTTGTGTTTTATTGTCAACACCCTTAGTTAGCATGTCGTCAAGCTGAGGAGAGTGCACTAGATAGAAACAAAAAATGTGCTTAGGTGCCTTAGGGGTATAATGGATTTTGGACTAGACTATGTGAGGGAATGGAGTTAGTTTGATTGGTTACACAAACTTAGATTGTGTAGGCAATGTAGTGGATATGAAAAGCACTTTAGGGTGTTGCTTCACTTTGGGATCAATCGTTGTGTCATGGTTCAGTAGGAAAAAAAGTTAATGGCACAAAGTTTTTCTAAGGCAGAGTATATGGTAGCTAGTCAGGTGAGTTGTGAGGCCATATGATTTTGCGAGTTACTAGGTGGGTAATATGATCATCAATTGAAGCCTACCATGATTTACTATGACAATGATAGTTGCATTAAACTCTCAAAAAATTATGGTATTTCATTATAGGTCAAAATATATTAGAATCAGATATAAATCATCCAAGATTATCTTCAAATAGGGGAAATTAAACTTTGGTATATATATCCACAGATGGACAGGTTGCAGACATTCACACAAAGTAATTAATGAAAGACAATTTTTTATTTTTTAGACATAAGTCGGACTGGTGAAGAAAAATTTCTTCACTAAGGGGTTTTGAAATTTTTAGCTCTGACAAGTGTCTTCCACATTAGCTTGATGTCTAACATGTGGGAGGATGTCCAAAAGTGGTCCCTAGGACATCAAAATTATTTTATAAAGTTAAAGTGACTTTTGTGAATTATTAATGAATACAATGACTTAACGTTATTTAATTTATGATAATGAGAGATAAGTCACAAATTTAGATCTTATTGGTTTATGATTTAATCTAATCCAATAGACCTAGGTTTAGGGAAAATTAATAATGATGAGACATAAAAGAATATTCTAGGGAAATGCATTATTATTATTCATTGCATTAATGAGGGGAGAGAGAGAGAGAGAGATGTGGAGTTGAAGAAATAAGAGAGAAGCAACAAGAAGGTGTATTTACTAATATATTTGGCATGTAAACTAATGAGAATGACCCAACATTTATTGCAGGTTGTACAACATTTATTGTGGGTCATATTCCTATTATTTTGCACAGAAATTGAGGCTTATTTAAGGCACATATTTAAAAGAAAATTTTGTGTGTATAAATCTATACATACCATACACAAATTTCAGGAAATAGTGTCATAGAAACCAAGGCATTTAGTGCAATTGTCAGACCATCCAAGTTGTACAATTGTACAAAAAAAAATCATCATAGATTTCAAGGGTATTTGGAAAATATTTGAAGGTGGTGAAAGGGCATGATTTTTTATATAAGTACACTCATTTTTTGTTGGAAAATTTTTATTGTAACATCATTTTTATTGGATCTCATAATAAAAATTTACTCTCCCTACTGGTTTTCCCTTTGGTTTTTTTCTAGTGGCATTGCCCAAAAATTCTTGTGTCATTTTTTATGGGTTTTCTTTCCTAGTTTACGCTCAGTATTTGAAGTAAATGGTTAATTATTTTTTCATTTATAAGTTCAGCTTATGCATTTATGAAAAAATATTAAACTCTAACAAGAAATAAAACTGTGAAAATTTATTTAAACTGAAAACCATCATATTGATTTAAGGAAAATTTACATGGTATCCGAGCATTGATACTAAATGGGGAAGCCCAAGAGTCTTTGGGGGTCCTATTGGAAATACTGATAGGGAGGGTGAATCAATATTCCTTTCAATTAGTATTATTTTTAATCTTTCAGAGCATTAGTTAATCTTCAAATATTATCAGTGTTTGTACAATGATAGCAGTAAACAAAAGGAACACAATTGCACACGGTTTTTAAGGTGGAAACCCTCTCCGGGACAAAAACCACCTGAATGATTTTCTAATAATTCTTTAATATTCAACTCCAATTGAAAATAAAGCTCCAACTTCCTAGAATCTATAAAAGCATTCTTCTCCAGCTCCCACTGGATGGATGCTCCCAACGCCCGAGATTTTTCAGTAGTCAACTAAAAGGATGCCCCAACACCCAATTAGCTACAACTCACCCTAGCACCACCCTACCACCCTGAATTTTTCACAGGCTTGAACCTGTTGGTGACATCATGCACCAGCCTAGCGCCACCCTACCACCCTATAGAAGAATAAAAGAAGAATGGGCTCTTGTACCAGGGAAAATGGTCTACTTTACAATGATATAGAATGATGTAGAAGAAGAAGACACACTAGACCATAACCCCAACTATAACAAAACCACCTAATGATGATCCTAGACCTCCCGACATTTCCTCTTCAACTCTTGGCAGACAGACACTTGTACAATTTTTACAATGATGCATTTACAATGACTTAGTACAATGATACCTTTATAATGACTGTATGCAGTGTTGCCCACTTGAAGACTTCATGTGGTGAAATTATTTCTGCTATTTTGCACCTTGATTTTTGCTCTTGTCATGCTACCCTCTACTTCACCTTGCTTTTCTTTTCTGCCCTAGAAAGTCTAGTCCTTTGCAACTCTTGACAACACATGATCTAGCTTTTTCTTGCCTTCTAGGAGCTCGATATTGAATCTGGTGTATCTCTGTTATTTTAGATCCCTAATATGTGATTTGTGGTCCTATAGTATTCCTCTGAGTCTTCTTTCCAATGCCATGGGTTTGACCCAATTTGGATTCTTCAAGAGAGATTTATGCCCAATCTCTCACAATGCCCTAATTATGGACTGGTTCAGTAGAGTGAACTTGTATGGTGTACCACGTATCACTGTTTCTTCATTCGGCTCTGAAATTGATACAAATAAAACTAAAGTCCGTGCTCTATCCGTCACTTTTTACAGAATTCCAATCTGATACTCAGAGAGTGAGCTATGATGATTTTCCCAAGGTCACTTCTTTGAGATGAAGTTCAGGAGCCTGCAAAAACACTGACTTCCACAGATCATATCTCCGAAAATATTTTGTACCTTGATCTTAAATTTTTACAGGAGCTTTCTCGGGATTTTGGCTTCACCACATAAAAATTTCAGCTTCTAAGCCTTCGTAGAAAAAAAATTATAACACAAATTCCACGATGACCTGTTTCAGGTAGCGAAATCCTTGCATGAGGAGGATATGAGGATCACAATTTATATAAATGCTTAGGTTGAGAGGGTATTAAACAAGTGAACGTGGGAGGTATTTTAGGAGCTTAAAAATTATTAATTATTGACTTTTCAATGACCCATGCCACAACCCCATGGGGTTTTAGCCCACTAACTGGGGTTACAAACTTCAAACATGAATATCTCTCAAACCGTGAAGAATTACATGGCATGCCATATATCAACGAAAACATCTCGACAAGTGGAAACCATAAAAAATATTATTGACCCAGAATATAGTAATTTGGTAGGTAAAAATTACCATGCAAGATCAGGGTAACCCCTGTTGCTGCTTGGGTTGACATCAATGACAACCATTGATCAACAGGTCCCAAGAGGACTGTCAGGGATATTAAGGTACTAGAGAGGTTTTACAACTATATGTCTTTAGACAGTATCATCTGTGAGTTCAAGCCTTTTACTTTTGAGGAGGAAACAAACTCGTAGGTTTGAAAGGATTCCATGGTGCAAGAGTACAATTTCATCATGAAGAATGATTTATGGGATGTTGTACCGAGACCTAAGGGGAATTCAACAATGACATGCAATTGGATCTAAAAATAAAGCATTTTGGGGATGAAAACATTGAGAAGTACAAAGCATGATTTGTGGCATGGGGGTTCACACAGATATAGGGAGTTAACTATAAGGAGACCTCCACACTAATTATGAGATACACTTTGATTAGGGTAGTCTTTTCTATTGCAGTAGAGATGGGTTAGAGGATACATCATATGGATGTAAAGACAACTTTTCTTAATGGAATTATATAGGAGGAGGTGTATATCGAGCAACCACAAGGCTTTGAGGTGCATGGAAGAGAGATTCATGTATGCATGATAAAAATGGCCTTATATGTACTGAAGCAAGCTCTTATATATTAGTACTTAAGGATCGATACCTACTTGTAGCAAATGGGTTTTCAGAAGAGTGAGTTGGATACAAACCTATACTACATAGTGGTTGATGGAGATTTTGTTATTCTCATACGATATGTGGATGATATCTTTCTTATAAGGTTAGAGAGGCTCATGGCTCGTTGCTAGCGAGATATTTCTTTAGAGTTGGAGATGAAAGATATCAGGTTGATGCATTATTTTTTTGGATTGGAGGTTTGGTAGGAACAAATACATATTTTTCTTGCATTGGGGAAGAATGTAGTTGACATCTCGAAGAAATTTCATATGGAGGATTGCAAACCTATGTCAACACCAATGATAACCAACTAGAAGAAGTTACGCACTTCTAAGGGTGATATGGTGGATCCCACATTATATCATTAGCTGATAGGATCATTGATGTATCTATTCAACACAAACCCATATTTTTTTTTGTACTCAACACCCTCAATCAATATATGGTTGAGATAAGGATAGTGCACTAGCTAGAAAAAAAAATGTGCTTAGTTATCTTAGGGGTATAATGGATTTTGGACTAAACTATGTGAGAGGGGATGGAGTCAATTTGAATGGCTACAGAGACTTACACTGCAAAGGAAAGGTAGTGGAGAAGAAAATCACATTAGGGTATTCTTTCAGTTTGGGATCAGTAGTTGTGTCATGGTTCAACATGAAGAAAAATTCAACGGCACTGAGTTCTACAGAGGCAGAGTATATGGTAGCTAGTCATGCGAGTTGCGAGGCCATATGGCTTCACAAGTTATTGATCAGGTTATTTGATCAACAATTGGAGCCTACAATGATTACTGCGACAATAATAGTTGCATTAAACTCTTAAAAAAAATAGTATTTCATGACAAGTCAAAACATATTAAGATCTGATACCACTTCATCTGAGATTATATTTAGAGAGGGGTAGTTGAACTTCGATATTTGTCTACAAATGAGCAGGTTGTGGATATTCACACAAAGTCGTTGATGAAAGTCAAGTTTGTTTTTTTCAGACATAAGTTAGGAGTAGTGAAGAATACTTTCCTCACAAATAGGGATTTTGGGAATTTTTAGCTTGGAAAATTGTCTTTCACATTGGCTCGGTGTCTAGAATGTGGGATAATTCCCAAAGGTGGTCCCTAGGACATCAACTTTGTTTTATAATGTCAAAGTGACTTTTGTGCATTATTAATGAATGAAGTGACTTAAAGTGATTTAAGTGGTGATAATGAGATATTATATCACAATCGTAGATCATATCGATTTAGGATTTAATATGATGTTGGACCAAAGATCACATTGAGAGGGGTAGTGAATCATTGTGGCAATAATTATACAATTTTACAACCTTTTATCAATGAAAAATTATGTAGCAATATACCATAACTAATTGCAACATATAAATAAGCATAACAATGCATCAGTAGGACATTATCACATCAACATCACATCAAAAATCCATCACATCAACACAAGAGGACACAATATTTTACATGGAAACCCATATGAGTGAAAACCACAAATTCTACTTCTTCTTCAGTTCAGTACATAGATTTGTAGGCACTGGCCCACTGTAGGAAACTAACCCCAAGATATGAAAGTTGCTACTTGATTTAGGATAAAACATGATTGAAGCACCTATCTCAAAAATGTGCAAGCAACACCTCAATATAAGCTACAACCTGATTGAGGCACCAACCTCATAGACGAGCAAGATTTGACTTGCTCTAGGCTCCAGCCTGTTTAACGTATCAACCTTTATGATGAGAAATTTTCTACTTGCTTTAAGCTCCAACCTCAATGGAGGAACCAACCTCATTCTTCAACTTCTTGTGGAACTCTTTTCAAAATATTTCAAATTGGATCCACGTGCTCTTTAAACAATACACATATTTAAATTGAACAAATTTTTGTTTTCATATTGCTCTCAATACCCTATCATACCTTGTCCAAGCTTTGTTCCAACCTACTCAATATGGCCACATAAAAATCATCTCGAAACTCGTTTCTTCCATATAATCAAAATCAATTATAACATGCTCATAAGCTCCCAAAACATATAACTAAGATTTTGATCATCTAAAATATATCAAAAAGTCCTTTCATGCCTTCAAAAATGTTCACTTTTGAACCTTAATCACCATGTTTCTTCCACAATCCAATTTGGCTCAAATATTAGTCCATAAACTCTCAAAATTCATTTAAAACCATATATTAAATTAAATGTTCTACAAATAGACCCTTTGACAATGCATTCTACAAAATTCCTATTTTCTAGGAATCTATTCTATAAAATGCGCAGTTCCAACCACTAACAATTCAACAAAATGAAATTTCGAGGGAAGAATAATAAAAAATCACCTGATAATCATCGAGTTCAAACCTAGGTCTTTTCTAACACACTACATATGTACACCAATCTACCCGTGCTATGTTACTTTACATACCATCACTTGGTCTTTGTTTTGTTGTAATGATCATCCTTCCAAAGAAAGAGCGTCACGATTTGACCTGGGGTCTATCCACAACCAAATTCAACCTTATATCATTGCCCCACGACCAATTTTTTTGTTCCTACTTACGTGTCTCAGCTTGTAGTCATCTGACGTGTAGTGATTAGAGAGTAACCTTCCGGCCTTAAACTAAACAACACTTTGATGACGCATGTCGTGATTGGGCAAAACAATGAAACAATTAACATTTCCCCTCAGTCTCATGCCAATTAATGTGACAAAGAACGATGCCCCTTGAGCTCTGACCAATACCAGAGAATAATGATGCTAAGCAATATAATAGAGAATGACACCCCTTAGGCTCATTCCAAGCAATGTAACAGAGAATGACACCATTAGCCTAATTAATGTGTCCTGAATCATCAACCTATTTATGCATATATATGTTATTTACATTCCAAGGATTGAATAGTGGTGTTACATTCCCCTCCCCCTTATTTAGAAATTGTCCTAAGCACATTATATACAATAAATTATCTAAAAAGATGAGGGTATTCCTCCCTCATTGTGTCCTCATACTCCCATGTAGCATCTTCAAGACCAAAACGGGTCCACTACACCTCTACCAAGACAACCTTGAAATTTTCATCCAAAATCCATGTTGGTTGGACCTGAAAGTCTCCCTCGAGCTCCACCTAAATCACATGGTTAGCATCAGGAAGATACTTTTTAAACAATGAAACATGAAAACATTTTGAATGTGCGTGTATGCTAGTAATGCAATTGTATATGAAACCAAACCAATCCTTTCCAGGATTTTAAACAACCCAAAATATATTGGTGTTAACCTTGCACAACTACCTAATTTCCTGGAGCTTTTCCTTGCATTCACTGTCAAGAAGACATGGTTGCCAATTTTGAATTCCTTGTTTGGCTTGTTATTGTCTGCAAAGTTTTTCTGTCCATCCTAGGCAGTCCTCAAATTATGTTTAATTTTTACTACCGACTCTTCCATTTCTCTGAGAAAATATGGACCAATAATGGATTTATCAACTGAATTGTCCCAACTCACTGGTGTGTTGTGTTAGTATAAAATTTCTTGGAAGGTGTACCAAAAATATATCACTTAAGTCACAAGTGACTAGTGACCCTAACAACAATTGTGGTTGCTTATACTTTAGATCTGCAATAAATATGTGAGAAAAACCTGCAGAAAGATAGATGTATGCAAATCTAAAAGAGCAGCAGAAATAAATTCGATGTAAAAACTCAATCTTGGAAAAGCTTTGAAAGGAAAATATTTATATTAGTGACACCTGGTGAAGGATATTTACAGAGAGTCGTAAGTCCCCCTCAATGGGATGGGTCCTTTGATGTTCTCGTCACTTCAGTATTCATATCTTCTTTGCTCTCAAATGTGTAAAAACTCAAACAATGTAGAACTAAAAAATGGGAGCTCGAATGGTATGTGACGATAATGGTGGCGATGATAATGATCATGGTGAGAATTGGATGAAAAACCCTCTTATTTATAACAAAGTATAGGGTTGATCTCGAAAATGGAGAATAATAAAATATTATTGAACAAAATCTAGATCTAACCACTTGTAATACTTTATTATATTTTTTGAGAGGGAAAAGATATTTAAAATGGTTAAATATTTTTATTTAGAAATAATTGCCAAATAAAATGATTTATTAATTATTTCGCGAATAATAAGAAAGGTGTGAAATAAAATAATTATTAAATAATGATTTGACAATTATTCCAAGGATGGAAATAAGGGAAAGTAAATAAATTATGATTTATTTAATTATTCCTAGGTGATTTAGTCAAATGTGACAAGGAATGATTATCAAACAACGATTTAATAATTATTCCTAGAGAAAATTAAATAAATAATGGTTTATTTAATCATTCTCATGGGATTTAATCGAAAATAACTTAATAAAAGTGGTTTATTAAATTATTTCTTATAGTGAAAGTGATTTTGTTATGGTAAAATTAAACTCACATGGTGTATTTCAATCCACCTAGTTAGAAAGGACTAGGTGACCATTTTGTGGTGATAACAAATTCCCCCCCAACATACGAGCATTAAGAGAAAATCGAATGACCGAAATACATTGTAAGTTACACTTCTACAAGACACCAAAGGGAAGTCAAAGAGAGTGAGAGATTACTATATCAATGAGAGGAAGGAGCAAAATGGAGGGGGAGAGACCTACTAAACTGATATAAGTCTTCTTTTATGTGTGAGTACATGATCTCAAATGAGGCGAGGGAGGCATATCCATACCCACCGAGATAACTGAGTACAAATAATTATGGTGAGCCCAACAATGTGGGAATGAACTACAAAGTACATAACACATGATCCATTGACATCAATGGGCCAGGATGTAATACAATGAATCCCATATACATAATGCACCTGGAAAAACATAGGCCAGGACTGAATACAATAACATCTGAGTACATGAGACATAATTCCCCTCAAGCTGATATGGGGAGGGGGGACTACAACCAAAGAAGCCCTACTGAAAAGAAAAGGGCTCTAAATATTTGAATGGATCATTTGAATGAGACATGCATGTTGTGGGCATTGTAAGTGACTGGAACTGAACCCATCAAAGCTCTGGAATTGCATCTAAGACTGGAGCATAATCTGAGGTCATCAGAGAATGTGGGGGAATACCTAAAGGGCCACCCCCTCATGAGTTCTAAAACATCTCACACACACCTAGGAACCACTGATACAATCTGTTGGATCACGTGACCATCAAGTGTACGAATCTCAATCGTGCAATAATGAGTTGGGGTGGAGCACATGAGAAACAACTAAGTCAAAGGGAAATGATGATTCCCTTTTCTTGATCTGAGGCACCGAACAATGATAAAATTTGGAACTAAGGTACACTGCCCTCAAGACCATTCTTCTAGAATGAATGTGTTGAAGTCCACAGAAGAGGGCCCATCAGATCTGAGCCAATAAGAAATCCTCAACTAAGGCACGAGGGAACATAGTAAAGTGATTGATGGACTGACACCAAGGATAATAATGGAGGAAGATAAACTGAGAGGTGGACTGATGACTTCCCTTGTTAGAGCATAAAATGCATGGTTTAACTAGTAGTGACTGACTCGATTCCAGAGGGGATGGTCAAGTACTCAGACGAAAGTTTTTTGATGGCAGACAATATAGTTGGAGGTAAATAATAGCAACACAGGATGAATGTGATGCAAATATGAATGAATTACTGTAACATGACATAATGGGACTCAGAAAAGACTCCATAAATGCAAGGGCGACTCATCTTGGATGCTTTAAACAAGGGTGACTCGATGATGTTGTCACAGAGGATAGGCCCAGCGAGACCATAAAAACATGAGTAAATAAGGGTTACCCATAACGAAAATCGACACACGAGACAAAAAGTGCCAAGGCAAAGAGGTACCGAAGTACAGGTAGCTCATATGATGAAATTCGGTTTGAATTGGCAGCAAAGCAAAACTTCATGGAAAAATTGGCTTCCGAGTGAAGTGTAAAATTACCAAAAACAAAGAAAGGCCCATTATAGAAATTGGTGAGAGATTTCCAATGATTCTGACGGTTCATAAAACTTAGCTACGGTTTGGTCGCAATGGGAGACAAAAAAACTAGGGTTTTTCCTATAAAAGGGCATTTTCCCTCTAAATTCAATTCATTTGCTAAGTGAGATGTGGAGAATTTCGAGAGGAGGAGAAGGCCCTAAATCTTGTGGAAATCCTAGCAAACAAACCGATCGTCATCATTAGGATCTGTGAGTTGGAGGTAGGTGGCATTACTCATCAAAGGATGGCCTTGATACTTCTTGGAAGGATGGTTGTTGGTGAAGAATCAAGGTAAGAAAGGAATATAGGAATGAACTACTAGAAAAGGTCTAGGATCATCCCCGCCCACCCAATAAAACATGGGGACTAGATGGGAAATGTGGAATCACATAAGGTAGACTATTTGAAGATGTGGTATCAAGCGTCTATGATATGTGATGTGTATATGGCTCGCCAGAGAGGCCGATGGGACAAACTATCCAAAGGATGGGAGGATAATTGACCAAACCTAGATCGTTGGGGTCTAGGTCGATACTTATGTTTCAAGTGAGAAGGTAGCCAGGGGTTCCATCATGCCCCCAAGCATATGTAATGGACGGAGTGATCAAGTATGCAAAGGTGGGAATGATTCCCCTAGATAGAGGAGTTTGTGGGGCACCATTGTGTTCCAAATGCTCAAATAAGCGATTCAAGCATTCAATCCAACTGGCACGAGGTCCTATAATGTATAATGAAAAAATTTAGGGGCATACGTGCCCCTTAAGCATTTTATGGACATGCCAGATGTATTTAGACTAGTGGAATCCAAACACATTTTGATGATGTGGTGCACCATTTGTTTATGTTATAGTTGTCTTCTCATGGGAAGAACAAATAGATAAAGTTATAGAAAGGAAATAGTGGATTACCAATCTCGTTTGGTACTGCATATATGAATCAAATGGACTGAATTTATGGGTTTGCATACATGGTGTTAGTATACCCAAAAGTGGCTTCGAATATAATGGTAGGTGCTCACCTAGAAAACACTATGGTTGAACAACAACATATTCTAAGAGACTAGGTTGTTGATGTAAAATGGAGGAATGGTTAAGTGGATCATCACTATCGTGATCTGAAGTGATATTATAATCTAGATTTTCTTCTAAATGAGAAATAATAATGGTACTAGATTCAACACTACTAGATGCACTAAGAGGGTTGGGGAGAATTTCTTCTCCTAGACTCTTAAATATGGATGCCCCCTTACCCAAACATTGTGTGGTAACATAATGGCCACAAGGTGAATGTGGTTCGAAGTAAGGGTTATGGAACCAATCGACCTCACTATGGACGAAGTATTTAGACTCCACAACATATTGATCATGGATGTGTTGTGAAAGGAAATACACACGATGGTACATATCATCCCAAGGATAAGATGTGGTCACGGCTTCCATGATGTCCTCATCTAAATGAAAGATGAGTAGATTGGAGGAAGAAAAACCACTTGATGTGGAGGAACTACCTGAAGCATCATCATGAGAGAGAAGGTTCACATGCGCATCGACAACAGGAGGGGACGAATGACTAGTAGATGGTATATCTACCGATGTTAAGACTTCGGTATCCGATGAAAAAAGTTCGACCGAATCAGTATGGAGAACTCCAAAAGAGTCTCCAGATGAGGATCTCATGGATGACGACAGGTAGAGAATAGTAGTAATGTTATCTGTCATCTTGACATCAGGAGGAGGAATCACAATCTGTGGTTCTTGATCTAGCTTAATAAGGGTGCCAGAATCCGCAGGTAAAGAAGTGGTGGGTTCATTACGAGCGACATCCATTTCACAAAGTGTCTGAAGGGCATCACAAAAATATTCGAGACGATTACAGTGATGGGAATAGTGGCCAAATTTATCGCACAAAGCACAAGGGTCATTTGTTTGTAATGAGTTGTTTTTCTTAGCTGACTTAGGTAAGGTAACATGGACCTTCGGGATGTTAAAGTCAGGAAATGTATCGTCGACCACCTCTTTGAGATGAGGGAGTTTAGGACAATTATTGGTGGCATGCCCAAAAACATCACACAAAGCGCACAAATTTTTCAGCTTTATAGGCTTAGGAGGAGTTGAAGTTGTTTGGAGTGCCTTGTATTTATTTCCCTTTCTCTAGGCTTTGCCTCCCTCACTAGATGCTTTCACAACATGTCTAGGTGACTGTTAAGTTTTTTGTGGAATTGAAGCAAAATAAGGGGAAGGTACAATTGGTTGTGTTAGGATCTTATAATAATAGGATTCATAATTTTGATTTGAATTTGATTAGTCTTGTAATATGTACATACTTTTCTTTCTGCAAATTGTTTTCCCATATAAGAAAAATAAAAAATGTAAAGAGGGTAAAAGTCTTAAAAGAAAAATCAAAGGACTTGAAAGAAAAAATATCAAAAAAGAATAAGAAAATGGACCCCAAACAAAAAGAGATAAAAATAAAACATGAAAGTGATGCAAATCCAAATGCCACTACTATTTACTTTTTACTACAAAATAAACATTGTGTGTAGCTTGTTAAAATGCCACAATCCATGAAGGTTAAACATCTTAATCTTAACCTTTCATGCTTTAAATTTCATGTTGTTAGATAGAGAATAACGATCTAGCCAAACAGTTTGGAAGATCAGTAGTTAGGTAGAGAATAATAAGGAGCTCAATGGCTTAATCTGAGCCCTTGGAAGAAATAAGGATAGAATTAGTTAGTTTTATTTTTTTTAAAAGAAAAATGAACAAGGGTTTACAAGTTCAAATGCACCCATGAAAATGAAGTAAAAATATTAGGGTAGCAAATGGGTAGTGTTGATCATGCCGGTCTCCTACTGAATTCCAACCAGCAATCTTGCTTAAAGACTCCAGATCCCCCTCTTTTCTGCCTTGAAAAATCATTTGTATGCCTATCGTTGCCTCTTCCCGCCCCCAAACTACATTATGAAAGGCCGCAGATCGCATATTTGAAAATCTATTAGGCCTAGCCCCTTCGGCCAAGCCCCTACGTCCTGTTCCTCCCATATGACCTAGCTCTGAGGCCAGGCGCTGGTCCAAAAAAGCGCTTATCTAAATCAGTCATCGGGAGTGTTTTCGACCATTGATTTCCCGACATCCTACGGTCCACAGCCTGCCTTTCCTGGTGGTCCCTGTGCTCGCTGTCATTGCAAAAACCGGGTGGTATGTATCGCACTGCCTTTCGGCGGTGGGCGGTAATCCTCGTTGGGCCAGCGATTCCATACACTGTCTGCCACTTGTCCCAGCGTACAGTTCCAAAACCGCCGTTCATCGCGCGTTATTGTTCGACGAGAGATGCACATCGATATCACTGTCAACTGTCGGATCTGGAGACCTTCATCGAACGGTTGTCATACTCCGAAGTGACACGAGGGTTAGTCCATGTCAACAGTGCCCCTGGCCCACCGTCTCATTACCCTCCGATGGGTTATCGACCGTCGATCTCATTTGAGATCGAACGGTCTAGATCATCTGCATATCCTGCCATTGACTCGGTCCTCCTCCATGTCATCATCCCACGTGTCTATCGCATTTTTCTCTCTGCCATTCATATATTCTATTCATACGTTATATTTTAATGTTTTACATTTTAGCTCTGGTCAGCCCGTCCGCCATTCCTCCGCTGCATTTTTCTGCCACCCTACGTTGTTTCACCATTTCGCCATGTCTGCACAGCCATTTTCATCGATCCCGCCACGTCCATCATCTTCAGGCTTGGTTTTCTTTAACAAGTTTGCGGATTTTGCAGGTTTACAGCGGTGGAGAACTATTATGATTCACAGTCTCAATTACCGTGATAAAGCACACGTCAAAGGACCATTTTTCAGAGCAGAATTATGAAGAAAGTCCTTGGAAGCCAAATCGACAAGACTTCAATTAAAGAAGCAGGGTTCAAATTTGTCAAACCCTGCAGGGACATTCAAGGCGCTGATTTCACAGATGAGAACATTAATGGAGCAGCAGAGGAAGATCAATGGATAGTTGAGGAATTCAATGTTCGGCGTTGAAGATTTTAAAGCTTCATTCAAAATTGGGAAGGAAGAGGGTGCAATGCACATAAAACAATGCCCTC
Organism: Pinus albicaulis; assembly: GCA_034641835.2. Classification (NCBI taxonomy): domain Eukaryota; kingdom Viridiplantae; phylum Streptophyta; class Pinopsida; order Pinales; family Pinaceae; genus Pinus; species Pinus albicaulis. Next base: position 538,090,362 of record CM076583.1, on the reverse strand, counting down.
AAGGTTTATTTTAGCAGAATTTTCTCTCCAGGAAGGACAGACCGCCCATAAGATTTCTATTTTTCTACCGTGTTCCTGAAGAGATTTTCACCTAGAACATTTATTTCAGGAAGAAGATCACAGAGTACATACTGCCCTACAAAGCCGTCAAAAATTATGGGCGGGCAATTTTTCACCATTTTGCTTTAATGAGATAGTTAAATGTTTACCACCTACTCCCTTTTTGGGCCCTCTTGTTCTCCTATAAAGCTCACGAAGAACAGATAGTTTAGGGTTCCAGATTTTATTAGAAAACTATGCAGTGAAAGGCTTTTTGTATACATTTTGTAAAGCTCTTGTAGGAAGGCTCAGAGCCCATAGGGTCTCAGTGAGGAGGAGTTCTATCTGTTAAAGAGGATTTTGGTCTTTGGTATTTCACAATTTGTAACTTTCTCTTATGTGTTGTTTTAATATGTCATTTCATTTCATCCATGTTTCCTGTATCATGTTTTGGAATGCGAGTGGCTCACTGATTTTTGGTATGGATTCATCCTAGTTGATGCCCATGCTCGGATCAGTCAAGCGCTTTAAATATGGCTCATGCATGATATTTTGTTCCATTATTCATCTAAACCGTATTTCTGCTATGTTAGTTACTTTGGGAGGGTGTTTTTAAAACGCTCCTGTTATGTATGGATTCTTAGATAGGTAAGCCCATGCATGGTGGTATTGTGTATCTGGATATCAGCTCAATGTTGACCAGTATCTTCTCAATATTTCATTCACTACATACAACTTCTGATAACTTATTTCTGTGACATATTACTTGAACCGACCCGCTTTGCAGTAAACTGTCTCTGAATTGTCTGTTGCTTTCATATTAGATTTATGCACTTTGCCTCTGCAGTATCCCTTTCTCCGTGTCAGTTTCTAAGAGTTTGGTCCCATTCTATTTTATTTCCTTGTTTACAGGAGATAGCATGTGAGCTGAAGCTGATAACTTTGTACATTATACTATATGCTCCTTGCTATGCTAAGATGTCATAGGCACTGGTCTATCACAACTCTAGGTTGTCTCTAGGAGCGACAACATCTTTATGGCGTCGTTGTCGGGGATCGAAGTTAAGAAAATAAGAATCCCTGGGCCTCGAAAAATCCTATTCACTCTCTAAGTAGGTGAGCACAGAGAGTTGAGAGTTGTAGATCCCTCACCTTGGCGACTCCACATTTGTTCATTTGATAAATCTATTTGCAGTCCTGGCTCCTCATAAGCCACACCTGAGGTCAGATACGTCTAAGCCAAAGACACCTTTAGTGTCTGACCCTGAAAAGATCATACATAGAAGAAATTGCAGGGAAAGAAAATCAGTCCATTCTGAGATTCCTGAATTCTCTCAAGAAGACTTTCCATCCTCCTCTTCTTAAGATTCTCAATTGCAAATTCCCGACTCCACTGTGGGAGATACTGATTACTATTCAGATAGTCCACCCCAAGGAGGTGTCCAATTTAAAGACAGTCTTCATCCTAATCTGCAGGTCGAAGAGGTTTAGGAAGTCACCGAAGTATTTGTTGTTAACAGACCTTTGTTCCCCTCAACCCCTCAAGCTGCAGTAGAGTATATTCCTATTATTATTCATACTCCACTTCCACCTCCTCCTCCACCATTTACACATCAGACTGTTGCACTACCTCCACCTCCTCCAATGGCTAATGTTCCAGCCTTCTTGATGAATAAATATGCCCCCCTGGCATTACCTCAAGTGTTGAATGATATGCCCCAAGATTATCTGAAGATCTTGCCCATATTCAATGGGGAAAATGAGATTGATGCTCAAAAACATCTTGAGACTTTCTGCTCTTTTGCAGAGAACTTTAATGTTGAACACTTAGATGTGGTCTTAAGGCTTTTTGTCCAGTCTCTTGATGGTGAAGCTCAAAAATGGTTTAAGACATTGGCAGGTCATTCTATTACCACTTGGGATAATATGGAAGATACTTTTCTCAGAAAATGGGGGGAGAATAAATATCATGGACAAAGTCTTACTGACTTTAATACACTCAAGAAAAAACATAATGAAGGGGTGTCAGAATTTATCAAGAGATTTAATAAGTTGTATCTAAGCCATCCTGTTGACATGAAGCCTCATCAAACTGCTGCTAAAGTTGTTTTTGTAGCAGCCTTTGATTTGAAATTTGGTTTCTCTCTCAGAGAAAGAAAGCCTACTACTCTGGATGATGCTCAGTCAAATGCACCAGAAATTGAGGCAAATTTTGCCTCCACTGGAAAATCAAAGGGAAAAACTGAACAAGATACCAGAAGAAGAGGCAAAGAGGAGGTATCCACTTTTAGTCAGGACAGAGACTCAAACAAAATGGAAGAAATGAGCAAATTGATTAAGAAAATGGTAAAGCTTGAATTGGAAGCCAAGAACTCAGCCTTCAAGAATTCCCAGAATGCTCCAAACAAAGGTTACAATCCTCAGTACAGAAGACCACCCCTGCAAATATTGCCAAGGGAATCAAAAGAACAACAAGATCAAGTACCACACCCATTGTACTTGGAAGGTCCAGTAGATGACTCCACTGAAGATGTTGCCTATGGATTGGAGGATGCAAATCTTGCCTTTTCAAATATTGATGGAGAAGAATGCTCTTTACAGGGAAATGAAGGAGCAGAGTGCCCATTACAAGAAGAAGAAAAGACCAAAGACACAGAAGAAGCAGAAATTGATCATTATTGTAAACAATTTACTGATTTCATGCAAGCACATTTCAATAGAAGATATGATCTCAGATCTTCTAGGAAGAGGACTCGTACTCAAGACCATGAAGAAGAAGCACCACTTCAGAAGGATGCACCTGCTCAGGAGGAATCAACAGTGCAGAAAGTCACAGGCAAAGGTAAGGGACCTCTAAACAAACCTTTGCAATCTAGTGATCAAATTCCTTCCTCTTCAAAAGCAGTCACTCCTCCTAATGTCAAGTCTGTGTCTAAAGAAGTCAAGCCCCCAGCTGAAAATAAAGAGTCAAAAGAGGTTGTGATAGAAAAGTCCCCTCCTGCTTTCAGTCTGCAAAAGGAACTTGAAAAGGTCAAAATCCCAGTCCCCTTGACTGAACTGTTGAAACAACCAGCATATCAATCTCAAGTCACCTCTTTCATGCTCCCTCCAGAAGCACCAATCATCCCAGATAGTCTCAACCTTCAAGAAGAAAGACCCATGGTAGTTTTTGGCCCACATGTTGAGGAGTTAGATCCCTCTACTCCTCCCTTCTATGTGTCTCTAGTGATTCATGACCTGCTACTACATAATTGTATGTTAGATTCTGGAGCTTCCCACAATCTTATGCCTCTGTCAGTCATGGGACAACTAGGATTACAAATCACACGTCCATATAAGGACCTCTATTCATTTGACTCCAAAAGAGTTAAATGCTTGGGGATGATCAAGGATTTGGTGGTCAATTTGGCCCAAATCCCAACAAAAAGTGTGGTAATGGACATCGTGGTGGCTGACATCCCAGCTCGTTTTGGTATGTTGCTGTCAAGGTCTTGGGGAACAAAAATTGGTGGATCACTCAAGATGGATTTAACATATGCCACTATCCCAGTTTTTGGTGGCCAAGAGAGGAGGTTGTACAGGGAGACTAGATTTGTCAAGATGGTGACTAAGGCTGACAATTCTGTAAATTCACCAGTCTACAGTAAGGAAGGAGATTTTTCATGCTTGATGCTGGAAGAGGATCAAGATTATGCTCATGAACCATCCTTCTGTCAGATTCGGACTGAGCAGCCCTCAGAGAGCCATGGAGCAGGAATCTGGACACTTCATTTTGATGGAGCAAATTCAAGAGAAGGTAATGGAGCTGGGATATTATTGATTTCCCCTACAGGAAAGTGGGTCCCACTGTCTTTCAAACTAGAATATGAAGCTACTAATAATGTGGCTGAATATGAAGCACTTCTGCTGGGATTGCAGACAGCCAAGAACATGAACATACAAAGCTTAAAAATTTTGGGAGATTCGAAACTGGTGGTCAGACAAGTCAGGAATCAATGTCAGACCAAACATCCTAGGCTAAGGGCTTATAGGAATGAAGTTTGGGACATGGTAGAAAATTTCTTCTTGGCATTCAATATCCAGTTCATGCCCCGAGAACAGAATAGGATGGCTGATTCCCTTGCTGTAGCTGCTAGTACATTTCGACCACCTCAGAACCCTCTTTTAAGATATGAAGTTGAAGTGCATTATCGGCCTTCAATCCCAGATAACATCAAACACTGGCAGGTGTTTGAAGATGAAGAACAAATGAAAATGTTCCTGGAAGCAGTAGGAGAATTCTCCAATATGGAGATTTATGTTGATGAAGAAGAGGTTGAGTCTGAAGATACTTCAGAAAGAAATTGGGGGGAGAAAGTGGCAGGTAACAAGGTGTTGCAGCTAAAGGGAAACATTATACCCAGAGGGCTGGTGCCTCTAGAAAGACTATTTGATAAGAATGATGTCCCACTGCAACCAAGCAAAGTGGTAGAAGAAGATCAGGTAGAAGACCTGAATCTTGGTACTGAGGCTGACCCCAAAATTGTAAAACTGTCCAGAAAGATCCCTGGAGAATATAAAGAGCTATATCAGAAATTATTTCAGTCTTACAAAGATGTGTTTGCATGGTCCTATCAGGACTTGAAAACTTTTGATATCAGTATTATGCAGCACAAAATTCCACTGAATGCAGATGCAAAGCCCCATAAGCAGAAGCTCAGAAAAATCAATCCCCTTCTGTTGCCTTCTATTGAGAAGGAAATCAAGAAGCTGCTAAAAGCTAAAATAATTGTACCACTGAGGTACTCTGAATGAGTGGCAAACCTTGTCCCTGTACGAAAGAAGAATGGAGAAATAAGGCTGTGTGTGGATTTTAGAAATTTAAACAGAGCATCCTTAAAAGATAATTATCCACTACCTAAGATGGATCACATCCTGCAGAAAGTAGTTGGAGCTTCTAGGGTGTCAATGATGGATGGATTCTCTAGTCATAACCAGGTGGCCGTACTTCCAGAGGATCAAAGGAAGACTTCTTTCACCACACCGTGGGGTACATTTATGTATGCTAGGATGCCTTTTGGATTGATTAATGCAGGGGCCACTTTTCAGAGGGAAATGGACATTGCTTTTGTTGGGAAGCAAGATAAATTTCTGGTAGTCTACCTCGATGATATCACTGTATTTTCAAAAAACGATACTGAGCACATTGAGCATATGCGTAGAACTTTTGAGAAATGCAGAAGGTATGGTCTCTCTCTGAATCCTCAAAAGTCTTTATTTGCATTAGAAGAGGGAAAGCTTTTGGGCCATATCGTGACTAAAGATGGGGTGAAGATAGATCCTAAGAGGGTAGAGGTTATAAATGGTATTGATTTTCCTAGAAATAAGAAAGAGGTACAAGTATTCCTAGGGCGCATTAATTTCTTGAGAAGGTTTATCCCTAACTATGTTGAGATAGTTAGGCATATAACAGATATGTTGAAGAAGAATAATGAGGTAAAGTGGTCACAAGAATCACGGGAGGCATTTACCAGGATAAAGAATTCTTTTGGAGAAGCCCCTGTGTTGGTTGGACCAGATTATGATGAACCTTTCATGATTTTTTCTTTTGCATCACCTCATACAATAGCAGGAGTTTTATTGCAGAAAAATGAGGAAGGGTATGAGCAGCCCATTGCCTTTTTCAGTCAGGTGCTCCGTGATGCAGAATTAAAGTACAACATATTGGAAAAGAAAGCATACGCCCTAGTGAAATCCCTCAAAGCATTCTGTGTATATGTCTTACAGTCCCACATCACTACATTTGTGCCTGCAGCTGCTGTAAAAGATATCCTTATTCAGGGGGATAGTGAAGGAAAAAGGGGAAAGTGGATTGCCAAAATACAGGAGTATGACTTAGACATTCACCCTACTAAGCTAATCAAAGGACTGGGGCTTGCCAAAATGTTATCTGAATCAAACTATCAAGCTCTGGGCATAAATTTATCCATTATAGCAGGTGAGGAATCTGAAGAGAAATAAGAACGACAGGGAATTGGAGTAGCTACTCCAGAAACACATATGAGGTACCTCACCAGTCAGTGGTACAAAGAGATAGTAGAATATCTCCTTACACTCAGTTGCCCTCCAAGTTGTGATAAAACTAAATACAGAGTGTTGAGATTGAAATCACAGAAGTATATAATCGTCGATGGCCGGCTATACTGGCAAGATCCCTCAGGCATCTTACTCCTATGTCTCACAGAGAATGAAGTCGAGAGTATTATAGCAGAATTTCATGAAGGGATCTGTGGGGGTCACTACAGCTGGAGGGCCACTGCTCATAAAATCCTTAAGGCTGGTTTTTATTGGCCTAAGCTTTTTGGAGATGTTTTTGCCCAGGTTAGAGCATGCGATAAATGTCAGAAATTTGTTGAAAGGAAAAATATGGCACCTCTGCCCATGATTCCCGTGCACGTTGATGAACCATTCCGACAATGGGGAATCGATTTTATAGGTGAAATACATCCTCCATTGAGTGGTCAGCATAGGTGGATTTTGACTGCCACAAATTATTTTACGAAATGGGTGGAAGTTATACCTGTAAGGAATGCTACTGATGCTGTGATAATAAAATTCATGGAAGAAAACATCATATCCAGGTTTGGTTGTCCTGCCAGAATAATAACTGATAATGCACAGGCTTTCAAGTCTGCAAAATTTGTGAGTTTCTGTCAGCAATATAATATTACTCTAAGTCACTCTACAGCCTATTATCCACAGGGAAATGGCTTGGCGGAGTCTTCAAATAAAACCCTAGTGAGGGCATTGAAGAAGGCTATAAATGAAAATCAGAGGAATTGGGATTCCCAATTGAAATTTGCTCTGTGGGCCAATAGAAGTACCAGCAAGAGAGCAACTGGGAAATCCCCATATGAACTGGTATATGGGAGGGCAGCAGTATTTCCTATTCAATTGGCCCTACTAGTGGTCTGATTCATGCAGGAGAGTCAAGAAGAACCTGATGATATGATCAGGAGAATAAACTAGTTGGTGGAATTGGAAGAAACATGCAATCAAGTGAATCAAAGGCTAACATAATATCAGGAGAAGATGAAACACCTCTTTGATTAGCATGCTAAAGACAGGAAGCTGCAGATTGGTGATTTGGTGCTCAGATGGGATATCCGAAGAGCTGAAAAAGGAAAACATGGTAAATTCGACCCCCTCTGGTTTGGTCCTTTCAAAATTGTGGAACAGGGGGGCAATAATACTTTCAGGTTGGAGAATTTACAGGGCGACTTGCTGGATGCCCCTGTAAATGGTCAGTTCCTTAAACCCTATTTCCAGTTCTGACTCAGGCCGAGAAAGCCTGGTGTATTATATTGTACATTAGTTTGTTGTTTCATTTTTGTTCGAATAAGGTGGGTGTTATTATGAATCATAAAATGAAAAGCAAGGTTGCTGAAGAGCCGAGTTTGCACAGAAGATGATCAGAAGGTCTGCGAGTTCTCAACACGTTCAGGGATGAACGTGTCATCCCCAAGTGGAGGCAATGTTGATCATGCTAGTCTCCTGCTGAATTCCAACCAGCAATCCTGCTTAAAGACTCCGGATCCCCCTCTTTTCTGCCTTGAAAAATCATTTGTATGCCTATCGTTGCCTCTTCCTGCCCCCAAACTACATTATGAAAGGCCGCAGATCGCATATTTGAAAATATATTAGGCCTAGCCCCTTCGGCCAAGCCCCTACGTCCTGTTCCTCCCACATGACCCAGCTCTCAGGCCAGGCGCTGGTCCAAAAAAGCGCTTATCTGAATCGGTCATCGGGAGTGTTTTCGACCGTTGATTTCCCAGCATCCTACGGTCTGCAGCCTGCCTTTCCTGGTGGTCCCCGCGCCCGCTCTCATTGCAAAAACTGGGTGGTATGTATCGCACCGCCTTTCGGCGGTGGGCGGTAATCCTCATTGGGCCAGCGATTCCATACACTGTCTGCCACGCGTCCCAGCGTACGGTTCCAAAGCCGTCGTTCATCACGCGTTATTTTTCGGCAAGAGATGCACAACGATATCACTGTCAGCCGTCGTATCTGGAGACCTTCATCGAATGGTTGTCATACTACGAAGCTACACGAGGGTTAGTCCATGTCAACAATGCCCCTGGCCCACCGTCTCATTACCCTCCGATGCGTTATCGACCGTCGATCTCGTTTGAGATCGAACAGTCCAGATCATCTGCATATCCTGCCATTGACTCGGTCCTCCTCCACGTCATCATCCCACGTGTCTATCGCATTTTTCTCTCTGCCATTCATATATTCTATTCATACGTTATATTTTAATGTTTTACATTTTAGCTCTGGTCAGCCCATCTGCCATTCCTCCGCTGCATTTTTCTACCACCCTACGTTGTTTCACCATTTCGCCATGTCTGCATAACCATTTTCATCGATCCCGCCACGTCCATCATCTTCAGGCCTGGTTTTCTTTAACAAGTTTGTGGATTTTGCAGGTTTACAGCGGTGGAGAACTATTATGATTCACAGTCTCAATTACTGTGATAGAGCACACGTCAAAGGACCATTTTTCATAGCAGAATTATGAAGAAAGTCCTTGGAAGCCAAATCAACAAGACTTCAATTAAAGAAGCAGGGTTCAAATCTATCAAACCATGCACGGACATTCAAGGCGCCAATTTCACAGATGAGAACACTAATGGAGCAGCAGAGGAATATCAGTGGATAGTTGAGGAATTCAGTGTTTGGTGTTGAAGAAGCTTATTTTAAAGCTTCATTCAGAATTGGGAAGGAAGAGGGTACAATGCACAGAAAACAATGCCCTCAAGGTTTATTTTAGCATAATTTTCTCTCCAAGAAGGACAGACCGCCCATAAGATTTCTATTTTTCTATTGTGTTCCTGAAGAGATTTTCACCCAGAACATTTATTTCAGGAAGAAGATCACAGAGTACATACTGCCCTACAGAGCCGTCAAACAATATGGGCGGGCACTTTTTCACCATTTTTCTTTAATGAGATAGTTAAATGTTTACCACCTACTCCCTTTTTGGGCCCTCTTGTTCTCCTATAAAGCTCACGAAGAACAGATAGTTTAGGGTTCCAGATTTTATCAGAAAACTATGCAGTGAAAGGCTTTTTGTATACATTTTGTAAAGCTCTTGTAGGAAGGCTCAGAGCCCATAGGGTCTCAGTGAGGAGGAGTTCTATCTGTTAAAGAGGATTCTGGTCTTTGGTATTTCACAGTCTGTAACTTTCTCTTATGTGTTGTTTTAATATATGATTTCATTTCATCCATGTTTCCTGTATCATGTTTTGGAATGCGAGTGGCTCACTGATTTTTGGTATGGATTCATCCTAGTTGATGCCCATGCTTGGATCAGTCAAGCGCCTTAAATATGGCTCATGCATGATATTTTGTTCCATTATTCATCTAAACCGTATTTATGCTATGTTAATTGCTTTGGGAGGGTGTTTTTAAAACGCTCCTATTATGTATGGATTCTTAGATAGGTAAGCCCATGCATGGTGGTATTGTGTATCTGGATATCAGCTCAATGTTGACTAGTATCTTCTCAATATTTCATTCACTACATACACCTTCTGATAACTTATTTTGTGACATACTACTTGAACCGGCCCGCTTTGCAGTAAACTGTCTCTGAATTGTCTGTTGCTTTCATATTAGATTTATGCACTTTGCCTCTACAGTATCCCTTTCTCCGTGTCAGTTTCTGAGAGTTTGGTCCCATTCTATTTTATTTCCCTGTTTACAAGAAATAGCATGTGAGCTGAAGCTGATAACTTCGTACATTACATTATACACTCCTTCCTATGCTAAGATTTCCTAGGCACTGGTCTATCACAACTCTAGGCTGTCTCTAGGAGCGACAACAGGTAGGTACAAGTAGTTTTTACAATCATGGATAAGCATAAAATTGGTCATTTCATTTACCAACTTCCTTCAAAAAACATACCCTTGTAGAAATACCCCATCCCCTCCATTTTCATTCTTCCCCTTCATTTTTCCCTTTTTCCCATTATCATCCATTTTCCTTTGCAAAAATCCCCTTTTCCTAAGTTTAAAACACATTTTACTTAATAAAAGTAAAAGCCCTTTAACTAACTTCCCTTTACCCAAAAATACCCAAAAAACCAAAAAAAATATTTTATCCTAAGTGTAAATGCTAAAGTATTATGTTGGGACCCATTATGAAGAAATATATTTCCAACATCAGATTTTACACTATACTTAGTGTATTTTGACATCCTGCAAATACATTTCTTTATTAACATTAATTTATGTATTAACTCCCTATATATACCTTTTAGCTCGTATTAATATAATTCATTTATACTATATCCCTACTCATATTTCTAGTTTAACCTATGTTTTATTTCGCCCACGTGTTATATAAATCTCGCCATCCCATAGGTTAAATTATTAAATCATGTTAATTATTCTGGTCCCATTATATATAATCCCCGCCAATTCTAATGTTACACTTACCTGCATCCCATTTGTTAATACATTATCCTCCACCTATCATAATACACTCCCGATTATGTATTAAGCTTTAGTTTAAATATATATTTAACCTCTCGCTGTGTTGAAACCTCGGGCCCCACACCATCAAACCTTACAACTCTATCACACAATCTGAGTCGTCTGATCATCATCTACAAATCCAATGGCGGTTATCCCTTGTCACACATTACTTAGTGCGATGTTATCACACCCTGAACCTTGCGATAAGCGTGGTTTTTGGGCTTTCTCTCCCCTCTACGTGGCGAATTTCCATTGGATTGCACCAATCAAACCAATTCCGTTTACCACCTTTGAAGCCTGCGAAAACAGCTTGGCAGTTTTTTCCTCCCCCACGCCCAAACCACTCATCCATTTGATATGACCACGCAATTAATACATTCACTGTTGAATGAAAATGCTTATCAACTGCCCATTTGCAATCTTTTTACTCTTATGTTACCATTTTCATGCAGAAGAATCATTGCAGACCGAAACAAACACTGTCAACTCCATTTTAAAGCCTAATTGAAACATAATTCACCAATTTGATTGCTACAAACAGTGCAGAAGTCATCCAAGTGCTATAAAGACCAACAAAAGCTTCTGAAAGCTTTGTACAACCTCAAAAACCCTCCTGCAAAGAAAAACTTCAGTTTTCCCAAGTATTCTTCAGAAGAATAGACTTATTCATAGATATAAAAGAGTAATGTAGTTAATCGAATCATTTAGGAGCCTTTAAACCTAAAGAAAACCACATTTGATTCCTAAATCCTTTATTCTGTAAACCTTGAGCAATCCTTTCACATATCCTGAAACCCTGGACTATTAAAAATCACAGATTTAGTAAACTGAATATTTCTAAGCCATCTACAGGCCTGAGAAAGCCTTATGTGACCTTCAAACCCTTTCCTACAATAATTAGACATCATTTTTGCATAAAATTGATGTCTTGAGATTAATTTTTATCACAGAGAGTGTACTATAAACCATAGATATCTTTTACAGAAATTCTAAATTCCCGCAGTTGCTCTTTTTTTACAGATATTACAGTTGGCTAATTGAATGAATTTAAAACCTTTTTGTAGAGAATAGATAACCCATGTTCTATCCAAATTATTTTGCAAACTGTGAAAACTTCCAGAGGTGTTCTTATAGGCCTAAAATCAGTGTTCTAAGGTCAAAAGAGTATTGAAATTGATAAATTAAGCAAAGTAATGGCTTCCAAAAACATTTTAGTTGTCAATCCTCTACAACCCCTATTGTAGATGTTGAGCACATTCCACCAGCAGATACAGACTTCGATATTACTCATACAGTGACGAAGTTCAACCTTCTTGAGCTCCACTACTAGAGCCAAGAAAAATCCCTAGATCAGGTTGATTAAGTGTTCATCTGGGACTCTAATTGACCAAAATATTTTTTTCCTCATACTTACCAATGCCCAAAAGTAATCAGACTCTGTCAATCATGATACTTCCCAGATCAGAGAGCCATAGTAAACCTTGAAAAAGAAGTCATGTTTACTATTACAGCAGATTCAATCAATCAAATGCTTCAGATACAGCCTAGACCATATGAAGTTCATTTGTCCATTGAAACCCTCACTCAGTTATACTTGAATCTGGACTTCCCCAAGAGGTTCCAGATTTTCCAGGCCTTCATGGCATCTTATGTAGAAATTCCCATGTTAAATCCACCATACTCTTTTGAAAATTTTCGTGAAAGGATAAGAAATATCATTTCCATGTTGTCTTTCATTCTTGGCTACTTTACAGATGAACATGTTGATGTTGCAGTGTTAGGTTTTCTATCTACTTTCACACCTGGTCAGCCTCATGCTCCCATTTTTAACTTTTCCCAATATATTTCTGACAGTATCTATAAGCAATTGGTCAAAATGCCTTCTAAAGGTGTTTTCAAGTACTATTTATTCCTATTCCACATGTTCCTATATTTTCAGTCTGAGAAATTTAATATAAATCTTCAGAAGCTTGATGTGGAAGGAAATCCTCAATCAGTCATCTTTTGGACTTCCTTGATAAGGAAATATTCCAATAAGTTCACCTATTCAGAGTTTACAGATTCCTTCATTCATCCTTTGGTAAATTTGTTGAATAACATCATATAGCCCAGAATTAGTAATGAAATCAAGAAGGTCCTGCAATTTTCTGAGCATAATAGGATAGGTGATTGGTACTTCTACCAAAATCACACTGAAATAAGAGTTTATGGATCAAGACTTATCCCTCATAAACTGCCGAAATACCTCCCTATGAGATTATTTGCCTAGGAATACATATGGCAACTTCTTAATTCATATGTAGTTAATTTCTTAATAGCAAAGAAGAAAACAAATTTCAAGTTGAAGAACCATGTTGGCCCTTTTATCTGTAACAATAGAGAGGTAGGTCCAGAGGTAGAAAAATAGTTGCAGGAATTCAAGTTCAGTCCTATTTTCCTATGGTATTATGATCCCCTTGGTGTTATTAGAAAAATGAGAATTAAATGCAAATTAACTCCATATGTACATGAAGAGAAGCCAAAGATTGAGAAATTATCAAACCAATATGAATGGTTATAGAACACATTCGTAAAGGCATAAAAGAAAATTGAACTAGTCAAACTTTGCAAACTCCAGCCCCAGAAGACAGAAATGTGAAGAGAAACAGAGAGGAAGGATCCTATACAACAGAGACAAAATTCAAATTGAGATACAGTAAAAAACCAAAGTTAAATCCTACTAATAAAGAAAAGGAGACAATATAGTTGATTGATACAAAAATTACAGAAAAAGATAATGCACCTCCTACAATAATTGAAGAGGAACAACAACCCACTATTTATAAGACCAAACTAATTCAGAAACAACACAGTATAGAAGTTTCTTCATCTAAAAAACCAGCAGAAAAGGACATGGATATCAAAGAAAGATACAAAGAAATCAAAGCCATAAATGAAGAAATTAAGACAGAAATATATTCTCAGTATCTGAAACAAACTCCAGGCATCCAGAATAGGCTACTTTCAGCCTTTGATTATAAGAACAAAAAGATGCAGATGTCACTTCTTCAACCTATAGTTCAAACTCCTAAGTCATCCTCATATTACAAAAATATAGAATTTGAAGTCCCAATCCAGGATATTCATCCTCTAGATCAAATTGAATTTCATAATAAGTCAGGGGAGATGATTTATTCTACAATGACCACCAAGGCTATGAGTGCACAGAAACTGCAAAACACTCTGGTAAATGTAAGAGATCATCTCAAATTTGAGAAATCATCTTCATATGCAAAGGACACTAGAATCAAATCCTTGGAAGAGCTAGTAATTGAAGTAGGATATGATCCTCAAAATGTGAAAGCTGCAGAGGAATTGATCGAAAATAAAAATGCAGACATTGTTGTACTTAAGAAAAAATTAAAGTTGCCCCCTAAAGAACATCCTCAAGCCAAGGAGGTCTTATAGGATACCAATCAGAAAGATGAGATGATGAGTCTCATTTTACAGTTAACATCTCAGATAAAGGAAATGGAGATTGAAATGGACAAGTTAGTCAAGGAGAAAGAAGCCAACAAAGCAGAGGAAGTTCCTGCCACTATCATCCCTGTAGTTACAACAGTTTTACCTTCTACTTTGGCAGAATCACTGGCTCCTAATGTCCCAATGGCCACAACACTTCCAGTTACTTCATCTACAACTTTAGCCACAGAATCTTCAACAACAACAGCACAACACACAGATGAAGTAAGAAAACTAGTAAGGCTATGCATGATATGTCTATTCAGACCAATGAGATAAATAGGCTAAAAGAACACCTCAAAAGTCTTAAAGATGCAAAGAAACTTGCTCAAATAAATGCTAAGAATGAAGAACAAAAAGCCAATAGATTGAATGAGCAACTGAAAAAATTGGAAACAGAATTAACACTGAAGGAACCAATGGCACATGTCAAGAAGCAGCTATGGTCCAATATCATTAAAGCATTCAATGATATTTGGCCCTCCATACAAGTCATATATGAGAAAAAAGACTTATTGAAATCAGCAAGAGAAGCAATCCAGAAGATCAAACAAGAGCTTGGTAAGAAACCTGAAGAAGCTCTAGAAATCATCATGTTTATTAATACCAAAAATAGACAAGAGCTGGAAGAAATTGGAATTAATGACAGGAGAGAGACCATCCTGGAAGTTAGGAAGGTAATCTCTAAAAATAATTTGATGATACAGTTAGAGGAGAAATGCCAGAACATGGAGATTGCAATCACAAGGTTCACGATCAAGTTTGATGTTCTAAGGGAAAAAGGCCTTCCCAATCCTATAGTTATTAATGATAGATTAATGAAGAAGGATGATTATAATAAAAAGATAAGAGAGTTTTCCAAGGAACAAGTGAACAATTCAGCCTTACAGGGAATCTCAATAGGAAAGGTGTTCTACAAGAATTTTGAGAATTTGTTTTACTTACAGCATGAAGTAAAACACTTTTTTGTGAACAAATCAACATTCTCAAAGTATACTGAAGCTGATGAAAACTTCAAAAGGATGATGAAGAACTGCCAGAGCCAGAATTCTGGGAAAAATTGACTGATCTACTTGAAATCAAATTGCAATAAGCACAGAGCAGTGAAAGTAAAAAACAGAGCTTGTTGTTTTTACATCAGCATTTACAGTTTTACAGTGAAAGAGTATCAAGATAAAGAGAATCAGATGAAAGAGTATCAGTTCCAGATCAAAAGTTGAAAGTGAACCAACAATTACAAAAAAAAGATGACGCTGACAGCGTGAAAGATACCTCATTATCTAGCTACAGCCTTTGTTGAACTGCAAAGAGATAAAGCAATAACAAAATCAAGACAGAAAACCATTTATTTCAATAAAAAAAGGGACAGCTAGCATTAGTTAGAAAGCACTCACTATCTTCTTGCATGAAGATATTTCTTTTCCATGAATAATTCCTAGGTTTATTCTGTGATATTTTGTATGAGTTTTTGTATAAATAATTCTCATTTGGAAGTATTAAGTGTGGATGTATTACTGAACATTTCTGTAGTTGTACTATTCTAAACCTAAGGATTTTTGTACCAATTTCAATTCAACGGATTGGATTAAAGCAATAAAGCATCATATTACAGGATTCATGTGTTGGGCCACTACAATGAAGTATGTTCACTTGTTACTTTGTCAATTTCTTATGTTTTCCATCAACACTTGAATGTGTTCTAAATCTAAATGATAAATCATGAATTGTTATTTCGGAATATGTTAAAAGCACTCTGTTTTGACTGATTATCATTTATATGTTTTCCACTGATATCTAGATTAGGGAACCCTTAATTTCTCCCTAGTTTCAATTGTCCTCTCCCTTTTCACTCATAATCCAGATTTAAGAACCCTTAGTTTCTCTTTTATTCCGATCAAAACCATTTTTCACCATCAGCCTTGAAAATCTGAAGTGACTCAGTGATATTGCCCTGTAAACATTTCACTTTAGAACTTGATCCTGATCTGACTACTTGACACATTAACTCCATTTGTCCAATAGAATACAGACCTACATCTATCCATCTAAGTAAGTGATTTCACCACCAAATGAAATCAAAACCCAAAAACTAATTTACCCTACATAACTAGCCTAAAATCAAATATAGTCAACAAAGATAAATCATATAGAGAGATCCCTCTCTGAGCATTATCAAGGCTAGATCCTAAGGCTTAAAAGGAGGTTTGTGGTTACCTCTAATATTCTTTAAAACTAAAATAAAAAATGTCACAACGTTTGAGAGTTATTGGAGTGATAACATACTTGCGACCATACTAGGGAACTAACCAATCCTCAATTATTAAATAGATCTTAAAGGAAATATTTTCAATTATCTTTTCACCTTGAGATTTTTTAAATAAGTTGTGAGTATATTTTCATAAAAATTGTAATTCTGACTTCCTGAAGAGTTTACTATACCAGGTCCAATCCAGATCCACAACATGATGTCATAGTAGATAATCCTGACAGAATTGGAAAGAAAAACAAAAGAGTAGAAGATTTAGGTAATAAGATTTCATTAGTCAAAGAAAATTCTCTTCCAAATAAATTATCAAGTTTACAAGACATTGAATTTGATTTAAATTTTGAACAATCTTTGTTTAGAACTAAATCAGAAAGTGACTTACATAATACTGTAATAGATCTTGATTTCATTTCATTCATTGACACTGTTAGCACCTAATTTGAACCTTAGGCTGAAGGAAGGAAAATCAGGGTAACCTCAAACCACGCTCAGCCTTGTAGCTAGCCCTACAAGGTCAGGAGAGGGCTCTCTCCATGAAAAAATATTCAATGAAGTGTAACTGCAAACTAATTTTAGGCTAGGTATAATAATGGGAAATGTTTTTATAAAATTTTCAGGGTTGTATGGAACAGATGGGGTAGTTTGAATCTGGGGAATTAAATCAGAGATACAAGGTATTTCATGGGGCAAGGTAGGCAGGAATTTTAACAATTTAGTCTAAATAATGATGGAATGATTAATACTGGTGAGAAGCTGAAAAGGGCATAGGAGATGGATCCTTTTCAAACAATAGAAAACATAGAGTATTGAATGATTTCCCAAGGCAGAGCATTATACAATGGATTCTACCTATCTATCTTAAAAACATTCAACAAGAGATATGAATGGATGAATGGTAAACATAACAATTAATAGATGAACACAAAGGAAAGAACAATGCTAAAATCCATACCACAGGGATCCCACAAATCAGAGCTGCATATCTTTATTAATTCCTTGTCGAACTGTTACAAATGTAGCGCAGAGCGTCCTCAGATGATTTCCAAACTAATTCCACACTTTATCCCCCCTTTACAAATGATGAAGAATTACATTAAATAGGCAAAATTTGATGGGGGTAGATCCACAGAAGAAGGAGTTGTTTCACCAGCTCAAGAACTGAAATCTGAACATAGGAAAAAGACCAACAATCTCCCCCTGAAAAGAAGGAGCAACAATACATTTAACCATCTTGAAGATTTTGCTGTTACACCCAATGAATGAAAATAGGAAGTCTGAAGAACAGATCTCTTTTTCATCGCTGATGTAGATGTTTCTGTTTCATAATTAGTTCACAGCCTTTGACTATTATCTCTGTTTTTTCTCTTTGAAGAAAAACCAAGTGTCAAAAAATAATGCCTTTTGAAACCACTGAAATCCATATTTGTTGTTTTAATGAAGAAAAGTCCCCTTTTGGGTGAAAAAAAACAAAGGAAAGGATGGTGGGCCCGATTTGCGATCGCAAATCGCAATCGGAAAGGGGGGAAGGTGTATTGAATCGATGCGATTGGAAACTGCGATGCGATAGTATATAGGGAAAAAAGGGGAAATTGCAATCGCAAATCGGGAATCACAGCGGGAGTGTGAATTGGAATGATGCGATGATACTTGCGATGCGATTGGAAGAAGTGCGATGGGGTGAATGGATAAGCTGAAGGAGTAATGGGGAGATCCCTTTTAAAAAAATTTAAATAAGCTTTGCACTTTTACAAAGGGAAAAACCATTTTCGATTGAAAAGGTGGAAGGGATCTAAGGCGGGACCCATGGAAATCGCAATCACAATCAGAGAAGGGAGCGGGTTTTACACATAGCGAAGGGAATGTGATTGCGATGGAGCGATCGGGAGCATCGGGAAAACTCAATCGCATCGGCAAAATGGAGGACGGGAAGTATAACATAAAACTTTGTGATGGGCCGATGTGATGAGGGGCTTAAGAAATATTTTAAATCAAATTGTGGCTTTTACAAAGGGAAAAACACTTTTGTTAAGAGCGGGGCGAAAACGCCTTATGGTGGGACCGGGAGGGAATCACAATTGCAATCGGGAAGGGAGCGCGGAGGTTTGGACATGGCGGAGTGAAAACATGCGATGCAATGAAATTCTTAAGAAACCTTTCAAAATTAATTTAACACTTTTTACAAAGGGAAAACCCCTTTTTGTTTGGAATGGGCGGAAGATTTTATGGCGGGGCCCAAGGGTAAATTGCAATCGCAATCGGGAATCGGAGCGGGTGTATTACATAATTGGATTTGCCGATTGCGATTGGCGATATGCGATCAATCGCATTAGCGAGAAGGCAGAAGCCGGGTTAAGTGCTGGAAATAAAATATGCGATGTGATCAGGTGATCGGAACAAGGGACTGCGGTAAACGATCGGATTGGAGGAGGGGACTTGCGATCAATCGCATCAGGGATTTGTAATCGGGGAAGGGTCAATCAGAGGTGGGTCTATCGGGTGCACATGAATCGTGATGCGATGCGATTGCATCGGAGTTTGTAGGATGTGACAATGCAAAATGGAAAATACATAAGTAAAGTTTATAAAGTTCAAAGGGTCCAAATGAGAAAAAGGGGTAAGTTTAGGCTTTAGAGTGGCTTTCATTCACTTAGGCATATCTTTCAATCTAGGAGTCAGTTTTGAGAGTATAATATACCGTTGGAAAGTTCTTTCCGGCCTCTTTCTGATGGACATACTTAGAACATGATTTTACACTGAAAATGCTATGGAAAACACCTTTGAAACACAGACTTGACAAGGACAATCACTAGTGGAATAATTTTATATCATAACCTAATGGAATGATTGAAAATTACTTCAGAATGGGGCACCTAAGATGCACATGCAAATGTGTTTTGATACCTGGTGGGAGTATGCAAATACTGACACTAACATTGGCTCCAATGGGGATGGTAGCTCCTTGGAGGTGCCAAGAACACCGTAGACCTAGTAGCCTTATCCATTGGGCATGGAGTCAATAGCTGAAAACAAAACTGAATACTGAAAGAAACTTGAAAAACTCACTCAAAAGTGACTCAACGCTAACTAAGACAAAACTTAACATTTGAAGCTTGATGGCAGTACATGACCAAGACTTGAGGGTTTCAAATCCTGATGATAACCGCTAGTGTTTCTTGAAAGCCAATGTACCATCAGGCTATATCAAAATTCCAATGTAACCAATCAAGCAGATGCCTCCTTGATTGATTCTCCTGATCAGATCCTCTGGACAACAATAGATACTTGCAACTGGGCATCCAAAAACATAGTTGACCATGATCTCCTTCATCACTTAATACTGTAATAATTACCTTTACTACTGATTGCAATAGATCTGCCACCGGATCCTGAAAAACATGAAGATTTACCTCCTGCTGAAGAAACAAGGTGTCCTTTTCTCTTGATTCTGATCTTTCTTCATAATGTACCTCAGTAAGAGTGTGTTCCTGGCCTTCAAAAAATTCTGAACAAGTAGGTGAGCAGATTTCCTCTTGAAAAAACATTTCAAAGCATGAAACATAGGAAGAAGAATCTGAATGGCCATTCTGAATGCTCTGGTCTTCTGTAGTCTGAATATATTGTTGATCATCTTCATATGATATAACAACCAGATTATCATGTTTATTACATTCATCAATCATAAGAGAAGAAACTTCATATGGTTCTTGGAATCCAAAACTGACCTTTCTATCATCTACCAAAGATTCATCCAAAGAAACTCTTTCACTTACTTGAACAAAGATCTCATCTTGTTTTTCATAGAGGGAATGGATTACCTCCTGGTGAAGACTTTGTTCTGATGGGATGAGAACACTTAGGTCTATAACTCTATTTTCTTCATTTGAGGTGACCTCAACAATATAACTCTCCTTTATGGGATCTAGAACAACATATTCTTCCTCATCATATTTTAACTCTAGATCTGGCTTAACTTTATCACTATCTGAGAATGGAACCTCATATTCCTGCATCTCATCCTTTATTTCAATCAGATCTGAAATAAAACCTTGTCTTCCATCATTTTCAACTGTATAAAGATCTTCAGTTTGCTGATCTTGACAAGTATCCTCTAAGATTTCTGTGTGCTGCTGAAATGGATTTTCATACAGGGCTTCCATGATTTCTTCGTCCATGAATTCATCATCTCCATAAAAATTCTTAAGATTTTCAATGAAACTATTAACATGTTTACAACAATTCTGCACTAGTATTAAAGATGGAAAAAATTCTTTGTACTTTTCAAAGAATATTGTATGAAAATATTTTAAACAATAAATACAAGCATGTGGCAAACTTTCATACCAAGATCGAGCTTCATCTTCCAGAGTAGCCATGAACATCTTCATCAAGCAATCTTCAGGAAAATCAATCTTTAATTTATGTACATGTATGTGAAATCTCACCAGATGAAGAGCAGCATTATTACCTTTCACATTTTCGAACATAGGAAAATTCCTTTGCCAATCTACCTTAGGCATCTTATTTGGGAAACCTGGAATGTGATCTTGGCTCATGTGAGCATACCTTCTTGCAACACTTGCCATCTTGAAAAATCTTAAGGTTACTGATCTTCTTGCTGCAGTGGAGTCACCATGAAGGATTGATTTTCTGGATCTTTCAGTGAATGGAGTCGTCAGGTGAATGATTCAGTCTTCATATGTATCCAACTGTTGTTCACCATCAACATTTAGATATGATACTTCGTCATTATTTACCGGGGAGGATATGATATTTTTGTTCCCCAGTATGGTCGCCAGAAATGTTAGCACCTAATTTGAACCTTAGGCTGAAGGAAGGCAAATCAGGGTAACCTCAAACCACACTCAGCCTTGTAGCTAGCCCTACAAGGTCAGGAGAGGGCTCTCTCCGTGAAAAAGTATTCAATGAAGTGTAACTGCAAACTGATTTTAGGCTAGGTATAATAATGGGAAATTTTTTTATAAAATTTTCAGGGTTGTATGGAACAGATGGGGCAGTTTGAATCTGGGGAATTAAATCAGAGATAAAGGGTATTTCATGGGGCAAGGTAGGCAGGAATTTTAACAATTTAGTCTAAATAATGATGGAATGATTAAGACTTGTGAGGAGCTGAAAAGGGCATAGGAGATGGATCCTTTTCAAACAACAGAAAACATAGAGTATTGAATGATTTCCCAAGACAGAGCATTATACAATGGATTCTACCTATCTATCTTGAAAACATTCAACGAGAGATATGAATGGATGAATGGTAAACATAACAATTAATAGATGAACACAAAGGAAAGAACAATGCTTAACTCCATACCACAGGGATCCCACAAATCAGAGTTGCATATCTTTATTAATTCCCTGTCGAACTGTTACAAATGTAGCGCAGAGCATCCTCAGATGATTTCCAAAATAATTCCACACTTTATCCCCCCTTTACAAATGATGAACAATTACATTAAATAGGCAGAATTTGAGGGGGGTAGATCCACAGAAGAAGGAGTTGTTTCACCAGCTTAGGAACTGAAATCTGAACATAGGAAAAAGACCAACAATCTCCCCCTGAAAAGAAGGAGCAACAATGCATTTAACCATCTTGAAGATTTTGATATTACACCCAATGAATGAAAATAGGAAGTCTGAAGAATAGATCCCTTTTTCATCGCTGCTATAGATGTCTCTATTTCATAATTGGTTCACGACCTTTGACTATTATCTCTGTTTTTGCTCTTTGAAGAAAAACCAAGTGTCGAAAAATAATGTCTTTTGAACTGAAATCCATATTTGCCGTTTTAATGAAGAAAAGTCCCCTTTTGGGTGAAAACAAACAAAGGAAAGGATGGTCGGCCCGATTTGCGATCACAAATCGCAATCGGAAAGGGGGGAAGGTGTATTGAATCGATGCGATTGGAAACTGCGATGCTATAGTATATAGGGAAAAAAGGGGAAATCGTAGTCGCAAATCAGGAATCGCAGTGTGAGGGCGCATTGGAATGATGCGATGAAACTTGCGATGCGATTGGAAGAAGTGCGATGGGGTGAATGGATAAACCGAAGGAGTAATGGGGAGATCCCTTTTAAAACAAATTAAATAAGCTTTGCGCTTTTACAAAGGGAAAAACCATTTTTGATTGAAAAGGCGGAAGGGATCTAAGGCGGGACCCATGGAAATTGCAATCGCAATCGGAGAAGGGAGCGGGTTTTACACATAGCGAAGGGAATGCGATTGCGATGGAGCGATCGAGAGCATCGGGAAAACTCAATCGCATCGGCAAAACGGAGGATGGGAAGTATGACATACAACTTTGCGATGGGTCGATGTGATGAGGGGCTTAAGAAATATTTTAAATCAAATTGTGGTTTTTACAAAGGGAAAAACACTTTTGTTAAGAGCGGGTCAGAAAGGCCTTATGGTGGGACCGGGAGGGAATCACAATCACAATCGGGAAGGGAGCGCGAAGGTTTGGACATGGCGGAGTGAAAACATGAGATGCGATGAAATTCTTAAGAAACCTTTCAAAATCAATTTATCTCTTTTTACAAAGGGAAAACCCCTTTTTGTTTGGAACGGGCAGAAGACTTTATGGCGGGGCCCAAGGGTAAATTGCAATCACAATCGGGAATCGGAGCAGGTGTATTACATAATGGGATTTGCCGATTGCGATTGGCGATATGTGATCAATCGCATCGGCAGGAAGGTAGAAGCGGGGTTAAGTGCTGAAAATAAAATATGCGATGCGATCGGGTGATTGGAACAAGGGACTGCGGTAAGCGATCGGATCAGAGGAGGGGACTTGCGATCAATCGCATCTGGGATTTGTAATCGGGGAAGGGTCAATCGGAGGTGGGTCAATTGGGTGCACATGAATCGTGATGCGATGTGATCGCATCAGAGTTTGTAGGATGCGACAATGCAAAAGGGAAAATACATAAGTAAAGTTTATAAAGTTCAAAGGGTCCAAATGAGAAAAAGGGGTAAGTTTAGGCTTTAGAGTGGCTTTTATTCACTTAGGCATATCTTTCAATCTAGGAGTCAATTTTGAGAGGATAATATACCGTTGGAAAGCTCTTTTCGGCCTCTTTCTGATGTACATACTTAGAACATGATTTTACACTGAAAATGCTGTGGAAAACACCTTTGAAACACATACCTAACAAGGACAACCACCAGTGGAATAATTTTATATCATGACCTAATGGAATGATTGAAAATTCCTTCAGAATGGGACACCTAAGATGCACATGCAAATGTGTTTTGATCCCTGGTGGAAGTATGCAAATACTGACACTAATAGAAACTAAGAAGGAAACTGTTTCAATTGATTCTGATCAAAATATTTTTGAAGTTTATGATAAACTTGATGCCATAACTGTAACTTTGATTAAAGAAATTGATGAAGCTTATTTACAACATTCAGAGGAATTGACTGTTTTATCAACCTATACCCCTAAGCCTTCCACCAACGATTTAGATACCAATTTTTTAGAATCTGTAGGTTCATCCCTATTCACTACCACTTCATCCATTATTTCCACCACACTTCATTCCACAGATTCATTTTTCCCCAAACAACCATTTCAACCTAGAATTTTATTTCCATCTTCCACCACTTCAGGTTCATCCCCTAGTATTTCTGCTGCATTTTCCAATACATCATTCTCATTTCCAAGCACCTCTTCTAGCATCCCAACTTCATCTTCTAGTATCTCAACCACCTTTGCAAGTACATCTTCTTATATCCCAATCTCATCTGCAAGTGCTTTAACTACATCAACAAGTACTTCTAGTTCTTCACCAAGTACTTCAAACTTACCTCCTAGCCAAGCTAGAATCCAAGCCATGGCTGCCATATATGCTCCCTTGGTCCTACCAGCACAGTTACATAACATGCTCCAGGATTATCAAAGCAAAATCCCTCAATTTGTTGGAACCACTCATTACACTGCACAACAACATGTTAATAAGATGACAAATTATTTTGAACTACATGAACTTGACATTAGGGGAATTTTGAGGTCTAAAATGGGCCTCCTAAGAAAAATGTACAACCAAAATAAACTTTATAAGAACCAATATTGTTCAAGATGATGATGTCAACCATGGGGGATGATTCACAATTTTTTAATTAAAAGGGTAAAAATATTAGAAAATAATAAAACTACTTTTTCAACTCCTATTTTCAACTTATCTCCCAAAGTTTTTACTCAAATTTCAAGTGTGGGAGTACTCATTGGATGCAAAATTTAATTCTTCATCCAAAGAGTACCCATGTTGCATACTTTCTATGGACCCTACTACACGAAAAATGAGAAATACATGAAAAAACGTGATTGCAATCATGTTTTTCTTGTATTTCTCATTTTTCGTTTAGTAGGGTCCATCAAAAGTATGCAACATGGGTACTTCTTGGATGAGGAATTAAATTTTTCATCCAACGAGTACTCCCGATCAAAATTTGAGTAAAAAATTTGGGAGATAAGTTGAAAATACGAGTTGAAAAAGTAGTTTTTTTCTTTTTTCCCTCTAAAATTTGATGATGTCATCAAATCTTATTTTATTATTTCCTCTGTTATTTTATAATTTCCTTAGGCGGCCCATTTTAGACCTCAGGATTCCCCTAATGTGATGATGATGTCCAAATGAGACTTTTTTCTCAAAATTTAAGTGGTGATGTGAAAAAGTGGTTTAAAGGTTTGAATGCTGGTAGTATTGTTAATTTAGCAGTTTTTCATAGAATGTTTCTTAATAGATGGGAGAAGAAGAAAAATCCACTACAAATTTTATCTGAATTTAAAAGCATAAAAAGAGCACCAAATGAAACAATCCAAGATTATTGTACTAGATATAACAGTATTTATAATGCAATTCCTGCTAATCTTAAACCTCCTCCATACTTTTCCCTTATCAAATTCCCTGATGGATTTGATATAGATATGGTTTACCAGCTGAGAGAGATAAATCCAGAAACCTTAGAGCAGATGCAAAGTAATGCTGTAAGTGTAGAGGCAAACTTGTTAGAAAAGAAAGCTAGATTAAGAAATGAAAGGAGAGTGACAATAAAAGAGGAAACATCAACTTCGAATTTGAAAATAGATAACTTAGCAAAAACATTAGAGAGAATGATGGATAGGTTAGATAATATGGAAAGGAAGCGAGGGTGGATAACCAACAACAAGGACCTCAAATTAGAAATCTCAATTTCAGGAAAAACACCAACACTGGAAAATCTAGAGAATTAGCACCTGACCAACAATAAGACCACCTTTCCAAGAGAACTATGCTGAAAGTTCTCACCAAAACAAAGATGATGAAGACACCTAGATCAATCTAATGGGAATTAATGATGATAACACCATTTTTATTACACAAGAAGAACAATAGTTATATCAACTACAACAAATACAATTAGATTCTGGTGAGTCTTTTGATTACAAGCAAGGTTATGATTTCGCAATTAATGAAGTTCATAAGAAATATAACCTTAGGAGCAAGAAAAATGTAGAGGCTTCTACTAAGAAAATTGCTCAAACTCAAACAAAGAAAACAATAGAGGCTCCTACCACTAAAGTTCTACAAATCCTCCCTAGGGAAACCTAGCCAAACTCTAGTTCAAATCAGAAGAAATCAATTCCTAAACAGAAAATTTCAAGTCCCAAAATTTCACCTAGTCCTAAACTTGTTGACATCACAGATACTGTTGTTCAAACATCATCAGATCCTCAAAAATTTGTTGCTGCCAAGACAACAAATTTTGTTAAAACAACAATTTCAGATCCAAAAACATCTACTGTTGATCCTAAAGCAGCCACTGCTAAAACAGTTGTTGAAACCACAAAATTTTCCAAAACTTCTACTACATCTCAAACTGTCCCTGAAAAGAAAAATAAAAGCAGTAAGACAGTAGAAATACAAACAGAAAATTAAAAACTAACTGTAGAAAAAGAAGACAAACCCACCCAAACTACAATTACAAAAGAAGAGATAATTCAGTTAGGAAAATCACAAGCACCATTCAATATCCAAGCTGAAATTGCCAAATTAAAGATACAAATTCCTTTGCCAGAGTTGGTAAAACATGACCTATACAAATCACATATCACTGAGACCTTAAATATGAATGATGGAGAAGATCTAGTTAATTTGAGTGATGACCAACCAAAATTAATCTTTGATCTTGAAGTTAATGGAAAACACCAAGAGGGAGGAATTCCTCCTTTCTACATTAGCTTAACTATTCATGATCAGATTTTACATAATGCAATGATAGATTCAGGGGCTTCACACAATTTGATGCCAAAAGAAATAATGGAAACCTTGAATTTAGACATCACTAGACCTTACAAAGATCTATTTTCATTTGATTCCAGTAAGGTGAAATGTTTAGGCTTGATAAAAGATTAATGTGTTACTTTAGTTCAATACCCTGGAAAAAGAATAATCATGGATATTGTAGTAGCTAACATCCCTCCTAAATATTGAATGCTATTATCTCGCTTATGGGGAGCTAAACTGTAGGGATCTCTAAAACTAGATATGTCTTATGCAATAATATCAGTTTTTTGCCAACCCAAGAAACTTTACAGAGAGACATTAATGAAGTACATGGTTATTAGTGTAGAAAGACCTCGAAACTATCCTATTTACTCTACACCTACTAATATGGACTCATTCATTAATTCTGAAACTGGCATAGAGAAAAACACTGAACTAAAACAGAAAAAGAAAGCACCAGACAGTGACAACATTTTTCATGAATCAATGTGGCACCTAGATTTTGATGGATCAGTTAACAAATTAGGAGCAGCAACAGGAGTTTAGATACATAACATGGAAAACAATCATGCAGAAGGTCATGCTTTTAGATTAAATTTCAAATGTACAAACAACATGGTTGAATATGAAGCTCTTATTTTAGAACTGTAGATTGTTAGAAATTTGGGAGCCAAAAGGGTGTCAATCGTGGGAGACTTTGAGTTAATTGTGAAACAGATAATAGGAGAATATTCTGTATATAATCCTATATTAAGCCAATATAGAGAAACTGTTTTAGATCTGATTAGTGAACTGCTTGAATGTGACTTTGCTGCAATTCCTAGAAAACAGAATATACAAGCACACAGCTTAACAACTTTTGCTAGCACCTGTAATCTGCCTTTTCAACCAAATCATAAATACAACAGAAGTTAAACACAAGCGTACAATACCAGATAATCTAAAATATTGGCAAATATTTTCACAGGATGAACAGATTTATCATTTCATGAATACTGAAGGAGAATTTCAGAATTGTAACATAGACACAGATTGTACAGTAGATCAAACCATAGATAGTGATATTGATATAAACAATGTAGATGTAAATAACTTAGATTTTACTAAACCCACTAAATTTACTCAAGTAGAAATAGATAATTTAGAGAAAGTAGAGATAGAAGAATTAGCTGATGATGATTCTGACATTTTAAATCTTAAGAACACCTTTTTACCTAAGGGATTAGCCCCTTTAGAAGATCATTTTTATTCTAATGATGTTGCAAGGAAACCAAAGATGGAACCATTAAGATCTGACATTGAAAAGTGCAATATAGGAACAAAATTAAAGCCTAAGATGATAAAACTTTCAAAAGCTTTACGTCAAGAAGAAAAAGTGAAATGCATAGCTCTGTTTAAGGAATTTCAGGATGTATTTGCATGGATTTATGAGGACTTAAAATCTTATGACACTAGAATAATACAACACAAAATACCCATAAAAGAAAATCAAAAACCTTTCAAACAGAAGCTTAGAAGAATCGATCCAGTTTTGATGCCTTTAATTGAGAAAGAGGTTAATAGAATGTATGAAGCCCAAATACTTGTACCAACTAGATATTCTGATTGGGTTTCAAACCTAGTTCCCACTAAGAAGAAAATAGGTGAAATCAGACTGTGTTGATTTCTGGAATTTAAATAAAGTGTCCTTAAAAGATAACTACCCTCTCCCCAATATGGATCACATTTTACAGAGGGTGGTTGGTTCTTCCAGTATTTCATTGCTTGATGGATTCTCTGGATATAACCATATTTTAGTTCAACCAGAAGACCAACCTAAAACTGCTTTTACTACTCCTTTGGGTACTTTCATGTATGTGAAAATGACTTTTGGATTAATGAATGCAGGAGCCACTTTTCAAAGAGATATGGATATAACTTTTTCTAAAGAAATTCATGATTTTATTGTGATCTATCTAGATGATATTACTGTATTTTCAAATACTGACAATGAACATCTAGATCACCTTAGACAAGTGTTTATCAGATGCAGGAAATTTGGCATTTCTTTAAATCCTAAAAAGACTCTATTTGAACTGGAAGAAGGTAAATTGTTAAGACATATCATATCTAAAGAGGGAATTATGATAGACCCAGCTAGAATAGAGGCCATTCTAAACATTAATCATCCTAGGAATATTAAAAAGTTGCAATCTTTCTTAGGTAAAATCAATTTTCTCAGAAGATTCATTTCAAACTTAGTTGAAATAATTAGAGAACTCAATAACATGTTGAAAAAAGACTCAGTACTTAAATGGATTGTGGAGGCTAAATAGTCATTTGAATCAATCAAACAAGCCTTGACAAAAACACCAGTCCTAATAAGTCATGATTTCAAAAAATATTTCATTATTTTTTCCTTTGCTTCAGAACATACTATCGCTGCAGTCTTACTACAGAAAAATGATCAGGGCTATGAGCAACCCATTTCTTTTTTCAGAAAATCATTTAAATATGCCACTTTGAAGTATAACATAATGGAAAAGCAAGCACTAGCTTTAGTGAAAGTTATCAAAGACTTTAGAGTGTACATCCTTTATTCACATATTGTTGCTTATATTCCAAATTCAGTTGTGAAGGACATTCTGACTCAGAATGGGCCTGATGGTAAAAGAGGCAAATGGATTGCCACAATTTTGGAATATGACATAGAAATTAAGCCCACCAAACTCATTAAAGGTCAAGGTTTAACCAAAATCATGGCTGAATCAAATATTCATGCTTTAGATATTAATTTTATTGCCCAAATAGATGATCAAGAAGAGATGGTGACTCCAGAGATCAGTAAAGCCTTTTCAGACTCACCATGGTATGCAGATATTATATTTGTATTACTAAATTTACAAGCTCCTCCTGGATTATCAAGAACTAAAGCTAGATTTTTAAAGTTAAAGGCAATGAAATTTTGTATCATAGACAATACACTATTTTGGAAAGATCGTGGTGGCATTTTATTGAATTGTTTGCTTAAAGAAGAAGTTGATAAAGTTTTGGAAGAGTTTCATGCAGGTGACTGTGGAGGACATCTTTACTGGAAGACTACTGTAGATAAAATCTTGAGAGCTACTTTTTACTGGCCTACATTGTTTGCAGATGTGAAAAAGTATGTGACCTCCAATCACAAGTGCCAAATATTTGAAGGAAAGAAAAGGCTGCTACCTTTACCCCTAAAACCCATTTCCACATAAATGTCTTTTCAGCAATGGGGTCTTGAATTCATTGGTGAAATTCACCCTCCATCCTCAGCCCAACACAAGTGGAATTTGACATCCACAGACTATTTCACTAAGTGGATAGAAGCCATACCTTCCAGGCAAGCCACTAATACTGTCATAATCTCATTTTTAGAAAACAACATCCTCTCAAGATTTGGATGCCCCCAAAATATCATCACTGGTAATGCAACTGCATTCAA
Source organism: Pinus albicaulis (assembly GCA_034641835.2). Taxonomy (NCBI): domain Eukaryota; kingdom Viridiplantae; phylum Streptophyta; class Pinopsida; order Pinales; family Pinaceae; genus Pinus; species Pinus albicaulis. The sequence goes on along the minus strand of CM076583.1, from coordinate 538,060,299 downwards.
GTCTAAAAAGATGATTGATTTATGTAATACATACCACATTACCCTTGTCCATTCCACTTCTTATTACCCCCAAGGTAATGGTCTTGTTGAATCCTCCAATAAAATCCTTGTGAATATCATCAAGAAACTATTAGAAGACAATAAGAAAACCTGGAACAAAAGGTTAGTGAATGCCTTATGGGCAGAGAGACTTACCACAAAGAAATCTATTGGTATATCCCCTACCAGCTTGTTTATGGAATGGATGTTGTTTTTCCATCTTCAGTAATGAAGATAATCCAAGAACTACAGGTAGAAACCAAAAATATCTAGAGAAGGATAAACCAAACCATGCACTTGCAGCAAACCAGGGAAGATGTCTATCTCAAGTCTCAAGTTGTTCAAGAAAATATTAAAAAGATATTTAACAAGAAGACTAAGGAAGATTATTTTTATATAGGTGACAAAGTTCTTAAGTGGGATTCCAGGAGAGAAGAGAAAGGTAAACATGGGAAATTTCATTTCTTATGGAAAGGCCCTTATATCATTTATGGCTACAGAGGTAACAATGCATTCTTTTTGAAGGAGTTGGATGGATCAAATCTGCCAAGTGGACCTATCAATGGTAGAATGCTGAAGCATTACTATTCCTCAGAATAACAGTAGTTCACTTTGTTTACTTTACGCATTGTACAAAACATTACAGATTTTAGATTGGATTGGATGTTTTTCTAGCAAAGCTGAAGCCCAGAGAGACGACCCTAAGCTTTGAAGGATAAAATATCATAAATATGAATAATGCAGAGCTCAAAAAATAGTTCCAAGGCCAGCACAGTCAAAATTCAAAGGCTACTAGTCTCAAAGTTCTTGACATTTCACTAGGAAATGCCATCCCCATGTGGAGCCACTGTTAGGGTCCTATAATAATAGGATTCATAATTTTTATTTGAATTTGACTAGTCATGTAATATGTACATACTTTGATTTCTGCAAATTTTTTTCCCATATCAGAAAAATAAAAAATGTAAAGAAGGTAAAAGTCCTAAAAGAAAAATCAAAGCATTTGAAAGAAAAAATATCAAAAAAGAATAAGAAAATGGACCCCAAACAAAGAGAGATAAAAATAAAACATAAAGGTGATGCAAATCCAAATGCCACTACTATTTACTTTTTACTGCAAAATAAACATTGTGTGTAGCTTGTTAAAATGCCACAATCCATGAAGGTTAAGCATCTTAATCTTAACCTTTCATGCTTTAAATTTCATGTTGTTAGATAGAGAATAAAGATCTAGCCAAACAGTTTGGAAGATCAGTAGTTAGGTAGAGGATAATAAAAAGCTCAACAACTTAATCTGAGCCCTTGGAAGAAATAAGGATAGAATTAGTTAGTTTGATGTTTTAAAAAAGAAAAATGAACAAGGGTTTACAAGCTCAAATGCACCCATGAAAATGAAGTAAAAATGTTAGGGTAGTAGATGCGTAGGTACAAGCAGTTTTTACAATCATGGATAAGCATAAAATTGGTCATTTCATTTACTAACTTTCTTCAAAAAACATCCCCTTGTAGAAATACTCCATCCTCTCCATTTTCATTCTTTCCCCTTCATTTTTCCCCTTTCCCATTATCATCCATTTTCCTTTGCAAAAATCCCCTTTTTCTAAGTTTAAAACACATTTTACTTAAGAAAAGTAAAAGCCCTTTAACTAACTTTCATTTACCCAAAAATACCCAAAAAACCAAAAAAATATTTTATCCCAAGTATAAATGCTAAAATATTATGTTGTGACCCATTATGAAGAAATCTATTTCCAACATCAGATTTTACACTATACTTAGTGTATTTTGACATCCTGCAAATACATTTATTTATTAACATTAATTTATCTATTAACTCCCTATATATACATTTTATCCCGTATTAATATAATTCATTTATAATATATCCCAACCCATAATTCTAGCTTAACCTATGTTTTATTTCCCCCACGTGTTATATAAATCCTGTCATCCCATAGGTTAAATTATTAAATCATGTTAATTATTCTTGTCCTATTATATATAATCCCCGCCAGTTCTAATGTTACACTTACCTGCATCCCATTTGTTAATACATTATCCTCCCCCTATCATAATACACTCTCGATTATGTATTAAAATTTAGTTTAAATACATATTTAACCTCTTGCTGCGTTGAAACCTTGGGCCCCATGCCTTCAAACCTTACAACTCTCACACAATCTAAGCCGTCTGATCATCATCTACCAAATCCAACGACGGTTATCCATTGTCGCACATTCCTTAGCGTGATAGTTAGCACACCCTAAACCTTGCGATAAGCGTGGTTTTCAGGCTTTCTCTCTCCTCTATGTGGTGGATTTCCATTGGATCGCACCAATCAAACCAATTCTATTTACCACCTTTGAAGCCTGTGAAAACTACTTGGCGGTTTTTTCCTCCCCCACGCCCAAACCACTCATCCATTTGATATGACCGCACAATTAATACATTCGCAGTTGAATGAAAATTCTTATAAACCACCCTTTTTTACTCTTTTTAGTCTTCTCTTACCATTTTCATGCAGAAGAAGCATTGCAAACCGAAACAAACGTTGTCGACTCTGTTTTAAAGCCTAATTGAAACAGAATTCATCAATTTGATTGCTACAAACAGTGCAGAAGTCATCCAAGTGCTATAAAGACCAAAAAAAGCTTTTAAAAGCTTTCTACAACCTCAGAAACCCTCATGCAAATCAAAACTTCAGTTTTCCCAGGTATTCTTAAAAAAAACAGACTTATGCATCGATCTAAAAGAGTAATGCAGTCAATCGAATCATTTAGGAGCCTTTAAACCTAAAGAAAACCACATTTTCTTCCTAAATCCTTTATTATGTAAACCCTGAGCAATCCTTTCACATATTCTGAAACCTTGGACTATTAAAAATCACAGATTGAGTAAACTGAAGAAGTTTAAGCCATCTACAGACCTGAGAAATCCTTCCGTGACTTTGAAACCCTTTCCTACAGTACTTAGAAATCCTTTTTGCATAAAATTGATGTCTTGAGACTACTTTTTATCACAAAGAGTGTACTATAAACCCTAGATATCTTTTACAGAAATTCTAAATTCCTGCAGTTGCTCTTTTGTTACAGATATTACAGTTGGTTAATCGAATGAATTTAAAACCTTTTTTCAGACAATAGATAACCCATGTTCTATCCAAATCCTTATGCAAACTGTTAAAAGTTCCAGAGGTGTTCTTACAGGCCTAAAATCAGTGTTCTAAGGTCAAAAGAGTATTGAAATTGATAAATTAAGCAAAGTAATGGCTTCCAAAAACATTTTAGTTGTCAATCCTCTACAATCCCCTGTTGTAGATGTAGAGCACATTCCACTAGCAGATACAAACTTCAAGATTACTGACACAGTGACAGAGTTTAACCTTCTTGAGCTCCACTGCTGGAGCCAAGAAAAATCCCTAGATCAGGCTGATGAAGTGTTCATCTGGGACTCCAATTTACCAAAATGTGTTGTTCCTCATACTTACCAATGCCCAGAAGTAATCAGACTATGTCAATCATGCTACTTCCCAAATCAGAGAGCCATAGTAAACCCTAAAAAAGAAGTCATGTTTACTATTACAACAGATTCAATCAATCAAATGCTTCAGATACAGCCTAGACCATATGAATTTCCTTTGTCCATTGAAACCCTCACTCGGTTATACTTGAACTTGGGCTTTCCTAAGAGGTTCCAAATTTTCAAGACCTTCATGCCTTCTTATGTAGAAATTCCCAAGTTAAATCCTCCATACTCTTCTGCAAAATTTTCTGAAAGGACAAGACATATCATTTCCATGTTGTCTTTCATTCTTGGTTACTTTGCAGATGAACATGTTGATGTTGCAATGTTAGGTTTTCTATCTACTTTCACACCTGTTCAGCCTCCTGTTACCATTTTTAACTTTGCCCAATATATTGCTAAAAGTATCCATGAGCAATTGGTCAAAATGCCTTCTGAAGGTGTTTTCAAGTACTCTTCATTCCTATTTCACATGTTCCTATATTTTCAGTCCGAGAAATTCAATATAAATCTTCAGAAGCTTGATGTGGAAGGAATTCCTCAATCATTCATCTTTTGGACTTCCTTGATAAGGAAAGATTCCAATGAGTTCAACTATTCAGAGTCTACAAATTCTTTCATTCATCCTTTGGTAAATTTGCTAAACAACAGCATACAACCCAGAATTAGTAATGAAATCAAGAAGGTCCTGTAATTGTCTAGGCATAATAGGATAGGTGATTGGTACTTGTACCAAAATCACACTGAAATAATATTTTATGGATCAAGTCTTATCCCTTATAAACTGCCCAAATACCTCCCTATGAGGTTATTTTCTCTGGAATACATAAGGCAGGTTCTTAATTCAGATGCAATTAATTTCTTAATAGCAAAGAAGAAAACACAGTTCAAGTTGAAGAACTAGGTTGGCCCTTTTATCTGTAACAATAGAGAGGTAGGTCCAGAGGCAGAAAAATAGTTGCAGGAATTCAAGTTCAATCCTAGTTTCCTATGGTATTATGATCCCCTTGGTGTTATTAGAAAAATGAGAGTTAAATGCAAATTAACTCCATATGTACATGAAAATAAGCCATAGATTGAGAAATTCTCAAACCAATCTGAATGGTTAGAGAACACATTGGTAGAGGCAGAGAAGCAAAGTGATATTAGTCAAACTTTACAAACTCCAGCCCAAGAAGACAGAAATGTGAAGAGAAACAAAGAGGAAGGATCCTATAAAGTAGAGACTACAACAGAGACTAAATTCAAATTGAGATGCAATAAAAAGCCAAAGCTAAATCCTGCCAATAAAGAAAAGGAGACAATAGAGGTGATTGATACAGAAATTGCAGAAAAAGATAATGCACCTTCTACAATAATTGAAGAGGAACAACATCCCACTACTTCTATGACACAACTACTTCGAAAACAACACAGTATAGAAGTTTCTTCATCTAAAAACCAGCAGAAAAAGACATGGATATCAAAAAAAGATACAAAGAAATCAAAGCCAAAAATGAAGAAATTAAGACAGAAATATATTCTCAGTATCTGAAACAAACTCCTGGCATCCAGAATAGTCTACTTCCAGCTTTTGACTATAAGAACAAAAAGATGCAGATTTCATTTCTTCAACCTACAGTTCAGACTTCTAAGTCATCCTCAGATTACAAAAAGATAGAATTTGAAGCCCTAGTCCAGGATATTAATCCTCTGGATCAAATTGAATTTCATAAGTAGGCAGGGGAGATGATTTATTCTACAATGACCACCAAGGCTATGAGTGCACAAAAAATGCAAAACACTCTGGTAAATGTAAGGGATCGACTCAAATTGGAGAAAGCATCTTCATATGCAAAGGAAAGTAGAATCAAATCCTTGGAAGAGCTAGTAATTGAAGTAGGATATGATCGTCAAAATGTGAAAGCTGCAGAGGAATTGATCAAAAAGAAAAAATGCAAACATTGCTGCACTTAAGAAACAATTAAAGTTGCCCCCTACAAAACATCCTCAAGCCAAGGAGGTCTTACAGGATACCAATCAGAAAGATGAGATGATGAGTCTCATTTTACAGTTAACAACTCAGATAAAGGAAATGGAGATTGAATTGGACATGTTAGTCCAGGAGAAAGAAGCCAAAAAAGCAGAGGAAGTTCCTACCATTGTCATCCTTGTAGTTACAACAGTTGTACCTTCTACTTTAGCAGAATCACTGGCTCCTAATGTCCCAATGGCCACAACACTTCCAGTTACTTCATCTACAACTTCAGACACATAATCTTCAACAACAGCAACACAACACACAGATGAAGCAAGCAAACTAGTAAAGGTTATGCAAGATATGTCTATTCAGACCAATGAGATAAATAGACTAAAAGAACAACTCAAAATTCTTGAAGATGCAAAGAAACTTGCTCAAATAAATGCTAAGAATGAAGAACAAAAATCCAACAAATTGAATGAGCAACTCAAAAAGTTGGAAAATGAATTAACACTAAAGGAACCAATGGCACATGTCAAGCAGCAACTATGGTCCAATATCATTGAAGCAGTCAATGATATTTGGCCCTCCATACATGTCATATATGAGCAAAAAGACTTAGTGAAATCTGGAAGAGAAGCAATCCATGAGGTCAAAGAAGAGCTTCTTAAGAAACCTGAAGAAGCTTTAGAAATCATTAAGTTTCTTAATTCCAAAAACAGACAAGAGCCGAAAGAAATTGGAATTAATTACAGAACAGAGACCATCCTGAAAGTTAGGAAGGTAATCTCTAAAAAGAACTTGATGATATAGTTAGAGGAGAAATGTCAGAACATGGAGATTGCAATCGCAAGGTTCATGATCAAGTTTGATGTTCTAAGTCAAAAAGGCCTTCCCAATCCTCTAGTTATTAATGATAGATTAATGAAGCAGGATGATTATGATAAAAAGATAAGAGAGTTTGTTAGGGAACAAGTGAACAATTCAACCTTGCAGGGAATCTCAACAGGAAAGGTGCTCTACAAGAATTTTGAGAATTTGTTTTACTTAGAGCACGAAGTTAAACACTTATTTGTGAACAAACCAACATTCTCAAAGTATACTGAAGCTGATGAAAACTTCAAACAGACGATGAAGATAAAACTGCCATAGCCAGAATTCTAGGAAAAATTGACTAATCTACTGTGAAATAAAGTTGCAGTAAGCACAGAGCAGTGAAAGTAAAAAATAGAGCTTGTTGTTTTTACATCAACATTTACAACTTTACAGTGAAAGAGTATCAAGATAAAGAGAATTAGATGAAAGAGTATCAGTTCCAGATCAAAAGTTGAAAGTGAATCAACAATTACAAAGAAAATATGAAGCTGACAACTTGAAAGACACCTCATTGTCCAGCTACAGCCTTCATTGAATTGCAAAGAGATAAAGAAGTAACAAAATCAAGACAACAAACCATTTATTTCAATAAAAAAAGGGACAACTAGCATTAGTTAGAAATCTGTCACTATCTTATTGCATGAAGATATTTCTTTTCCATGAATAATTCCTAAGTTTATTCTATGATATTTTGTATGAGTTTTTGTATAAATGCTTCTCATTTGGAAGTATTGAGTGTGGATGAATTTCTGAACATTTCTGTAGTTGTACTATTATGAACCTAAGGGTTTTTGTACCAATTTCAAGTCAACGGACAAGATTAAAGCAATAAAACATTATATTACAAGATTCATGTGTTGGGCCACTACAGTGAAGTATTTTCACTTGTCACTCTATCAATTTCTTATGTTTTCCATCAACACTTGAATGTGTTCTAAATCTAAATGATAAATCATGAATTCTTATTTCAGAATATGTTAAAAGCACTATGTTTTGACTGATTATCATTTATATGTTTTCCATGGATATCTAGATTAGGGAACCCTTAATTACTCCCTAATTTCGATTGACCTCTCCGTTTTCACTCATAATTCGGAGTTAAGAATCCTTAATTGCTCTTTTATCCCGATCAAAACCATTTTTCACCATCAACCTTGAATATGTGGAGTGACTCAACTATCTTGCCCTGTAAACATTTCCCTTTAGAACTTGATCCTGATTTGATTGCTTGACACATTGACTCCATTTGCCCAATGGGATACATACCTAAATCTATCCATCTAAGTAAGTGATTTCACCACCAAATCAAATCAAAACCAGAAAACCAATTTACCCTACATAACTAGCCTAAAATCAAATACAATCAACAAAGATAAATCATATAGAGAGAGCCCTCTCTGAGCATTAGGAAGGCTAGATCCTCAGGCTTAAAAGTAGGTTTGTGTTTACCTCTAATATTCTTTAAAACTAAAATAAAAAATCTCGCAACTTTTGAGAATTATTGGAGTGATAACAGGTTGCATCGGGGTCAAACTTGTGTAAGGTTTTAGGTGATCAAGTGGAATGTTTTCGAGAGGATCCATGTACCAGACTAGGATCCCCAGAGTAATGTTGGGTAAACTCACCGTAGGCATGATGGGTACAAAGAAAGGTTCTTGGCGAGGGAAATAAGAAAGGTTTCTGACCCGAAGGACAATGGCCTAGCGAAATTTCTCCTAGATGGTTAAGGCATAGAGGAAATATTCCTTGTTGAAATGGATTAGGAGAGACACTAGCAGAAGGAGGCGATTCTTGAGGAACTATACATGTATGTTGGGTTGAGTTGGGGGAAACATGTTGCGAAGGCACTAGCTGTTGGATGGGCATACTAGACCGCTTGTGAGCAGTCCATGATGCTTGCAGCATGAAAACACTAGACGAGTTGGGCTTAGAACGGGTAGGTGGTGGACCATAGTAGGCACCAAATAAAGTGAAATCTTTATAGACTCCTGGTGAGACATTGGTGAGGGACGAGACAGTCGTATCATCAGTCACGAATGAAATGTTGGTTTGAGGAGAAGTCTCCACCTTAGGATCATAGTAAGTCAGTTGATCTATTGTAACGATCTTTCCTTTGTGGGGAAAGCACATATTACAGAATACTGCAGATGTGACAGCCGATATCGCATATGTGTAACTACGACCCAAAAGGATGTTGTAGTCCAATGGGGCATCAATGATTTCAATATCAAGGGAGACCGTCTTACCGGCAACAATTATAGGATAGTTGTGAAGTAAGCAAAGGGGCTGAGATGGATGGTCGTACCATGTGCAAAGAGTGATGGTGAATGGGGACAGGTCTGGTGAGTTAAGTTGTTTCCAAACACTAGCGGCCATCACGCAGTTGGAGGTGCCTTCGTCAATGATACACTATTGTACAACAACGTTTCTTATTGAGACTCGTATTTGGAAAGCAACGAATGAAGGAAGTGGAGGATGTTTAGATTGGTCAATGTCAAAGACGATCATGTGATCATCTAAAGGATCCACAATGCCCAAGGCATTAAGTAGATCTTTTTGTTGGGATGGTCATGACTGCAGAACTTCTAGCATTGACATGGCTGCAGTTGATTGCGCCAAGTCATACACCATGTTGTATGTATGGGCGACTTTGGCTAAAGCAGCTTTACAGCATAATGGTCCTTTGGGGATCTTGGTGATAACCTCTACCTTAGGCTTAGGGATCTGTAACATACCATTTGATGACATAATGGAATTTGTGGAAACTTGTGGTTGGGATTCAGTCACAGACTTAGCGAGTTCCTTGTCATAATGGCATGAACGAATCTGAAGATTGACATGTTCAATTTTTACGACCTCATAATTCATCATGAGAATCTGATAATTAGTGGGACCAGATTGTGGAGGTTGAGGCGTTGTTTGACCTTGTGTGCGTTGGGCATCTATGTATCCTTGGTGAGGAAATGGGTAAGCAAGCATTGTCGATTGAGATGAAGAAGGGGCCTGAGGAAGCTGAGCCATGGGTTGTTGTCCTCTAGAAGTACCTACTTGGGCTTCCCATACTTGACGCATCTGCGGTAAAAGGGGACAATCATGAGTGTGATGGCCATATATGTTGCAACATGCACAAGGCTTATTCATACGAAGGGCCATGTTTTGCTTGGGTTGTCTTCCCTATTGCTGGGTTCGGGATTAGGCTGATTTCCCTAAGGTGGATTAGGTGGAGGACCCTGATTACCCTCATTACCTTGGGATGGTTGATTCCTATTACCTTTCCCCTTATTCTTCTTCTTGGTGTTGGGGGGATTGGACACACTCTGTTGAGCATACACTTGACCTTGAGGAGGAGGTGGTTGTTATGGCAGAGGTTGAAGAGGCATGGGAGGTTGAGGTGCTTGTGTTGGAGGAGCTGGAGTGCTAGGCGGTGCATAAGGAACATATGTAGGAGGGGCAACATTTGAATAAGCAAGTTGAGCAACAACAGGCCATGGCCATTAGGGGAAGTTTGAGGTCTACAATGGGCCTCCTAAGAAAAATGGATAACCAAAATAAACTTTATAAGAACCTATAGGATTCAAGATGATGATGTCAACCATGGAGGATGATTCACCATTTTTGGAGTAAAAAAGTAAAAGGATTAAAAAATAATAAAATAATAAAACTATTTTTTCAGCTCGTATTTTCAACTTATCTCCCTAAGGTTTTACTCAAATTTCGAGTAAGAGTACTCGTTAAATGCCAAATTTAATTCCTCGTCCAAGGAGTACCCATGTTGCATACTTTTGATGGACCATGCTACATGAAAAATGAGAAATACATGAAACAACATGATTGCAATCACATTTTTCATGTATTTCTCATTTTTCGTGTAGCAAGGTCTATAGAAAGTATGCAACATGGGTACTCCTTGGATAAAGAATCAAATTTTACATCCGAGTATTTCCGCTCGAAATTTAAGTAAACCCATATGGAGATAAGTTGAAAATACGAGTTGAAAAAATATGTTTTTCTTTCTTCCCTCTAAAATTTGATGATGTAATCTAATATTATTTTATTATTTCCACTATTATTTTTATAATTTCCTTAGGAGGCCCATTTTAGACCTCAAAATTCCCCTAATACATCTATTGATGCGATTGGGGATATGTGTATGATGTGCTTTGACCTAGATAAGGGTTTCGTGGTGGAGGGGGATAATTGTAGGAGGCATTGCTCCCCCCTTGGGGTTGACTATAATACATCTGAGGGGGAGAAAATGGTTGTTGGTAATGGTGTGAATGAGATCCCACGATGCCGTCAACAGCATGAGATACCCCTGGTGCATTAGTAGCACCGGGCCAAGGTAGATCGTGGAGAACGATATAAAGATAACCAGATTAGGCATTGATCAAGTCATACTTTAAAGCTATTTAGAGCACATATTCCTTTATCTGAGGGAAGTGTGACACGACATCTTTACCTATGGGGGCCAACAACGATCTAAGAAAACAATCCATATAGACAAGGTCTTCAAAAGCAGGAGCTCTACATGTGCTCCTCCTTCTGTGCCATTCTTGGACATGGTCAAAAAGGCAGGTGGCAGAGGTTTGATGAAATGAAGTCAAGAGTTCGGTCCTGGTGTCGTAACGAAGAGGTAACTAAAAATATGATAAGAAATATTTAGCGAGAGTTGCCAAAGTGGAATGGGAGGCACGAGGTTGGTCGACAAACCACTTAGTCACAACTCCAATAAGTGTGTGTTGGAATAAACAAAGACGAATGGAGCCATCGGTAATGGAATTAGAGGAACACCACATGTGAAATGAGAAAACATGATTAGTGGGGTATTCTCCAGGATTTCCCTCAAACTTGGGAATGTCTACAGGGAGTTTAGTAGGCATAATTGGCCAACTTGGGTTATGGAGAAGGATTTATAAGCTAACTAAAATTTGGGAGATTCAAACCAACCAAAAAGGGTAGCAATGGAGTAAGAGTGACTGTATCGGTTGAGGTTCCACTAGTGGTATTACCCAAGGTAGGACCCGAGGTACTACCTTGGTTTCCCGCACTTGCATTGGTGCATAAGATGGTGGCGATATGAGGTTGAGAAGAAGTGGAATCAAAGGAATCATTAAACTCGGAGTCAGAAGGACTAGATGGAGGATTGAGAGGATGAACTCGTACCCTACGAGGAGGAGTAATACGTCCTAACGGGAACTGAGGATGAAGACCTCGAATTCGTCGCGACAAACGCCTTGGTGTCACAATGATGTCAAGACAAATATAACACTAAAGGACTAAAGGATGATATGAAAAATCAAAGTAACAAACATCAAGAAAACACCTAATGCACTGGTGCCAAGTGTAAACAAACTATATAATGATGTCACTCTAATACAAGAAAAAATTTCCTATTAAATAAAATGACCTCTAGCCTAAAGGTGATCTAATTTCCCAAACAATCCTAAATCTATTGTTTTAGATGGCCTTCCAAAGGACTTCGTACTTGATGGATACTCATCCTCGCAAGTTGAGTTGTCCATAGAAAGGTGGGGTAGAGAACCAACTGCTTCCCACAACCAGTCCTATAAGGTGTTTTCCTAAGTTTGTTCACTATGGTTACCTTCGTCCCACGAGGATGATCAAGTCTTGAGCTTCTTGGTGATTAGAAAACGCACATAATTCTCTACCACGGGTGGGGTAGCCTCAAGGAGAACCACTCGCACGATGTCCTAGCCTAACCCCCTTTAGGTTTCTAACACACTCTAACTTTGACCGTGGAATCGTGACATATTTTAAGCTCCCTACAAACTAAAATTTTATGTCTCAATGCAAATGTTCGATGGGTGTTATTGGAAGCATATCCCACCGATCCTACACCTAACTACACAGATTGTTTGGTCCTAATGCCCAAGTGGGCCTAATCTATGTGTTTTAGATTATTAAGTGTGGTGTTTAAAGTCTTCACTTGGCGGTGTTAACCAAGTTCACGTTCACTTAAGATGTGTATGTGTGTGAAAAATTGTGTTTTAGTGGATGAGGAAATTGAGCATGTTTTGTGATGCCATATCTATTGAAATAAAATGTTGAAATACTGTAAATAATGTTGAAATATGTCAAAAATATAAACAACAAATCAAGCACAAACCACACCCAAAGAAGACTCTCAAGCAACTAGGAAAAAATAGGCAAACAATCTATTGAAAACACATGAAAAGGCCCTACAATATCTAATGTCAATGGGAATGGGATCTAAGGCTCTATGTTGCTAAGAATGGCGCAGACAAACAACAAAAAACAAAGGTCAGATCTGCTGCAAAGGATAGGTAAGAAGCTCAACAAACCAAGGATACTCAAGGGAATCCTAAGGCGCAATGCAAAAGCAAACTCAAAACGGAGTTACTATAGATAAAAAACCTATCCAAAGGGGTTGTAATAAAATGGATCAAACCCTCAAACAATGGTTGAAAGTACTGAAAACCCTAGACTCGTTACTTAGTTTATGCCTTGTTAAAAAGGTGGAAGTGTACTAGAAACCGTAGGGGGATTGTTTCTACCTCAAAGAGACAAACTAAGCAGATCCAGGCATAAGGAGAGTTGAAACAAATGTCAAAAAACCCAATACTCTCGGTAAACCCTGTAAATTTTAGAAAAATATAAAAACACAGGTTTTGGTATGGTTTTGAAGGAAAACACAAATTTTGGGCCAAATAGGGTATTATGCTCCTCAGAACACAGTTATGGGGTTGAAAATTGTGTTTTGGTCTCCACGACTCTTAGGCGGCAGGTCTCGCAAGATGTTGTCATCTCCTGCTCGGTCTGTACCTATGACCTGCGAAAAACACCAGAAAACCACCAGTAACCGAAAATTTGATAGAATAATGGAGAGAAAATTATAAATAGCAAAAAGAAGCTAAAAATAGTTGCATAAATCCCTGAAATCTTTGAAGCAAAAGTCACCCAGGAAATTGAAGTTGTTACACCAGTCGAGTCGTCATTTGTTGGTATGAAATTTCTTGGAAGGTGTACCAAAAAGATCTCACTTAAGTCACGAGTGACTAGTGATACTAACAAAAATTGTGGTTGCTTATACTTTAGATCAACAACAAATATGTGAGAAAAACCTGCAGAAAGATAGATGTATGCAAATCTAAAAGAACAAACAGCAAAAATAAATCCAATGTAAAAACCCAATCTTGGAAAAGCTTTGAAAGAAAAATATTTATATTAATGACCCCTAACGAAGGAGATTTACAAGGGGTCATAAGTCCCCCTCAATGGGATGGGTCATTTGATGTCCTCGTTGCTTCAGTATTCAGATCTTCTTCTTCTCTCTCAATTGTGTAAAAACCCAAACAATATAGAACTAAAAAATGGGAGCTCGAATGGTATGTAAGGATAACGGTAACGATGATAATGATCATGGTGAGAAATGGATGAAAAACCCTCTTATTTATAGAAAGGTATTGGGTTGATCTCGAAAATGGAAAATAATAAAATATTATTAATCAAAATCTAGATCTAACTACTTAGAATACTTTATTATATTTTTGGAGGGAAAAGATATTTAAAATGGTTAAATATCTTTATTTAGAATTAACAAATAAAATGGTTTATTAATTATTTAGTGAATAATAAGAAAGGTGTGAAATGAAATATTTATTAAATAATGATTTAACAATTATTCTAAGGATGGAGATAAGGAAAAATAAACAAATTGTGATTTATTTAATTATTACTAGGTGATTTAGTCAAATGTAACAAGGAATAATTATCAAACAATGATTTGATAATTATTCCTAGAGAAAATTAAATAAATAATGGTTTATTTAATCATTCTCATGGGTTTTAATAAAAAATAACTTAATAAAAGTGGTTTATTAAATTATTTCTTTTAGTGAAAGTGATTTTACTATGGTAAAATTAAACTCACATGGTGTATTTCGATCCACCTAGTCAGAAATAGCTAGGTGATCATTTTTTGGTGATAACATGTTGCATTTTCTTCCATTCATAGATTCAAACAAGATCATCTTCAAAGATTCGTGATACTTATTATTATAAGTGAATTCCACCAAGTACAACTATTCTTCCCATTTTGATGGTTTGTCCATCACATACATCCTCAGTATGTCTTCGATGACCCAATTGACTCTTTCCATTTACTATGGATCGTATGTTATGCTAAAATTTAAATCAGTCCCAAATACCTTAAACAAGCATGTCTAATTGGACATAAACTTGGAAACTCTGCCTAAAATAATTGTGTTAGGCATACCATGTAGCCTCATAATTTCCTTCATGTAAATCTCACCAACATTGGTTGGCTCATTTGTTACATCATTGGAATCAACTGGGAGGCCTTAGTGAGTTTATCCACCACAACCATGATGGAATCATGATGCTTCATTGTTTTGTACATATTTCATGAGCAAAGTGATACCTTGTTGTATATACCTTTCTTATACCTGATGACCAAGTGGAATTGTTGTAGGAAACCCATCCATCGAAAGTGCCTTGATTGCTGCAACTTAGTTTGCGATTGCAAGTATTGCAATGGTTGGTGGTCGGTGTGTATGATGGTTTCCTTTCCCATCAAATAGTGTTTCCACTTTTTCACACTTTGAACCAATGCATAAAGTTCCTTGTCATAAGTATGATAGTTAATCACTGCACCATTGAAAGTTTCTGAATGAAATGAAATGGGCTTACCATGTTGCATAAGGACTGCGTTGATGGCATAGTCGTTTGCATCAATTTGAATCTCAAAGGGTTGTTTCAAGTTTGGAAGTGCAAGTACTGTGGCTAAAGTGATCTTATCTTTCAAAGCATCGAATGTTTTTTCCTGCTTGCCTCCCCACTGGAAAACCTTTTTCACACTAGTCAATGCATGCAATGGAGCTGCGATAGAAGAGAAGTTAGTAATAAACTTCCTCCAATATTGGGCTACTCCCAAAAATCTTATTACCTCAGTGATTGTCTTGGGCTTTGGCCAATTCACAATGACCTCAACCTTAGAGGGGTCTATCTTCAACTCACCTTCTCCAACAATATGTCGCAAGTACACCAAAAAAGTTTTACCAAATTTTCAAAAACAATTGTTCTTTCCTTAATACATCAAGTACTTTTCTTACATGCATGTCATGTTCATCGCGTGATTTACTGAAAATCAATATATCATCTAAGTAGACTATTACAAAATCATCAAGAAATGGCCTCAAAACATCATTCATCACATGCATGAAGGTAGTAGGATCATTACATAAACCAAAAGGCATAACTAGACATTCCAATAAACCTTGTTTTGTCTTGAATGTTGTCTTCCAAATGTCACCTTCAACAATTCTAATTTGATGGTTGCCACTCAAGTCCAACTTAGTAAAATACTTTGCATCATTCAATTGATCAAGCAAATCATCTATTTTAGGAAGTGGATAACGATTCTTTACCGTTATGTTGTTTAATGCAAAAAAATCTACACACATGTGCCATGTTCCATCCTTCTTTGGCACCAACACAATAAGTGATCCGCATAGCAAAGTACTTGGTCAGATGATCCCTTTGTCCAACAATTCTTGAATTTGTTTTTTGATTTCAACACTCTCCATAACAAACATCCTATACAAGCCAACGTTAGGAAGAGGAAAATCTTGTTGCAACTGTATTTCATGCTGGATTCCCCTCTTGGGAGGTAATCCATTTCGTTCTTGAAACATCTCATTATTTTGATTAACCACTTCAATCAAATTAGATTTCAACTTTGGATCACAACCTTCAAAAATTTCATAATCAACATCATTATTTGGTTATATCATAAGAAGCACAAAATTCTTTCTTGAATTCACTAGTCTTTCCATTTGTCCTACATTAACTAATGAAAGATTTAGTTTCTTGCAATGAGCTCTCATAACATACTCCACACCATCTTTGAACAAGTGGTACTTGTTTTCATGGCAATAAAAGATGGCTTTTCTATCATAGAGGTAAGGACTACCCAAAACAATTCCTGAAATATCAAGCAATACAACATCTAATTCAACTTTGTCAATGAAGTTTGTTGTGATTGCAAACCGAAGAATACACTTTCTTGTAACCTGTAAATTCATGTTCTTGCATATCCAACCTAATGGATATGATTTTGGATGTGGAATGGTTTCAAGATTAAGTTTCTTGACTAAATCTTCAGATATCAAATTGGCTTGAGACTCACTATCAAATAGTGTGTCGATTTTTTTATGTTTTGCAATAACCCTCACATGAAATAATTCAATCCTTGTTTCTTCATTTGGAGTACTAGTGTGACAATTTGATGAACTAGTGCTAGCAATGGATTCTTTTCCTTTCATACCCATGGCTATAATTTTAGTTTCATCACCCGAATCAGATCCCAAATCTTGTTGAGTGGTTGCAATTGTTTTTTGTTTTCCCTTTTTGTTGAATTTCTTGGACCTCTTCTCTGGATGAAGCTTCCAACAATGGTCTTCATCGTGACCCTCTTTGGAACAATGTTTGCATCTTACTTTCTCTCCTTCCTTTTTAACAGATTCATTTTTCTTTCATTTTCCTTTGAAACCCTTTCCTTTCTATCCACCCTTAAATGGCTTCTTTTTACCCTCTTGCCTCAAAGTGAGTGGCTTGCACACAAACCTCATCTAGACTAGTGGGATTGAACATAAGGATAGTATGCCTTAGGTAGCTATGTAAACCCCCTATATACTTTAGCAATGTGTCTTGTGATTGCAAATCAACACCTAACATAACAACTCTTCTTCTAAATTCTTGGGTGCAATCTTGCACACTTTGACCTTTAATTTGTCTAAATTTCTGTCAATTCATGATGGCTTTCTGCATATATGCTAGAGGGTAAAATTCTCTTTTAATTGCAGCAATAAAATTAGACCAAGAGATTGAGATATTACGATGTTTTTTTATCTCATCTTGTGTCTTGGCTTCCCACCATACTCTTGCTGCACCCTCCAGTCTCAATGAAGCTAGTTGAATCTTTGTATCATCATCTTGAAGGTTTTGAATCTTGCATTAGACCTCCAACTGACGAACCCAAATTTCAAGCTTCTTTACATTCACTTCACCATTATACATAGGCAACTCAAATAAAAAATCAAGTTTTAACAAGGGTGTTTTCCCAATTCCTTTTGAGGTATGTTGATGAGTATGAGTAAGGGTTGTAGTAGTGGAAGAAGATGAAGATGGTGGTGAGGATGATGGTGGAGTAGATGGTGGCTTATCACCATTTCCATTACCTCCTACTGGAGAACCCTTTCCTCTTGGAGGCATGGAGCTTTCACCCTACAACCTTGTATTCCTCTTTTCATAGAGGACTTTCACCATCTCCACCATGTCAAAGAAAGCCTTCCTAAAAGAATTATCATCCTCTATCATGTTATCATTTCCTCCTTCATGAAACATGCTTACTGAAACCTTAGGTATAAGAGGTGAATCTTGTGGTGTAGATTGTGGCAATTGTGCCCTCCTTCTCCTTGCTCCACCTTGAGAACCTGCACCCACAAGCTTGCCTTCTCTTTTTTTGAGCTTCAACCTTGTAAGCATTTAAACACTTGCAATACAATTAAATCCTCCTTGCACAAGTAAACCTATTGCTCTGATACCAACTTGATTTGAATGGGAAAATTAGTTTTGTTGTGCTAAATTCCTCTTCAGAATATAAACAAAGTGCTTGAGGATTATGAGATATATTGCAAGTTAACCATGAGTTTTTATGTGAATTTATTGAACAAATTAACATAAACAAAACACTAAACAAGAACATATACTAGACATGAACATCACCATAAACAGTGACACAACAACACATGATGGAGTTCACCCCTCCTAGGCTACGTCTCCTTGGTCCAACTTCCAATGGCTTAGCCCTCTTCTATTATTTTCAAAAGTGTGATTACATACATTTGCAATGCTCAAACAACTCTTATACCTGCTCCAATTGCTCCAAAATAAGAAAAAAAAATTGCCTAGCCTCTTTCTGCCTCGAATTTGGTAAAAAATTGGAGAAGTTATGAGGTTCCCTAGTATTCCTGCTAACCGCTTCACAATTTCCCCAAAATCCGGACCGATCCTATAATTTCACCCCTTTTTCGACTAACTAGGCGACAATTTCTTGGGATTCCAGGAGAAATTGTTGGACAGTTAAAACGCCCAATGACAAGCATCCAAACTATACGGTTTGCCGCATTAATATTTTTTTTATATAAAATCCCCGCCGGAGTTTAGTGCCATGGTGGTCACATCAACAACTTGCAAGGCGGTTTAGGTGGTGGTCCCGGCAACCCGACAATTCGGTGGCGGTCATGGTGTGTCACATGGCGATTTGGTTGGCATGTGATGTTGCGGTTAGTGGGGGCACAGGGCTAGCCTCCCACGCATGGTCCCACCCCCAGGCGTACTGACCAGGGTTGGGGCTAGACCCTGGCCCCCTCCCCCATTATAAAACTATGGTAATAATAAAACCATGTCAAAACCAATATATGTTAAGAAACAAAGCGATGGTGCGGTGGTAAAGGCCTGCGTTAGTTGTTTGGAGGTCGCGGTTTCGACCCCCGCCTGCTTCGCTTAGACGTCGACCAAAATTTTTGTAGCCCTCGGCCTGCCATGTGGTGGCACCTACTGTGCCACTTGGTAGCCTATGATTGGCCACCCAAAACCCAATCAAAACCTGCCATTTCAAACCAACAGTGAAATGCCACTTGGCACAACATAATTTGCTGGAGGAAATCTCATTGACTAGTCAACCTACCAACTGGGCATGTCCAATCAGCGGTACGGACTGCTGAATGGACTGTCCCTGCATTTTTTTTCAAAAAAATAGCTTATTTGACAAAGTGGACAAAACATGTTTCGGAGAGCATACGGTGTCAATTTTCCATAAAATGAGTTGTGTCAGATTCAGAACAACGAGATATACGTGATCGTTCAGGTTCCACACCATTCCGACAACTTTCATTTTTTAGCATAATTTTGAGCACTTGATCATTTACTATTGTCATAGAATAAAAAATTAAAAAAATATGTATAGTTTATGCAAGATAGGATTACCCTAGAGAGGTGAAAGTTGTTGGCACACAATTGGTATCTTTTCTCTTAGATTGCTTTGTTGAGGGATTGAAAAGGAGAGAAATGGTGTTTGTTGTTTGTTGTTGCAAAAGGGTATTTAAATTCAAGTCCAAGGCCTCAAATTCACAAGGTTAAGATTTGAGATACCTATTTGCAAGGTTAAATATCTAAAAATGAATTAATTGTTTTAGATCATAAAATTTCTATAAGTGTTTCCCATGAAATGTATAATTGTTTGCATTTTTTTGTGTTAGTTTTGTTTGTAATAGAAAATTAATCAAACTAAGGGAAAAAAATATGTTAAAACAAATTAGATGATGATCTTCTACACAAACCAATCTTCATTATTTGAACCTTCACATTCGTGTACATTCTTGTATCTTGGTTGTAACAAATTCCATATGATTTTGAAAACAATACATTTATTCTGAGCTAAACCTATTAATTCTCTTAACTGAAACTCTTTTTGGTATAGTAAATCCCATATTATCAAAATAAAAAATATTTGTCCAAACTATTTAACTATTATGTATTATTTGTTATTTGTTATTTATCTATTTTATAATCAAATATAATAAAAAAATGATATAACTAATAAAATATAAAGAGATCTTTATTTATCTTTTACATTCACCATTTTTTAATTTTCTTATTTCACTTAGCACTTTTCTATTTATATTATTGTTTTTAATATTTAGCTATATATGTTATTGTTCACACATCCTTTTTATGGTTTTTTTTTTTCATTTGTAAACGATGATACCAAAAATACATATAACTCATCAAACAAAAACATAATTTAAATTAACTTCCTCTTCTTATTTCACTTAGCACTTCTCTATTTATATTATTTTTTAATATTTAGCTATATATGTTATTGTTCACACATCCTTTTTATGGTTTTTTTTCTATTTGTAAACGATGATACCGAAAATACATATAACTCATCAAACAAAAACATAATTTAATTTAACTTCCTCTTCGTATTTTTTTCTTATGACTAATATGCTAACAACACATTAAAAATTTGGAAAATTAAAGAGGCTTATTACCCTAGAAAAGTAAAAAACTTTGTTAGCTTTTCTAACAAAGGTTTTCAGGTCTCCACAAAGTTATAGACTTTCAAGGAAATAATATCTCGCTACCATTCCCACATTTCCACTTTCGCAACACAAAAGTGTGTTTTGTGAATTTTGTGTGGTTTCTCATATATAGTATGATATTTTACTTGGTGTTTAATCAAAAGTGCAAATGAATCATACAACGATAGTTATCCTACAAACATCAAAATCCCATAAACATTATAAATGTGTACGTGAGAGAGGAAAATGCACACCTATAACCAATATCTAAATTTGAGAGCACATAATAATCAAATATATTAAACAATTCAATATCACCTAGTAGTAAAAATATACCTAAGGAAAAAATTAGGTAATTAAATTTGTATAATAATATTTTTGGTCAAATTTGTTTCATGCCATAATTACAAAGAAAATGTATCAATATTTTTGGTCAAATTCTTTTCACACTATAATTACAAAGAAAATGTATGCATAAAGAAGATAAATACATGAGAAAAAATATTGTGTCTCTCTAATCAATATATGAAGAAGCGTGTTACGTCCCTTATAAGGTTTTTCACGAGTTTCCCATAATAAACATGGAATAAAATATGGAAATAAAGAAAGTTAACACCTTAAATATGAGACCATGTGATTGATGATAATCAAATATATCAACAGAAAAATTATGTTAGTTTTAGCAAGTATATAGATTCTAATTCACATTCTCCCTCTTCACCAAATCATATACAGTTAATAATAGAAAAATATAGAAAAATATAAGATGAATATTACCAAAAATTATTATAAGAATTTTAATCTTTATCTATCTTTATAACACAACATCATTAACGTGTTTAATCCATATTGCATATCTTTCAAAATCTAAATGAAACATTACTTTCTAGTGAAAGGAAATTATAATCATACAAAATAATATAAATCAATATCTAACACATAACTTGCAAAATTTTAAAGTGATTGAACTACTTCAATCACATGTGAAACTAGAATATGAGTTTTTTCAAAGAAAAATTCACCTCGAAACATCTCACCTGCAAATATATGTACCTTATTAGTAATGGAATTAAAAGTTGAGAAAAATGTAGTTATTATTAACTTATTTTAAAATGATTATTTAGCATAACAACATCATCCAACTTTCATTAATTTAAGACATTTATTTCTCCTTTAAGATTGGCACAACAAAGAAAGGAAATAGACCCTCATGCAACTCATGCACCTAGATTCAAACCACCTAGGTTATTTCCAACATGAAGGAATGGGCAACAAACAATGTCATACAATACATAACAGAACAAACAACATAAATTGCTCATAAAGGTCTACTCATTCTCATTACAAACATTTAAGTTATAATACATTTCAAGTCTTGAGATTACAATCCTATTGATCATCTTCCTTTTAACTTACTTCATTTTGCAAATTTTACTTCCTTCATGTACCATGTAACTATGAACACAATCTACATTCTCGAATTTTTCTCATCACTAAGGTCATCAATTTCTAGATATATCACCATTCCTTCATACTCTTCTTCCTCGAGCATCCAATTGCTCCAATCCCACTTCATTTACTCTACTTCAAGGACTCTCTTCAATTATTTCTCTTCATCTACATTTGTGTGTTCTTTCCTACAACCAACGACTTGTCTCCTTGAGACAACCCTCTCATCAAAACCAATTCTATCTTCATTGCGTTGCATTGGCTTGTTATCCATGCTCTTAACCTTTGAACTTCCAACAATTCCAACTACTCGAAAAAAACCACTTACCTTCTTTTCTTAGCTCAACCTCAGTACCACATCAACACCTTGTTGAATTCCTACACCTAACTTCTTAACTTCCTCTAGTGCACAACTATCTTCTTCTGTGTGCACTATTGTCATTTGCATGCCATCATTCAACTTGCACCTCCAAAACAATATTTCATATCATGCCCTCACTTCGTTATTTATCTCTTGCGCTTCTTCAAATGCACATATTTAATTGTTACTACATTAAACTCACCTTACAAAAAAAGTATTGTGCCTTTATGCACACATCAACTTTGGCTTACTCCATTACAACATTACCCTTGCACAATTTTTGGTTCTATTGCTCTAAAATCCACATATTTTGACATTTGTTTATTTCCCACTTCACCTAATATTATATGCATTATATGCCTCAGATCTTGATACCTTCTCTTACAAAGCTTTATTCATTCATGGATATAATTTCCCTAGAATTTATTCCATCTGATATGCTTTAACATTCTCCCTCTTGGATTCCTTAGCTTCATCTTAGTCCTAACCTACAAAATCATAAAGATCCTTCACATTGAATATCAATAATTTGTCTAGCTCCTCTTGCAATTCCACTTCATATACAATATCCCTTAATTTACTCTTGACTATACGTCATCCAATACTCCTTGTAATCATCTTATCAAATCTTAGGAAATGCCCTTTATTCAAACACACAACCATGAATTTTACCTTGGAATATTTTAAATCACCTCCTATATATATGTTTCTTATGCCTTGTGTGTTGGTTTTTCAATATTCTATGCTGTAACAATCACTTCAACAAATTATTCTTTCAATAGCAATCACTTTTTTCCAATTTATTTCAATCAACCAATAATAGTAAGCAATTGTAGATAGAACAGTAAACAATATGCAAAATAGAAGACAACCAAGATCAAATGAGACACATAGATTTAGGTCAAAGACCAAGGAAAAACTTCACAAGGGGGAAAACCCAACCAGATTTTTCTTCCATTAGATGTTCAACAAATGTTCAACAAAGATACATAGTCCAAGTACATCCAACAACTAGTCAAGTGGAAAAGCCTTGACTTTCAAGTTAACCAATCTAATATCCAATCAAATGTGAGAGAGAAAGTCAAATCTGGTCAAAGAACCAGTATGCAATTTTCAGCCCTGTTCAAATTCAAAGTCAACAATAGTCAACGCAACCATAACCAGTCAATTGTTAGTGGTTAAACTGCCAAGAAAAATTCAGTCAAAGAAACAGCGAACTCAACCTTCCTTGCCTGGCCAAACCCAGTCAAACAATCCATAAATTTGTCTCAAAAATCAATCAAAGTCAAAGTCAACCCTATGGAAACCCTAGCTTTAGATTTGTAATCTCTAGTCAAAGTTCCCAAAAAAGTTCAGTCTTCTACCTAAAGTTGGCCTTCCAAAACATATCCAAAAACCAAGTCAAACCAATTCACCCAAAGTCAACATTGGTCAAAGGTGCCAAAACAACAAGTCAACATAGTCAACAAAAATTCCCTCTCTCCTTCGCACATGTGAACTCAGACCCTGCAATTTCAGACCAGATCGAACCAAATGACAAAGGGTGAATGTGTTTGATGATGCCTCCAAGTGATGCCAAGTGAGGTGTATTTATATGTGGTCTAGGTGGAAGAATTTATCCTTTAGGCCAGCTTGTACTTTTTGAGGTGACTTGGATTCAAGTTAAAATTAATATTTTCCCATGTACAAATTTAATTTTTTCAAGGGAAAGTGGGGTCTCCTTAAGGTTTGTTGGGCTTCCCAAATGGGGAAATTGCTTCCTCAGCTGCCAATTTTCAACACTCCCTCTCAGCTAGGGAAGAATTTTTGATTGCATCATAAGGATCATCTTAGATGTACTTGTCTCATCATCGCTGCATCATCTCACATCTCGTCTCATATATGCTCATCTCAAATCATCTGCTGAATACAGATGCCTCGATCTAAAGAAGAAGAAACATCATAGGGGATATTAGTTTTCCACCCTATATCTAATGAAAATAGGAAATATACCACTTACCAAGAGAGGTAAGGATCACACACATCTTATTGTTTGTTGATATTCCCACCTTGACCCTAAAGAATCAAGTGGTAGACCACCTGCATCCTCTAAGTTGGGGGAGATACCACTTACCACGAAAGGTAAGGATCAAACACATCCCAAGTGTCTTCACCCATTGGCTAGATGAGTGGTAATCCCAACAAGCCCAAATTGTGGGTAGGATGTATACTGGGGTATAGTCGATAGTTGGGGAGTTAACGCTTACCATAAGTAAGGATCAGACACATCCTATTGTGAAAATAGGGGAGATACCACTTAACATTTCTGGTAAGGATCAGACACATCTTATCATCCATGTGTTCCCTCAACCCCAAGATTTCTCTGACTCCATTCCCCTCCTAGAGCTCAACAGTGGGGAAGAGCATAGCTTAGTGTTCTCGATCAACCATGACCACTTCTCGGAAGGGTCACATCCACCTATCCAAGTTGCTCTATAAAGACCAAGAACTTCCCTTTCGAAAAATGTTTGGTAAGTATGTTTGTTATATGCTCATCACTCGAAATGTAATGGAGTATTACGACTCCTCTTTGCACCATATCTCGTATATAGTGATATATTATCTCAATATGCTTGGGCCTATCGTGGAATACGAGATTCTATGAAAGTCAGATCACACTCTTGTTGTCGTAGTATATCACAGTCATATCCCGTTTCTACGCAAATAGCTCTCCAAAGAGATTTCTCGACCATACTGCCTCGCAGCTAGCCATGTTAGCAGAAATGTACTCAGCCTCGATTGTGCTAAGGGAAATATACTTTTGTTTTCTACTCATCTAATATCTCATGGAAGACCCTAGGCTAAAACAACACCATGATGTGCTTTTCTTATCAACAAAATTTTTGGCCCAATCAACATCAGTCTA
Source organism: Pinus albicaulis (assembly GCA_034641835.2). Lineage (NCBI taxonomy): Eukaryota > Viridiplantae > Streptophyta > Pinopsida > Pinales > Pinaceae > Pinus > Pinus albicaulis. The sequence goes on along the minus strand of CM076583.1, from coordinate 538,035,037 downwards.
TCCATGAAGTCTCACATCTCTGGCAGTATAGATCAGTCCAAGATTAATAGTCCCATGCACGTATCTCAGTACATGCTTACATTAGTTAAATTTTGAGGTAAAAAATGGGCCTCAAAACAAAAATGTACAACAAAAAGCAACTTCATAAGAACCAATAGGATTCAATATTATGATGTCAACCATGGGGGATGATTCACCATTTTTGGAGTAAAAATATAAATAAATAAATAAAAATTAAAAATTAAAAAAATGTTTTTCAACTCGTATTTTCAACTTATCTCTCTACGGTTTTACTCAAAATTTGATTAGGGGCACTCGTTGGATGCATAATTTAATTTTTCATCCAAAGACTACCCATTTTGCATACTTTTCATCGACCATACTATACGAAAAGTGTGAAATGCATGAAAAACATAATTGCAAACACAATTTTCGTGTATTTCACATTTTTCATGTAGTAGGATCCATTGAAAGAAAATTATAGGGAAATATGCTGAAAATACAAGTTGAAAAAGTAGTTTTTTTTCTTTTTTCCCTCCAAAATTTGATGAGGTAATCTAATCTTATTTTATTATTTCCACTATTATTTTATAATATTCCTTATGAAGCCCATTTTAGACCTTAAAATTTCTCTAATGGCAGCAACCCAATGTGCATGTAGTGGCTTTGTCATAAATTGACTCACAGTGTTGACAACAAAACATATGTATGGTCTAGTGTTCACTAAGAACATCAATGCCCCAATCAACTGTCAATACTCAGAGGGATTTGCCAAATCAGGTCCAGCAACTTCACCACATAGCTTCTTAAAATTCATCTCCATCGATGTGGCCATGGAGTTGCATTCAGTTATCACTCAAAAGTTTTCCTTAGTTGTGGAAGGAAACTCACTAAGGTAACCTTCAAACTACTTTGGGATTGAAAGTTGGCCCTTCAATGTGGAAAGGGATTTCTCCTTAACTCTACCACTTAAGGTCACTTCAGCAGCAGGTCACTAATACGCTCATTGGACAGATTTTAGTTTGTATCAAATGATTTTGGTTTGGAAAGGAAAGCAAAGGGACCATTGGGCATGGAATCTTTGACAGAAAAAGATGATAACCATAGTTTATATGAACAACTCTAGCAAAGGAAAGATAGATTACGACTTCTTAGACAAATCATCATCAAGGTTTGGTAGAAGAATGTAGAAAATAAATACCAAAAACATAGCAATATGATTTCTGCAAATGATATCTAAGCTGAAAAAACACATAAGTATTCTAAAAAAAACATGAACTTGAGCATTCAATAAGAATTCCAATTCATATAGCTTTTTTCAAATACAAAAGATTTAATGGTCAAAGTCTTGACTAAGGAGAAAATAAGCATAGTAGGAAAACAAACAGGAAACCATTCACACTTGAATCTTTGGAAATTGCACATGTAACCCTGTCTATAAAAAATATATTAATCTAAAAAAATATACTCAAGGTCATTTTTTTCAAAAAAAAAATGAACCCTTGGTTCTTCTTCACAATTGAATTTATAGAACATTCACAATTGTGACCATGTTTTTAGAGAAAATTAATTACAAAGTTTGAAATATCTGCATAAATGTACAACTAGAATAAAATACATTGCATATAGACTTTCTTAATGTTCTTGTCTTTTTTAATCATAAACAAAAAGATAAGTCGTTGAAATTGAAAGTTGAGTTGTAGCTGAAAATCTATCTGACATTGAGGACAAAATCCCTTCCTAATATCTTGAAGTGAAATCTGGAGCTCCTCTGTTTTATCCCACAAAATATGCTCTGCCTATGTCAAAACAACAAAATCATCTCATATTGTTGCCTGAAACATCAAATTGTCACTTGGAGTGTTAATCCATCCTTCATAAATCTTATCTGCTCCAAAACTCTTTATCTTTGCCTCAAAACATATCCTTTTCTGGTCACTGCCAAAATAAATGGCAATATATATCAAGAGGCAATCCTGCAGTGCACTACCAAAACATAACAAAACTAGCGCTAATAAAATAATTGTCAACGCAAAACATAACAAACTAGCGTTGAAAAAATAATTGTCAGTGCTTTGTGTAAACCTGTCAAAATGAACACTGACAAATTAATTGGCAGTTTGTTTCAAAAAATCTCACTTGAGCTGCTCTAATGCCCTTAGTAAAAGGTCTACCTCACCAGTTTGATTTGTTTTCACCCTTTTAGTCTTCCTAGCCTCGGGGGTCGTGCTTCCTTTGACATTTTTGCTTCTTAGAATTTGTAGGCTCCTCCTTGTTTATCAGTAAATATTTGATGGGCGTGTCATCTAGGTCAATGACATGGTTTGCTAGGAAAGATTTTCCTTCAATTTAAATTTAAATTTGAGCTTGTTTATGGGCCTCGTATGTGGTTTTATGACCCCATAAATTTCAGCTAAAGAGGGCTCCATCTCCCCTTTTCCAGACCGACCCTCTCTTGTTCCACTAGATTATTTCTTTGTAGTCTCTATATGTTCTTTTGGAGGAGATGGCTCTTGAGGAGGCGATGGGATTTTCTCTTCCACAACCTGCTTTCCCTTTCTTGTGTAAACCTTTTTTAATTTAGGAACCAGAACCAAAGTTATATTTGTTTTGCTTCTAGTTTGTACTAAAGAGGTTCCTGGGATCTCAGGGTTCTGAACAAGCCTCTTTGGTTTTGTTTTCTTACCACTGGTTTTAGGCTTGGGGGAGACCGACTCTACAAACCCTCCCCAGAACAAAAAATGTTCCTGTGTTCAATTTATCTTTTACAAATAATCAACAACCAACATATTAATCAAGGCTTTATGAAAAACAGAGTGGGAAGGTGGCTTTGGCCTAGATTGAATCTTAGTACACATCTTTCTCAAACTCATTAATAAAAAATATGGCATATTCATATGCACTTTCCCAGAAATGTGTGCGAGAAACATAAAATGGTACATACCCATTTTATGGTAACACCCTTCGCATGTGAAATATCTTTGAATAACATTCAAGGTCTCATGCCAGTCCTTTTTAATTCAGGACCTCTACGCACCTAACCGCCAAGGTTTATCTTTGTGCTCGTCTTTGAGGAAAAATGGAATATCAATACCTACCACGGTTCGGTTCTTAAACCATCAGTCTCCATTAACCGAGAGGCCTGTAGCCTTTGAAATTGTGTCCTTTATGACCGAGAAGTAAATGTTAGTGATGGTATCATTTTGTCCATTGAACCCCTCTGCAAAAACGTGAGCCACTCCATTATGATAACCATCACATTTGAAACAAAACTCTTCCCAACCTCGTCGAAATTGTTCCCGGAGTTTTGGGATGGCTTCAAGGATCTCAAGGCCTTTTGGCTCTCCTCTATGCAAACAACTGCCTTTCCCCATGATTGCTAACAATAGGCCACAAAATATGCAGATAATGCTAAAATGGTGGTGTTGATCTTTGGAAAGAAAACGAAGTGCATGAACCTTTTGTGTTGTCAAGAACCTAATTTGTTGGTTGTTCGGTTGGAATCATAACGAAATATCATCCTTATGCCTTAATCATCACATTCGTGATTCACTTGTAATGAATTCATGATGACTAGACGTTGTAGCTTAGGAGAAAATCATATCAATTGTCAACCCAGTACCCTGCACCAATCACTGAATTATATCGTTTATGTTTGCTTTGTTACTGCCATTTGTCGCTAGATATTAGGAAGTGTTGATAATTAAAATTAGGGGGATTTTGAGGTCTAAAATGGGCCTCCTAAGGAAATTATAAAATAATAGTAGAAATAATAAAATAATATTATATTACATCATCAAATTTTAGAGGGAAAAAAGAAAAAACTATTTTTTCAACTCATATTTTCAACTTATCTATCTATGGGTTTACTCAAATTTCGAGCAAGAACACTCATTGGATGCGAAATTTGATTCCTCTTCCAAGGAGTGCCCATGTTCAATACTTTCAATGGACCCTTCTGCACGAAAAATGATAAATACATGAAAAATGTGATAACAATCACGGTTTTTCATGTATTTCTCATTTTTCGTGTAGTAGGGTCCATCAAACGTATGCAACATGTGTACTCCTTGGATGATGAATTAAATTTTGCATCCAATGAGTACTCTCAGTCGAAATTTGAGTAAAACATTAGGGAGATAAGTTGAAAAAGTAGTTTTATTATTTTATTATTTTTCAATCTTTTTACTTTTTTACCCCAAAAATGGTGAATCATCCCCCATGGTTGACATCATCATCTTGAATCCTATTGGTTCTTATAAAGTTTATTTTGGTTGTATATTTTTCTTAGGAGGCCCATTTTAGACCTCAAAAGTTCTCTAATTTTGGTTAGCACTGGTTCAAAAACAAAATAAAAGGTATCGTTGACAAATCAACCGACAACAATATGGTCCATATGCTAAAACGAAGGCGTTGCCAAATTAATGATTAGCGCAGCCTATTATCCAGTGACAGTTGGCACTGACAAAGCAAACGTCAGTGGCATGACTATAAAGAAAAAAAAGTAAAGAAAAACTTTAAACAACTATTTCAAGTTCTTGAAACTTTAATCTTGAATCTCAAACTGTGATAACGCATTCCACATACCAAATCTCTCTAACAACTTGACAACATATTTCATTTGAGAAATTGAAATCTCGCCAGGTTTGTGCCACACCTCTACACCCACGAAGTAGTACATCAAACCAAGTTATTTCATCTCAAATTCAAAGGGTAGCTCCCTCTTACACTAGAGAATAAGAGGCTCTCTGCCTATCAAGGATAAATCATCAACATATAAATACCAAAATCAGAGGCATACCTTGGACAACCTTGAAGTAGATATTCATATCAACATTGCTTCTCGTAAATCCAAGCTTCGTCAGATAGCTATCAATGCAGGCATACCAAGCCCTGGGGGCTTGCTTCAATACATATGTTATTTTCTTCATCTTGCATACATGAGTTTTCCTGTCATGCTCCTTAAAGCCCTGTGGTTGCTCCAAGTATACTTCTTCCTTGAGTATGCCATGAAGAAATGCAATATTCACATCCATTTGGTGAATTGTCCATCCCTGGCTAGCAGAAAGAGCAATGATAGAACAGATGGTAATATATTGGGAAATTGACTCAAAGATATCATCATAGTCCTCTCCCTCTTTCTAGGAGAATCCTCTAACCAAGAACCTCGTCTTGTACTTTTCAACACTTTCATCAACCATACTTAGTTTTGTAAACAAATTTAGAAGTCACGACAAACTTCCCTTCTGGCCTCAGAACCACGTCCCACACATTGTTCTTCATGTTGGAACCATATTCTTCGGCCATATCATCCTTCCATACTTGTTCTTTCACTGCTTCTTCAAAGGTGTTGGGTTTAGTCTGTATGATGTTTCTCATAGCCGCAACATATCCCTGATATTGATGCATCTTCTTGCTTTCCCTGGAAGTTCCTCTTACAGTAGCATGTCTCTCAACATCTTGTAAAGTTTCATGAATCCGTAATGGTATTTTCCTAGCATGAGGATCACACGGAGAGGGATTGAAGGGCTCCATAGTGTTGAAAAGTGTAACTAGGATCTTTCTTCATATTGACTATGTAAGTATGTATTTATGCAAAGAAGAAGACAAAGATAATAAAATGTATTTTTGTTGTACTTGCTTCATGGGTTTCATGAGAAAGATTTTATTATAGGTCAATAGACTTCTTCTTGATGTCTATCAGGGTTTGTCCTCTGTTTATAAATATAATTAAGAGTCATGTTTATGAAGCGTCTAGTCCAAAGAATGTGCTCCAAGACCTTATGGAAGAATGGCTTATGACAACCCTCATAAAAACCCTCACTCAATGCTGGAGACCAGCATAAATGTACCTCTTCAATTCGACCTATTATCTGTGAAATCGGCCTACAAGGCAGCTTGTAGGGTCGGCCTAAATGTGGAGACAGTGCTCTATATATAATGTCGGAGTTGCGGCTGATTAATACACTGAAATTTTCAGATTCCTCTGTGATGAGGTGCGGTCTTCAGGAAGGGATAAGTACGGATTACAAGATAAGGTCTAATCTAATATATATTTGGATCAGGGTCAAACTACAAGGAAGAATATAATTGGACAGCTCTGAGGAAATTGTGGACAATTCTGAATTGCTTACAGCGTAACAAGATCTAGGAAAAATGACTGTGTTTAAGTGTGGATCTATTTTGGAGAAGGGTTTGTATATTGTCATGAAGTAACATTGTTCATCAGAAGTAAGTATACACCTACAGTTCATGCGATGTTTGACAGTGTCCTATGTGTAGCAAAGTCCCTACATAATCTGAAGAAGAGATCAGTCTGAAAAGTGTGAGAAAGTGAGGAAGGTAAATCTGGGATTTACCTTCATAACTACATTTCAAGAAATAAAGCTCCAAGTGTATACAAAGTAAAGATGATTTAGTCTCCTATGTTTGACTAAGAAATAAGAAGTAAAGCTTAGAGACTGAGTTCTCTAATAACAATGTAGATCAGTGTTGGTTGGTAAAGAATAGAAGGATCAAGCTTGAGATCATCAAAGAAGTAGTAACAAGGTCTTGGAGACATTCATAGGTCAAGGGTCTGAGTCTTATTCATGGTACTTGTCATTTAAAGATCTATAAGAAGAATTCCTTACGGGTTTTCCTATCCAAGAGGGAGAGGTTTTGCCCTGGCTTTTGTGTGTCTCGTGTTTTTGATAATTGACTTGATGAAAGATTAAATAAGCTAAAGAAGAGAATACATAAGCAACTCCAGTAAGCTCACAAGTAATTATCAAGAAGAGAATTTGAATTAATCACCAACCCTCTAAATTCTCAACATGGTTTCAGAGCTAAGGTGTTGAACACAAGGGATACTTGACAAAGAAGACACTCCAGGAAGCGAAGATCAAAGTTTGGGTTGAAAAGGAAGACTCTCAAGTTACTTCAAGAAAGATCTTCTATCTCATTCAAAGGATCAACTCATTCAAGAAAATAATATTTTCCATCAAAGATTTACATTCAAGACATTGTTAGAAGAGGACATCATGTTTTGAAGATATCCTTCATCATCAAGGATCCAAGAACACCTACATTGGAGATTTCAATCTTATAAGAAGCTCCTAACTTCATCTTCTTCATCATCAAGGAAGCTGCAAGCCACTCTACTCAAGTAAGTATCTATGACCTTACTTAAATATGTCAAGATGACTTATTGTAAAGAGAGCAACAAGTTGATTGGGTCATCAAAATTTAGTGCATGGAAGAAGAGGAAAGATTTGAATTTAATTGAAGACGAAGTTATGGACTACATCGAAGGATCTACAATTCAACCCCCTAAAGAAGATGCTCCAACTCATGCCAAGTACATGAAGAGAGAAATCAGAGCCCAGATGATTCTCATAGAATCCATTAAGGACTCACTCATTCCTTATGTATCAAAACTAAAGTCTGCAAAAGAAATATCTGAGAAATTGGTAGAGCTATTTTTTTTTAGTACTGCAAGAGAAGTAATCTCTCTGAGACAAGAACCATACAAAATGAAACTCTCAAGAGAAGAAGGAATCACTTCATACTTTATGAGGATTTTTGAAATAAGAGACCAACTGCAGGAATTGGGAGAAGTAATGTATGATACTGAGATGACTAGAATGGTATTGAATGCTCTACCGGAAGGATGGGGAAACTTCACTTCAAGTTTATACGGAAAGAAAGAAGCAACACCATTCCATGATCTATGGTCTCTATGTAAAATAGAGAAAACAAGATTGAAAGCCAAAGCTGATACAGGATCAAGTGAAGGGAATCAAACCTTTGCAACCATATCCAAGAAGAAAGGAAGATTCAGAAAATTTGGTCAGAGGCTTTGGATGTAATGAACTTGGGCATTATAAAAGAGATTGTCCTAAATCTGGAAAGGACAAGAGGAAAAATGAAGAAGCCCATGTCACAGATGAAAGGGAAAAACATGATGTTAAGAAATCTAAGAAAGAAGAAGCGAGAGATCTCTATTATGATTGAGATGATCTTCTTCTTTAAGTGATTTCTGTTGGTTGTAAAATAGTATGATAGGAAGCAATGTTTATTAATAGCATCATGATAGAAGCATGGTAGGAGCTCTTGGTGAAACAGCGCTCGCAAAACCTCATTGATAACTATACTAAAGGAAGGAAGACATCAAGATCAAGGGTCATCATGGAAATAGGTGCTTGCACTCTCTAATGGAATTCTTTATGGATTCACTGGTTGGAAATAAAGCAGAAAGGTTTCATCAAGAATTCTATGCTACATAATTCTGCGATTAGGATGTGATGACATATTGATAAAGCAGGTCAATGGAATGAAGTTCTTCATTCAAGTGAAATTGCTACAGGATGACTCAAGCGAAATGTTGTGAAGTCATGTCATATGATTGCAGGTAATGGACTTCTATATTTAGAAATATGACATATGGAGAAGGATCTCTCACGGTGCACTGACAGATGAAATCAAAATAATATATCCTCATATGGAATATGAGGTGGTTGTATATGAATAGGGAACTGGAAACTGGAAGTTCCTGGGAATGAAGATGTGCAAAAGGGAAGAGATCATGAAGTGCAACCATGTCAAGAGGCATTTATCATCCGGAAGCCAAGAAGATGTGACTAAAATATCTCCTGGATGATATGTAGACTTTGATAGAAGTCTGGTAAAGAAGAACACCCTTAACAAGACATATCATTAAGAGATGTGTCAATTTGAATAAAGGATGTCGATGCCTACAGGAAGATGTCATGGTGAAAGACCATCATTAAGGTAACTTTTTATTTAAAAGTTCATGTGTATATGTTTATCTGGATGAATTTATGCAGGGCTGCCAATCATATGAAAGGCTGTAAGATCCTTGGAGATGGTTCGAAAGAAAGCAGCATGGCATAAAAGGTGGACCAGATATGAAGACAGATAAATCACTTTCTGATAGCTGACATGACGCATGGATGAATGTGATGGATGATATGTTCCTTAAGAAGCCAAAGGTTGAAGATTCCTCAATATCAAAATCCATGACATCGAGGGGAGGAATTCTTCATGAGCAGATGAGTGTCTCATCATTACTACTACAGGTCCCTGATTGAGAGGGAGCCTCGTGATAAGTTTCTTACTTGGAAGAAACTTAGCAATTCCTAAGCATGAGCTTAGGTACATTCCTTGTATAGGAATGAGTACATTGCCTTATGGAATAGGTCCTCCCTAGCTAAGACAGAGAGATAGACACATCATTCTGGTCTTCACTTGGGAACACAGAATGGAGGATTGGGTAATCATCTGGTATTCGATAATATTTGAGAATGTGATAGGGAATTCAAGATAAGAGTAGTCGGTGACTGATATTCTTTGAGGGCTAGCTACCCAAGAGAAGAATAATCCAAGAAGGTCATACTTTGGGAACACCTGGGTGGAGTATGTACCTTGGAGAGACAATGATTATGGTGTTTATAAGTCATGTGTCTTGCCAGCATTTTAGCCTATTGTCTCGTTGAGAGATGCGGCTGTTAGTCAAGGCCTTGCACTCGGACAATGCTAGTTGATATTATGCTATACAAATGCGATTACCAATCTAATTCTTCTTATGAGATCCTTCAGTTTGAAAGTGACCATGTACATGTATGAATACCTCCCTAGTTAAGAAGCAGTGTTGAAAAGTGTAACTAGGATCGGTCTTCATATTGACTATGTAATTATGTATTTATGTACAGAAGAAAACAAAGATAATAAAATGTAATTTTGTTGTACTTGCTTCATGGGTTTCATGAGCAAAATTTTATTATAGGTCAATAGACTTCTTCTTGATGTCTATTAGGGTTTGTCTTTTGTTTATAAGTATAAATTAAGAGTCATGTTTATGAAGTGTCTAGTCCAAAGAATGTGCTCCAATACCTTGAGGAAGAATAGCTTATGACAACCCTCATAACAGGCCTCACAAAACGCTGGAGATAAGCATAAATGTACCTCTTCAAGTCGGCATATTATCTGTGAAGTTGGCCTACAAGGCAGCATGTAAGGTTGTTATGAATATAATTCATAATAAATAGAATAAATACAATAAATGTAATTACTAATAATCAAATATTGATTATGTTAAGTAGTCATTAGTTAACTGAAAAGGCATGTCTAAAAGACATGCCTAGTCATGAAAGGTCACCTACGTAGGTATATAAGCAGGGCCTCATTGTAACATTTATCATCTTATCACTTATACATTTTTATATATAATAAATTATTATTACAAATACCTCGTGTATTTTTATAATTAAAGTCAACAAGCATATTAGTTTTGTTGCTTCAGTGGTATCGAAGCCATGTCGCACAATATAGTCTTATGAGCCTATGAACATAGTTTACCGTACAATGTGCCATTACGTGTAGATCCTAAAGAAATTGAGCAGAATAGAAAAATTCAAGGGAAGCTTGAGAAATTAGAATAGTCATGTGCGGAAGCTACAACTCATTTTAAGAAGAATTATGTAGGAAAAAGAGATTTTTATCAAAATGATGAATATGAATATGATATCGATCAAGATAAGGGTCAAGAGGAAGTTGATCTTGATATGGATCAGAATGATATAGATCAAGATGATGATCCAAATGAAGATTATGATGGAGAGGAAAATGTAGAAAAAGAAGAAGACTTTTTTGAAGAAAATAATGAAGATAACCTTGAAACATTTGAAGCTATGTAGAATGTTCCCTTAAATGAATTTGGTAAACTTGATCCACCAACTGACGAGGATGAATTTGTAGTTAAATGGGCTATGAATGAGGAAGAGGTTAGGGTGGCACTCAAACAACTCCCTAGTGATGCTACCGAAATTATCGACATCCTCAAAGCAGAGTCATATATATATTTTTTCAGTAAATCCTGTTCCAATCAAATGGCAGTTCGTGAAGCATTGAAATTGGAAATTGTGCAGGAGGCTACGAAAGAACATCGAAAGTTCCGGGAGCAAGTGCGATCTTTCAGAAAACTCTTCGTGCGGAGTCTGAGCTTAGAGACAAATTCAGAGTCACTCAAGGGAATCTTCTCAAGGAGGCTACGAAAGAACATCGAAAGTTCCGGGAGCAAGTGCGATCTTTCAGAAAACTCTTCGTGCGGAGTCTGAGCTTAGAGACAAATTCAGAGTCACTCAAGGGAATCTTCTCCCAATTCGATGAATTAGTTGAAAGCGTTGTCGTCGTGGACAAGAGCACCGGGAAGAAGAAGGGTTACGGCTTCGTCACCTTTGTTGACTTTGATGGTGCCCTCAACGCCCTGGAAGAACCCAGAAAAAAAATCGACGATCGCATGACAGTGAGCCAGTTTGCTTTGGTTGGCATCCTCCCGTCTGAGACCCACGTCGATGTCAATGCGCGCAAGATTTACGTGGGCAATGTTCTGGCGAGCATGGAGGTCGATCGTCTTTTCAGCTTCTTTTCTCAGTACGGTGAGATCGAAGAAGGGCCACTAAGGTTTGATAAGGAGACAGGAAGATCGAAGGGATGTGCCCTCTTTATTTTCAAGACGGTGGAGGCAGCCAAACGTGCTTCGGAGGAGCTGACGAAGACAACAGACGATGATCATCAGTTGTCTTGCAAGTTGGCAAATGAGAAGCATACTCCAAAGTCCCGCAGGCTCAATTCGAGGACCATTGCCAATGGCTCCGAAATTCATCAATTTAATCAGACTGGAATGTAGGTTGGCATTATTCCCACTCATGGTTTTGATAATTCGTCCTTCAGGGTTAACCAGGGTTGGAATCTATCGGCGCAAACCCCGCATCAAGGCTGGAACTTACCCAACCCTAATGTCAATCATTTTGTCGAAGGTAATGCTAATTATAACTTCACAAATCAAATCTCCTCCATATCCGTATGCGGCTCCACAAGTTGGCAGTAATGGATGGGGTCAATCCCTGGAGGGAAATGGGTGTACGTATGGAGCTCAGTAGACTATAGTCAGTTCTCAATGGTAGTAGAGTTATCCCTTCTCGTTACATAAAATTCCATATCAAAATCAACATCGACAATATTGAAGCGGTTAAACCTTGGCTGTTAAACACCGTGAAAAGCTCGTGGTGACGTTTAAAAGTTACGTTGGACGTTTTGAATCTCGATATAGTTAATTATAATATAATTAAAAACTTTATATAATTTATAATTATATAAAATATATAATCCATATAATCTATATAAAATATATAATTTATAATGATATAACATATAATAATAAAAAACATGGGTTCAAACACAAGTGTTACATTATGCCAGTGAATCATGACAGATGACGAGATGACAAATGCAAATGAAGGAAATAGTCGGAAATATAACTTTGAGGACAAAGCCTCTGAAGGAAGGGGCAATGTTATGAATATAATTCATAATAAATAGAATAAAAACAATAAATGTAATTACTAAATAATCAAATATTGTTTATGTTAAGTAGACATTAGTTAACTGAAAAGGCATGTCTAAAAGACATGCCTAGTCATGAAAGCTCACCTGCGTAGGTATAAGCAGGGCCTCATTGTAACATTTATCATCTTATCACTTATACATTTTTATATATAATAAATTATTATTACAAATACCTCGTGTATTTTTATAATTAAAGTCAACAAGCATATTAGTTTTTTTGCTTCAAAGTTCAGCCTAAATGTGGAGACAATGCACTATATATAGTGTCGGATCTGTGGCTCATTAGTACACTAAAATTTGCAGATTCCTCTATGATGAAGTGCGGTCTTCAGGAAGGGATAAGTGCAGATTACAGGATGAGTCTAATCTGATATAAATTTGGATCACGGTCAAACCGCAAGGAATACTATACTTGGAAAGCTCTAAGGAAATTATAGACAGTTCTGAATTGCTTACAGCGTAACAAGATCTAGGACAAATAATTGGGTTTATGTGTGGATCTATCTTGGAGAAGGGTTTGTGTATTTTCATGAAGTAACATTGCATATAAGAAGTAAGTATACACCTACAGTTCATGCGAAGTTTGATAATGTCCTATGTGTAGCAAAGTCCCTACATAATCTGAAGAAGAGATCAGTCTGAAAAGTGTGAGAAAGTGAGGAAGGTAAATCTGGGATTTACTTTCCTAACTACAGTTCAAGAAATAAAGCTCCAAGTGTATACAAAGTAAAGATGATTTAGTCTCCTATGTTTGACTAAGCAATAAGAAGTAAAGCTTAGAGACCAAGTTCTCTAATATTGGTGCAGATCAGTGTTGGTTGGTAAAGAATAGAAGGATCGAGCTTGAGATCATCAAAGAAGCAGTAACAAGGTCTTGGATACATTCATAGGCCAAGCATCAACAACGCAGAGACCGACGCCGAGATCAAGCAACTCTTGGTGTGGATGTATTGCTAGAGCACACTCCTTGCTAAGAGGGAGTGTTGAGATCTTGAGGTAGCATCAGGTGTGCTCTAGCCCTGAAATTTTGTGGAGGGACTAAGACACACGAGACCTCCAAAACCCAGAAAGCGTTTGGAGAAATTTCATCCGGTGTATGAGATATTCAAATAATTAATTTTTTTAATGAGGACCCTAAGTCTAACTTAGGAAATTAGAAAAATTAAAGTGAATTAATTAAACACATGCGATGAAATGTTCTAAGTGATATGGATCAAGTAGATTTTAATCTGAGTCGACGGTTAGAGATTAGATCACAATCGTTGGTTTTCCAACGAGAAAAGTATAAGAGAAAGGCATGGGGTCAGTTGGAGATACATACACATTGGTAGAGCACTAAAGATAAGTCGAATTTCTGGGGCGGGGTTTTGCTCAGAAATTCAAAACGAGTTTGTAGTGCAGTGAGGGGCAAAGATCAACGAGGGATGATCTGATCCAAGTCTGAGAATACAACAAGGCAAAGGGGCAGTGAGTACCATTCAGCGCAGAGCCAGTCAGGAGGACGCAGTTCAGCCAGCACCACACAAAGACTGCACAGAGGCTGCATAAGACAAGCCAGGGTGACGCAGACCCAGTCAGCGCAGCGCAGCACTAGTCAGGGTGACACAGTGGGGACGATGGCTAGTGAGGGCTGGCACAGAGACTGCAGAGGCTGCACTGAGGGTTTCAGTGGGCCAAAAGGGGCTCGTGATCTGTGAATCTTGTTTGAGGGTGTGATACAGCCATATCTTCTGTCTCCGAGTGAAAGGTACAATCTGCCGTGTAATTTCCCTATAGGGCCAACCATGTCTAGTGCCTAGAATGTTGTATTCAGATTCTGCATAATAATATAAACCCTCTAGAGTTGTTGCACCAATTTTCCCACATTGGGTTTTTTTGGGGACATTTGTCCGAAGAATCGTGTAATCTTGTCACATGTGTGTATTGTTCAGTAAATGATCTATAGATGTGTAGGCTGCAGGTAGTGTCTACTTTAATGTTTTTCTGAATAATTCAATAAAATAACTTGTTAATGCTAATGAAACAAGTAGGAGAAGTAGATCTAGATATTGCAGTAGGGTTCCTGTTTTGAAACTTTAACACATAATTCGTCTCTTCTTATAGAAATTCAAATGAAGAATTCCAAGACCTATGACCCTTGACAAAGACCCCTCCAAGAGAAAGTCAAACTTCTCCTTGAAGCCTTATAGTAGCTTCAAAATATCCTTTGACCAAGATTTCGAACCTCCAACTTCACTGCAATTTCGACTTGTAATTCTCGTCCTCCTTCAATTTTTGTAACCTCGCACGTGTGGGTAGTTCAAGGAAAATTTATGAGGCTTCTTTCCTTCGCTTGTTTTGGATCTCTCTCCTTATGAATTTGGCTTGCTCTTATTATCTTTTGGACGTTGATTTCGGCTTCTCATGAGGTCTGCAATTATTCACTTCAAAAAACCCTAGTTGCAATCACATGTGTGAGATATTTTGTTCCAAAACAACCTTCTAAACCTTCGTTCTTCCTTCCTTTTGTCTCTCTTCTTCCTCGTTGGTTATCCCTTGTCTTCTTGTGCCTTTTTAGTGAACTTATACTGCTTGAAGCATATCCTCCAAATGAGGCCAAGGTCTGCCTTATATATAGGCTTCTTAAGGTGGTCGAATAACCCTTCCAATAGATCGACTTGTCACGTAGAGAGCCGACTTGATTTCCCTTGAAGGATGACTTGTTGTAGCATGTTTGACTTGTCTTGGAGGGTCTTTTATGACTCAAATAATTTTCTCTTACATAATACAGGGTACCCAAATGGGTCTTCAACATGTTACAATGAATCTTATGACTTGTTGAGTCAATGACAAACCCTAGAAGCACTGAATGGGTGCTTGACCTATAAATCAAATAACCTTAAGCATGAAGCCCATGCATCAAGAATGACAACAATAAATTTCTTTTTCATTTAATATCAATATATAAATCATGATTACATATGTCATTATGAAGACCCAAACTAGTTACATAATTAGATACATTCTCTGTTGGAACTTCTCTACCATCTCTTGTTCCTCTCTGGATTTCTTCTTGAACGCAACCACTCCATAACCTTTCCCAACTCGAAATATTCTCTCTTCCACTTATTGCATCCCGAAAACTATACCAAGACTTATGGAGTCCTAGAAGACTCAATGTCTTTTTCTGCTATTGTCTCACCCACTCCACCTAGCTCATCCCAAACGTGAGTGAAATTTGAAAGATATGTGATGATGAGTTCTCCTTTGCTCACCTGGATACTGTTGAAGAATGTAACTAGTGTCAGTCTTCATAATTGTACTTGAGTCATGATGTATTATATTTATCAAAAGAAAGAAAAAGAAATTTTATTATTAAAGAAATTGACTTATTAAAGCATGGGTTTCATGCTTGGGCCAATTTTTTTTAGCTCAAAGTCTCAATTGAAGACTTCTAGGGTTTATGTCAAGTGTTCTTGTCCATGTCATAATGTAAAGAACCCTTCTTGGGATTTATTTGTCAAGAAATAAAATTATTTTAATGTACATTAGGTCAATTAGGCCTCCTCCACCAAGTCGGCCTTAAACTGGACAAGTCGGCCTAAACTGAGAGGTAGAAACACCTCTATAAAGGCAGCAACTTGACCTCATTTGTCACTCACACACAACAAGTTCGATCTGCAACTTCTGGGGCCAGAAAAAGTACAAATTTCAAAGAAATAAGAAGAAAAGTGTAGTGAATAAGGACATCTCTCTCAAGCATAAGAAGTAGAAATTCTTTCTCTTTCTCTCACACGTGTGAAGATGTGAAGCTGCTAGAGGGGCCAAAATATACAGTGCTACAGTTGGGCCGAAAATTTGTAGCTAGAGTCGAAGTTTTGTTGTTGGGAAGTTGAATATTTTGGATTATTGTTGGGTTGAAGTTGTTGGACAAGAAGAGACTACTGGAGTGTGTTGAATCATATTGGAAGGATGACTTAGCGGAGGAGGAAGGTATTTAAGTCTAAGGTTTCGGTCTGTCTCATTTGAATCTACTGAAGGAAGAGTTTATGACTAGGTTTTTCCCATATATAAGGGGTTTTGGCCTTGGCTGAGTGCCTACATCTTGTGTCCATGATCTTCATGTTTTTTCTTTGATGATTGCTTGATGAGAAGAAGATAAAGGAAGAACATAAAGAAGTTAATAAGAACATAATAATATCACAAGTAATTATCAACATAAGAAAATATTTCTGCCTTTCCGATTTTCTAACATGGTACCAGAGCTAAGCTAAAAGAAGGAAGAAAAAAGGCAACCTGAATATCTACTGAAAGGAGAATAAGGAGTTTCAAGGTTAGGTAACAAGGAGTCGAATAAGGAGTTTTCAAGGAATATCACATATCAATATGACGAACTCAATGAAGGCAGAGAACAAACTAGAAGGAGCCTCCAACTACACAGCATGGAAAAAGAGGATATATCTTATCCTCGAAAAGAACAAAGCATTAAATCTTGTTCAAGGCCAAGTTAAAAAGCCTACAAATGAAGCAGAGAAAGAAAATTTTAGAGAATCTGAAATTGTAGCTATGAAATTAATAGTGGAAGGAGTAAAGGACAACTTAATTCCATACATTTCCAAAATATATTCTGCTCAAGAAATGTATGAGGCTCTCTCCAAATTATTCACAATCAAGAATATTGGTCAAATAGCAAACCTCAAGAATGAACTAAGAACTGTTAATATGACAAATGATGATATTGTTTAATCATATTTTGTAAGAATCTATAGAATAAAAGAGGAACTCCAAGCTATAGATGAAATCATACCGGAAAAAGAGCTCGTAATTACTGCTCTTCTAGGACTACCAAAATCTTGGAGTGCTTTTGCATCAATAATCAACAGTTGGAAGGAAACTCCAACATTTGAACAAATGTGGAATGCATGCAATCAAGAAGAAGTTAGAATATCATTGGTAAACAACAAGGAGGATGAAGAAGAAAACACCTCAAATGCATATTTTGTTCATCACAAGAAGAACGAAACCTTCAAGAAGCTCAAAGGACCAAAGAAGAAAGTTGACCTATCAAAGATTGAATGTTATAATTGCCATATGATGGGTCATTATAAAAGCCATTGTCCTGTGAATCCAAGGAATAAGAAGAGAGATAGGGATCAAGCAAATATTGCCGATGAAGCACCATCGAAGAAGAATAAGACTAAGGAACCAGAAGTCAAGGACTTATACTACTAAGTCCTCTACTACATGTCCTTCTTAGTCTTGTATTGTTTTCCTTTATATTTTGATTTCTAGAGTTTATAGGTCCAACATGTCTTGTTAGAACATTTTTGAATTATTTGGATAACTTGTAGGTATCCCTCCGAAAGATTGGATTAAGAGGGAGCCTACACCACTTCACTAAAGATAAGTACATTATTATGTGTTTCATCTTTTCATGTTTGGTTTCCTTCACACGTCAAGATTTGTTTGTATTATATGCTAATAACCTTTCTCTTTATATTTTCTTGCTTAAGAAAGACTGCAAAATACACAAAGGTTATGGAGAAGACTTCAAAGGATAAACTTGAAGCATGGAAGAAGTTATGTTGCAAAGGAAGCCCTTCAAGAATTGATGTCGTACAAGGTTTGCTAAGAAGCAACTTAAAGGTATGTCTTATATTATAAGCTTTGTTATAAAGTTCTCTTCATGTAAAAGGTACAACCATTCTTCTTTTTGAAATTTTCTTTACATTACTAACATCGTTATGTCTAGGGTTTTGAATCACAAAGATTCTAGTTAGGGTGATTAATTATTAGATTGAATATACCTTCATGATACTATTTGAACATTATTGTGTAAACCTAACCCTTAGGGTTCACTATAAAACCCTTTCCTCTTGTTAACGGTATGTCAATATTGATTATGAAACCCTAGTCTACCTAGGGTTGTTAATGAAATCTAGAAATCATATTCTTTAATGTTTTGTTATTATAGAAACCCTAGCCCTTTAGGGTTTTCTGTTAATGTCTAAGTTATATATGGAAACCCTAGATCTTTAAGGTTTGGTGAATTGGGGTTTATGAGCAAAACCCCTGTAATATCTATAGTAAGATCATAGGAATGAAACCCTAGGTGTATCGAAATCCTAGCCTATAAGAAAATTTGTTGTATTTCTAACTTTGATGTATTGATATTTGTATCTTGAAGTTTACCTAATAAATATTGATATGAAATGCATCCTAGATATGTATATGTGAGCATGCTAACCTAATTGTTGATACTCATGTTTTAGTTTGTAGAATCTAGGGTCTGTAAAACCATAGTAGAAATTGATATTCTAGGATATGATCATATTGTTTTCCAATATGATTTAGTTTTGACAAAATCTAGGATTTGCAACAAATCCTAGTAGAGGCTAACATGTAAATTCTGAAAATTGTTGAAACCTTAGATGCATTGTTATGTGATTGAATTGATATCTAAGGTTTTGTGTCTCGAAGATGGAATCTAGGGTTTGTAATAAATCATAGTAGAGTTTGTCATAGATCTATGAAAGTAATATTGAGGCCCTAGATATAATAAGACTAAAATCTTGATTGAGTTGTTGGTATAGTGTAGGGTTTGTGACAAAACCCTAGAAAGAAGTTGAGTATGTAACTTATGTTGGTTATAAAACTAACTAAGATTAGGTGTTTGATATCTAAAGTCTGAGTGCTTCCATTATAGTACCATGGTTTTGATATAGTTAACTTCATGCTTTTGTATATTTGTATTTGGTTGTACTTGCCATTAAAGTTTTGTAGGTACATAATCTTCGAGATAATGAAAATGTTCGTATAAGCATGATGAAGGAAGCTATAAGGATGGTAATGATCAAGATGACCTTCATGAATTCGTGAAAGGTTGAAGCTTATCCAACGTTATAGAAAAAGAAAAATTGTTGATCGCCCTAAAGTTAAAAGGGAGCATGGTTAGAAGGAAAGAGTGCATATCCCCAATTAAGAGGGAGGGCATCTTATGATAGTCATGATGAATACCTTGAAGAAGAAATCGAAGAATGGATGAAAGTACTACAATGTATTAAGGATGTCTTGGTGCTACTGAAGAAATAAAAGAAGAAGAAAGTTCTCGAAAAGTTGTAGATTGGATAATTTGATGATGACATAAGCAGCATCCGAATGAATGAAGACCCTGAAGGTTTGTGTTTACTTGTATGTATATTTGAAAGTTTATTATTGATTGTGATTTGTGTTTGTACAGGTAAATCTCTCCATAAGAAAGTTGAACACTCTAAAAGCATGGTTGGACAAATGGATATATCTACTTTGATAGGGAGAGTTGAAGCATCTAATGGTGGATGTTTGGGAGTACATCTAGTCGGCCTATGTGTTGATGTCTAGATCCCGAAGAGGGAGGATGGCGTTGGTCATGGAGCTCTGAGCTTGGATACACACCTACATTCCTGGGTTAATGGTTAGCAAGTAAGCCTAATGGTACCTAGAGTGGTTGAAAGCTTGAGTCCATCTTACTCACAAATATATATATATATATATATATATATATATATATCTGTGTGTGTGTGTACTTATCAATATGTACCTAGTTAAGAGGGAGTGTTGAAAAATGTAACTAGCATTGATCTTCATGATTGTACTTGAGTCATGATGTATTATATTTATCAAAAGAAAGAAAATAAATTTTATTATTAAAGAAATTGACTTATTAAAACATGGGTTTCATGGTTGGGTAAATTTCTTCTAGGTCAAAGTCTCCATTGAAGACTTCTAGGTTTTATGTCAAATATCCTTGCCCATGTCATAATGTAAAGAAACCTCCTTGGGATTTATTTGTTACGAAAGACAATTATTTTAATGTAAATTAGGTCAATTAGGCCTCCTCCACCAAGTCAGCCTAAACTGAGAGGCAAAAACACCTATATAAAGACAGCAACTCGACCTCATTTTTCACTCACACACAAGTTTGATTTACAATTTCTAGGGCCAGAAAAAAGTACAAATTTCAAAGAAAGAAGAAAACGGTAGCAAAGAAGAAGGAGGTCTCTCTCAAGCATAAGAAGTCAAATTCTTTCTCTTTCTCTCACACATGTGAAGTTGTGAAGCTGTTGGAGGGGCCGAAATCTTCAGTGTTGGAGTTGGGCTGAAATTTTGTAGTTAGGGTCGAAGTTCTATTGTTGGGAAGCCGAAATTTCTAGATTGTTGTTGCGTTGAAGCTGCTAGAAGAGAAGAGACTATTGAAGTGTGTTGAATCATATTGGAAGGTTGACTTGGTGGAGGAGGAAGGCCTTTAAGTCTAAGGTATTGGCCTGTCTCATTTGAATCTACTTAGGGAAGAGTTTCTAACTAGGTTTTTCCCCTATATAGGGGTTTTAGCCCTGGCTGAGTGCCTACATCTGGTGTCCATGATCTTCATGTTTTTGCTTTGATGATTGCTTTATGAGAAGAAGATAAAGGAAGAACATAAAGAAGTTAATAAGAACATAAGAATATCACAAGTAATTATCAACATAAGAAAATCTTTTTGCCTTTCTGAATTTCTAACAAATACTTCTTAGCTTCTTCTTGAGAGCAAGCTTCTTGGCATCATTGGAACCCTGATACAGATATAAGATAGCTTTAAATATCTCATATGTTGTCTTCTTCTCATGGAGATGAGGGATAATATGTTCTTTGATCCCCTCAAGAATGAATCTCCTCACCTTGGAGTCATTCTTGTTATGTTGGGCCAATTGTTGGGCATCTACAGATGGCACTATTTGCTACTTCACAAACTCTAGCACCCCACTATCTTCCAACACCATCGATATCCCCTCCATCCCTATGCAAAAATTCAAGGCTCCCTCTAAATTGTGATATGACCTTAGTCCTTGGAACGCCATGCTACTCCCCAAAGAACTACTCTACTCTTCAAACTCTAGCACTAGCTTTCTTGACTGATCTACCCTCTAGCCTAACTAATTAACTTGGTGCTAGTATTTATTGTTAGTTTTTGTAGCATCCGATGTGTTGTAGTCACGAAACTTGGTGGAGAGGCTCGAATACATGAGATCTCCAAAACCCGGAAATTGTTTCTGGAAATTCCACCTAGAGATGACTTAATTAGATTATTAGCCTATTTTTTTTATGTTTCCTAAGTTTGATGTTAGGAAAACTAGTTAATTAATCAGAATTAATTAAGTCAAGGTGAGAATTCTCTAGAAACTCACATGGATCGACTCCGATACGATCTTGGCCCCTGATTAAGTTTTAATCTTGGTCGTTGATGCTCCAATAGAGGATCATAAGAAGAATTCGATGGGCACTTGGAGAAGACACTTCCGAAGTTCAATTTCCTTGGCAGTTCGATTTCTAGAGAGCAACAACAGTTGCTGGAAAGCCAGAGATCGAAGCAGAGACAATGAGCAGTAGGGATAAAGATCCGGAGGAAGTTTTCCAAATCCGCAGAGGCAACAACAAGTGACAGAAGTGATCAACGTAGAAGTAGCACATGGACTATGCAGTAGCTGAAGCAGAGCAATTCGATTTAGTTGGAGAGGAAGTCGATTCGGCTTCCAGAGGTCGGGAAAGTCTTCCAGAGGGTCGAAGAGTCACTTCCAGCAATAGAGACAAGCAAGACAAATTGCTCATAGGTTGATCTAAGCCACACGTGTGAGAGGCAGCACAAGGATTGCGCAAAGGGCCTACGCAGGGGTCTAGAGGTCCAATATTTCTAGAGGAGCCAGTGTCAAAATTGCTTGTGGAAGAGAATTTCTCTTTAATTATTTTTTGTCACATACTTGTTGTTTGGATTGTCAACTAGGCATTCATAGATTGTACTCAGATTTCACTGATGCATAATAATAAAACCCTCAATTGTTGCATTGGTTTTCCCAAATTGGGTTTTTCTAGGGACAATTGTCCATAAATAAATGTGTCATATTTTCATGTGTGTGTGCTAGATTTTTTGAGTTTCCAACGCTATTTTCTTTTGTGATTTTATTTGATATTTATCATAGCAGATAGTACATAAATTGTTAAATAAATTAACAACTAGAAAAATAATTTCCAGCAGCTCTGATAGTTGAAATTTTCACATGGTATCAGAGCGTGAGTGATCAGTTGGAAAGCTCATAAGCGAAGGAGATAATTTCGTTGTTCGAAGGGAGTAGAACACTGAAATTTTCAGAGGTTGCGTAGTGCCCAAATTGGCAATTCGAATTGTTGAGCAGGAGTTCGATTAAATGATTCTAGCAGTCAAAGAGAGAAACAACAACTCATATTTCGCTAAACATATTTCTGGTTGGACGCAGAGGGTTTTTGCAGCAGCTTGAGTGTGAGATTTTTAGATCTAAAAATTATTACTGCATTAACTGATTTATTTCTCCTACTTATTAGATACGTTATTTACAGATGCTTTAGTAAATTTCGAAATAAACACAACTGCAGTACTTCACTCTAACCAAAAGCAGAAGAACATGAATTACACAAGTAGCACAATAGAAACAACCATATGAACATAGTTATTTTTGGCCAATTTTCCCCGGAAAAACCCAATGTGGGAAAACCAGTGCAGCAAATGAGGGTTTGTATTTATCTTCCGCAATGAAAAGTTCTTTTACAAAAGTCTTGGTGACCAAAGTAAAATTAGCATACACCTGGCATGAATTTTCCGAACACACGGGAAGTATTTCCGACCCTCGGGGTGACCTCGTACGCCCTCTGCTTCATCCAGCTTATCTGCTCTGGGCAATCCCTCCCTGGATTGTGTAACTCTGCGTGGAGGGGATGGTGCTGCTGCTCAACACACCCTTCCCTTCACCCTTCTGCCTTCTCCTTCTCCGTCAGTTGATTTCTCCCTCCTCCTTCTGCCTCTACAATCCCGCCTCTACAAACTCACCCGCTAAAATCAAATTCTCTTACTTTAGAATCGATTTCCTTCAGGTACTGAGAATGTCCCCGGCTTGATTTCTAAATGACCCTCAAGCCTCTTCTTATAGTCTTCTCACTGATGAATCAATGGCCAAGATTATACCCTTAATCAATGGCCCTGATTAAAATATGACTTGATCTTCATTTTCTAGAAGATTCACACTCTGCTTTATTTTATTTTTTTTCTCGGTAAAATTAATCTATTTCTATTGAGTAAAATATAGTACAATCAAGAGAGACAAGAAACCGGCCGACCGGAAATGATGAAACTATCAACCTCGGTCCCGGAGAAGGAAAGAACCTAACACGGAGCTACAGCAAGTAACTAGAGAGCAGAAGACAGACTCTTACCCCACATGGGCAGAAGTCTCAACACGATGTTTTTTCCCTTTCTTTTTATTGACTTTTATCCAGCCATCCTGGGGAGTGTGAGCTAAAAACACTTGAAGACTGGGATTTTCCAACATGGGGATCTCCTTATCTGATTCAGAAGAGGAGGTCTCATGGACGCGTTTCTGAGTAAATGCTGTGACAGTGGTGTGCGCAAGAGTATCAGTGGACGGATCCATCGTCTGAGTCACCTGGTCCGGCTCTACATCACTCCCCTCATCATCCGAGCTTGAAGAATCAGAGCTAACTGCTGGCGGCGGAGAACAAGGGGCCCAATGCTTGGGTTTGGCCTTGGCAATGTTGGCCTTTTTCGATTTGGCAGTGAGCGATGGGCAAGAATTCTGCAGGTGCCCTGTTAGGTGATAGTGGCGGCAGCGGAAGGCAGTGTTCTCGTAATCCAGCATCTGAGTCCAAACAAAGTCATTGGTCTTGAGATTAATTTGATCTGGCAGTCCCTTGCTTAGATCTAGCTCCACACATATTCTGGCATATGTGTAGAGCCCTTGATGTTCCCGCCAGGAATCTCCCATTAGAAAGCGGCCCAAGGTGTTGCCTATTCTCCTGTAGACTGCTAAATGCCACAGGTGAGCTGGTAGGTTTGGAAGTCTGATCCAGACAGGCGTTTTGGTGATGACTGCAGTTGCACGATCAAAATCAGGGAACCATGGAGTTAAGAAGAGTCCAGTTGTACCCATAAACCAAGGACCTTCTTCTATGGCCTGTTCATAGTTCTTAGGATTGTCGAACAGAACTATAAAATATCCTTTTGAGCAGAAGCTGACCTTGCAATGGTGAGTCCAGTTGTCATGGATCCAGTCATAGAGGACCTTAGAGCGCGGCCAAAGCCCATTGAATCTACAAATGATGGCCCTTTCAGCAAATTTTTGAAGGTCATCTGCGAAGCCAGGGTGGGAGACCTCAACAGAGGGAACCTCCTCTAACTTGTCAACCAGGAAAGGCTTGGGTTTGGGAGCCTCCTGGGAAATGGGAAACTCAGAGTGGACTGCAGCTTTGTAGGAGAAGGGAGGAGTAGAAGAAGATTGTCCTGCAATGCCACCTCTCAAACGAAGGGAAAACACTAAAGAGCTATTGTTTTTAATGTTGTAAGAAGAGAGGGGAAGAGGATCATCGAGTTGCTTACCTTAAAATAGAAGTCTCTGAAGGGCAGAAGGAATCCCTAATCGACGTTCCAGGTTCACCTTGAGATTCTGCACCAGATCAGAAGAGTGGACCCATTGCAAAATGGTCTTGCCTAAGAGCTGTACGATTTGAATCTGAAAGGGGGCAGAGAAAGTTTCAAAAGCGTTCTGGATTGACACAGTGCCGAAATCTTTTGGGTCTCCGATCTCCTGACGAGTCGGAAGCAATGGGGGAGGAAAAAGCTTCCTCAGATGGAAGCTATCGCTCCAGCCCAGATCCGCAACAAATGATGGGGCTGCCGAGTTGTAGAAGGGCCGAAAGATCATTTGCAACAGACAAACCCCTGCCTCGCTTCCTATTTGGAGAAAATCGAGAGAGGCCAACTTTTGGAGTGCGTGCAGGGTCTCTGTTGCGGGAAGGAAGTCTGGGCAGCAAAGGGCGTTTTTACTAGAGTGGACAGCCTCGTTTCTCTGCATCAAAAAACCCAGTGTGAGGGGATCTCCCCCAGTCCAGAACCAGAGTTCGCCAAAAAGGCAGTAGGGGTAAGCGGCATGAGCCCCCTCCTGGTCTGCATATTCTTTTTCAACCGGGCAGTTGTTTGCTGTAATTTAAGACCATTTCCTGCAGAAAGCCTCTGCGAAGAGGCAGGGAGAAGGGAGCTCGCGTCGGGTTCCAAAGGACGCTGCCTTCAGGCATGTATTCGAAGTGTTGAAGACCCCAAAAGTACTGCCAGCTACAGTGCGATCGCCTTCGAAGGAGGAGGCGGCAGGGCCAGGAAGAGCAGGCCCGGGGACTGCGATTTCGATGAAAGCGGCGGCAGAGCCAGGCGAAACCCTAGCGGCATCCATCTCCTCTGTCAAGAATCGCTATCACACTCTGCTTTATTAATACCCTTGAATTCTTTAATTTCCCTAAGTTTAGACTTAGGGTCTCATTAAAATAATTAATTATTTTAATAAAGCAAGATCCGAGTGGAATTTTCAAAAACGATTTTTGGGTTCTCTAGTGGAATAAAGCAAGATACCATTTTACTGCTCTAGCTCTAGAACATCTGTTGTGCTGATGATGTCCTGGTTGTTGCCCCTCATCTCTGTGTTGCTACCCTCTGTATTGTTGCCTGTGACACTGTCTCTGCCACTCCCTCATCCGTACTGCAGCTCCCTCTGTCTCTGAAGACCACCCATTCCTCTAATGGAAGGGGTTCTCGACCATCCCCATCTTCTCTCTGAAGTAATTGAACTTAATCTTACTCAAAGCCTTGGTGAGGATATCTGCCACCTATTCCCCTGTTGGAGTGTACCTCAACTATACTGCTCCCTGCTGGGCATAATCCCTGATGAAGTGGCACCAAATGTCAATGTGTTTCGACCGGTCATGAAACACAGGATTCTCAGAGCTTAATGCAACTCTGATTATCACACGTAATCTCGGTCGGTTCCATCCTCTTCTTAAGTAGGTTCAAGAGTAATTTACGAAGCCATATGGCTTCGCACAAAGTTGTGCTTGCTGCCATATACTCGGCCTCGGCTAAACTTAGTGCGACAGACTTCTGTTTCCTGCTGAACTAGGAGGTCATTCCTGATCCGAGACTGAAACAGTACCCACTGGTACTCTTCTGATCCACTGTGCTTCCAGCCCAATTTGCATCTGTAAACCCACTCAACTAGACCTCATTGCCCTTGGTGTACTTCAATCCATACTCGATTGTCCCCTTCAGATATCTAAGAACATGTTTGGTTGCTGCCAAGTGAGCCCTCCTTGATTCCACCATGAACTGACTGAGGGTATTCACTGCATAACAGATGTCTGGTCTAGTATTGACCAGATACATCAAAAATCTAATGAGCTTCCTATATAAGGTAGGATCAGCCTCATCATCCTCCGTTGTGTCTATCTTCTTCCAGTTAGTAATCATTGGCATGGCCATGGGTCTACAGTCTTCCATCTGAAATCTCTTCAGGATTTCTGTAGTGTATCTTCCTTGCCATAGGAAGATTTCTCCCTTTTGTTGCCAGACTTATAATCCAAGAAAATAGTGCATCTGCCCCAGATCCTTCATGTCGAATTTTGTAGCCACATTCTCCTTGCAGTGTTTGATGAGCTTGGATGATCCAGTAAGAAACAGATCATCCACATATAATACCAGAATTATCGGCTCATCCCGTACTCTTAAGTAGTAGAGATTGGGATCTGCGTCACTCTTGACAAACCCCATCTTTTGCAAGTAGTTATCAATTCGCCCATACCATGCCCTGGGGGCTTGCTTTAAACCATACAAGGCTTTCTTAAGCCTACAAATATGAATCTCTTGTTCATGTGTCTCGAAGCTCTCTGGCTGTTCTATGTACACTTCCTCCTCTATCACCTCGTTCAAGAACGTTGTCTTGACATCCATCTGGTGAATCTCCCATCCCATATGCGCTGCTAGAGAGATGACGGATCTGATAGAATTGTAGCGAGCTACAGTGGCGAAGGTTTCCTCATAATCGATCCCTTCCTTTTGTGTGTACCCCTTAGCTACAAATCTGGCCTTGAACTTCTCTATGCTGCCATCTGCAGCATACTTGATCTTGTAGATCCACCTAGATCCTACAACTGATATGTCATGTGGTCTAGGGTACACCTCCACCATGGCATCCACTCACACCTGATGCTGAGCTACCTCCCGAAAGCTGGAAGGTTCTCCAACCTAAGCTACCAAGGCCTGGTATCTATCAAGTTGCCTCTATACCCTCTTCCCATCTCTAGGAGCTCCAACAAATTCTTTTGCATCCTTTAGAATTTGTTGAAGTTCTCTACTCGGTTGCCCACCAGTGGTGGGCGATCTCATCTGCTCTCCTGCCTTCTCTTCTTCAGAGGAACTCTCCTCAGAATCCTTGTGTTGTGGAAAGGCACTTAACCCATCCTCTGTAGGTCGTTGAGGTTGTACTAGTGGATCCTCCTCAATCTGTGTATCTGTAGCCATCTCTCGGGATTTCCTGAAGGCTCTCTCCTCCATGAATTTCACATCCCTCAATTTTCTTGAGTGGGTAGAGCCATGTCTTTTTAGAGTGATCATCAATGAAGGTTACATAATAAAGATGACCTCCAAGTGATTTATCATACATGGGCCCACACACACCTGAATGAATGAGATCTAATATATACTTAGACCTTGTTTCACTGTTTGTAAGGGTTTCCTTGTATTCTTTCCCAAAGCACATCCCTTGCATATTCCTTCACGATCTTCTTTGATATTGGGTATGCCATTTACCAATTGATTGAGAAAGGGAATAACTTTATAATGTAAATGTCCATATCTTCTATGCCATAGCTCAATGGGATTGATTTCCATGTGAACTGGGGCTTGAGGAGATGGTGTTATGACTCTCTATAGACTTCATTCACGTACTCCAATAACCCCGGCTTTATCAATGCTTTAATCTTTTCCTCAAACCAAAACTTTTCCATCTACAAAAACAATTCTATCACCTTTATCTTCTAAGAAAGAAATTGAAAGTAAGTTCTTTTTCCAACCTTGAACATAGAGTATATTGTTGAGATGCATCTTTGCCCCATTTTCCAACTTCAAAGAAGTTGATCCCAGGCCTCTAACAACATAACTTTTGTTGTCTCCCAGTTCCATTACATGAGAAGATGGTTCCTTTGATAGAGTGTGAAGTTGTTTACTTTCTCTTGTCATGTGCCTTGATTCTCCACTATCAATAATCCATGAGTTGTCATCATTGAGTGATCTTGTGAGTGTAACCAAGAACCCTTTGCTTTTGACCTTATTGAATAAGTTATAGATGATTCTTTTGATCGAGCTTTCTGCAATATTGAATCCCATTTTCAAATAACTTATAATAGAGGGAGTAACCTTTTCTTTCGAGCCAACAGAGTGATCTCCAATCTTCCTTGACCTTAGCTCTAAAGCCATGTTCAGAAATTAATGCTAGTAGAATTAGGGTTTGATTCCTCTTTCTTGATAATTACTTGTGAATTATGTTGGCTTCTTTTACTTCTTTATTATATTATCTTTCATCAAGAAATTACCAATTTATGTGTGTATGAAGATTACAAGAACAAGAGACACAAGATATAGGCACTCAACCAAGGAAAAACCCCTATCAAAGGGAAAACCCAGTCAAACCTCTTCCTTCAGTAGTTAAGACGAGATAATCCAAGACTCTTCGACCTAGACACAGGCTTCCTCCAATCACCAAGTCAACCCTTCCTTCCAGCAGCTTCGATCTAGACCTTTGACCTTGCAGCAGCAGAACTTCGATCTCAGCAACTTTGACCCTTGCAATTTCAAAACTTCAACCCCTACAACTGTAGAACTTCGATCCCTGCAACTGCCTAGTAACTTCGTATAAAAGGGAGAGAGAGGGAGAGAGCCCAAAATTTCAATTTTATTCTTCTCCTACACTTCTCCTTCTTATCTTGGAACTTTGCACTTCTTCTTATGTATATCGAACTTCTTGAGTGGATGAGCAAATGGATCAAACTGCACTTTTATATATAGCCTTCTTGTGGGTTGAACTGCTCTCATGTAGGCCGACTTCATCAAGCAAGTGTTAACTTGGTGTGGAGGTTATAAATTACTTATTTGACTCAATAATAATTCTTTTTACATGATTCAAAAGCCTGAGAAGGGTCTCATTAAATGGACAATGACTCTAATGATTCAATATAAAACCTAGAAGTCCTCAATGGGGACTTTGACCTATAATGATGACCCAAGCATGAAACCCATACTTTAATAAGTCATTGTAAATAATAATAAAATTTTATTTTTCGTTCTTTTGATAAATACATTTCATAATGACTCAAATACAAATATGAAGACCGAACCTAGTTACATTCTTCAACAGATACCATATTAAATTTCCATGAAACTCTACAACTACTTAGATGAATAACTAAAAACTAAAACTAGTTTACTTTCACCAAGACACAAAGCCTCTTAACAACTTATAAGCAACGGAATAACAAAACAAAGAGAAAAACACATGCACAAATTAACAAACTTATTTTTTCTCAAGAAACCCAACAAAGAAAACCCGCTTCCTTGATGTGGTATTTTATGGATTGACAAAGCAATTTGTCTCTCTTGAGAAAGTGTTCTTATTTACTCACAAATCTCAGCGAATATGGTTGATCTCTGCCTGCCTTAATCACTACTTGATCTCAGCACTCTAGGTCGCAACCAATCCTTTGTTGCCTCCTTGACTTGCTCTGCAAACCCTGCTCTCTTCTCCTTGATCATGCGCACTTGTGACTTCCTACTCCTTAGGACACAAGCTTTGCGCACAATCAATCTCCTATTTCCTAGTGCTCTTGTTCCTCCTATCTCTTAGGATATAATTACTGCGCTCTCCATAATCAAGGCTCCTCTCACACTAACTTGTGAGCTATGTCTTGTTACAATCCTTTGTGCACAAAACAATTGAATTTTCTTGTGCCTTCATTCTTCCTTTGTAGGCCCAATTCGAACATGCAAGGAGGCCCAGTTCAAATTTTAGAACTCAAGCTTTGATTGATGAGTTAACTGAGAGTTCTGCTCGTCCTTTATCTAATCAACACTAGAGCTCCTAACTCATTCTTACTTCAATCAAGACTAAAGACTAACTCGCCCTAACTAAACTGTGAAAATTCCTAGATCTAACAATCTCAGGAATCCTACTACAACCAATTGAATTTACTACTCCTATTTTGTAAATTACATAACATAATTAATTCAGATTTCTTCATGAATTATTGCAGTAAATTACTGAAGCAACCTACACTTAATACTTTATGATTCTGAAACAAGGAAACTGAGCAAAGAACAAATCACATATAGGACACCTTTATTTTGGACTAAGTCCCAGGAAAAACCCAATGCAGGAAAACCGATGCAGCGAATCCGAGGGTTTGTATTATTAAGCAGTAGAAATTTCTGAATACATTGCTAAATACCTCAAGGGTTATCCAGTTACAGAGAGAGAAATACTGGAAGAAAGAATGTGAGTTTTACCTCACTCAATCACTGGAATATCTGGTTGATCTGGTCACTGGATGATGTGGCCCTAGCAAGTTCTGTGCCGCCACTGCGTAGTCCCTGCATCACCCTCTCTAGGCACTGCATCACCCCAGCTATGGATCGATCTAACTCCCGAAATCTCAGATCTCAACCTCCCGGTCTCACACCCCAACTCTCGGCTTCTGGACCTGATCCGATAGTAAAATCTCGGAAAACCTCTTAGCCACTGTGCAGCCTCTTCGTAGCCCTTCGTGGCTCTGCGCCAACCTATCTGGCTTTGCGCTGGCTATGTTGGACGTCTCTCTGCCTCTCTCTGTTGATGATTCTCCGGCTAAGAAAATTCTCTCTCCGTAAGCTACTTCTGCCCCTCACTGCACTAGAATCACTTAGATCGATTTCTCGTCTTGAGCACTGCTCACTTCAAAAAAATTTATCTCTAAATTCACTTGGTGTGTCTTTTCAAATGACCCTCAAGCCTTCCTTTATAGTCTTCTCATTGAGACATCAATGGCCAGGATTAGATCTCTAATCAACGGCTAAGACTATAACTTGACTTGATCTTCGCTTTTTCTAGATTATTCTCACTTTGTTTTATTAATACCATTTTATTATTTAATTTCCCTAAGTTTAGACTTAGGGTCCCCATTAAAATAATTAATTTTTACAATAAAACATATTCCGAGTGGAATTTTCAGAAACAGTTTCTGGGTTCTTTGGAATACCAGTGCCTAAGCTTCTCCATAAATTTGGAGACTTAGAGCACTTCCGGTGCTACGAAAAATAAACATGAACTTCTAACTGCCACCTCGTTCTGCAGTCAAAATTGATGAAGACTCCTCTTTAACTGAAGCTCCAACTCTACGGATGTTAACTTCATGATAATTCCAGTAAACTGGAAATAACTCATCCTAACTGATGTCTAACTCATGAGGACAATTTGAGGTCCTCATTGGCTAAGGTAGAAACCAAAAGACCTTGCTCGCTACATTTTCAATAGCCACAGGGCGAAATACTAACTGTTATGCGGACGTTAGGGTTAGGGTTTTGTACTCGGCCCTACACAACAGTGCAATAATAAAAACTTGCAGATATTGATATTATGAAACTTGAATAGAGACTGTCAAAAGATTCTCTAAAGGAGCAATCCAGCTGAGCATTTGAGTGGTATGGTAAACAATGCGACGTACAACCTAGGGAGAAACCTTAGAGAGAACCATGGAAAACTATTATGATACAAATGAATGTTTAGGATCCTGAAGGAAAGCATGAGGATTTGTCCTCTCTTTTCCAACACACGTTGTTTTGGATTCTACTTTTAATAAACATGTTCGCTTTAGTTATAGCATTGAGATAAGGTCCCAGTTAAACATATAATGGCAATTATGTTGATGAGCACTAGCAATTGTGAACGGCATGAGCTTTTCCCATAAGCAAGGACGAACATTAAAATGGTTATTTCTATATGACTACAATAATTCTTGATTATTTCAAGGATACATAATATCGATACACCATCTTCCCCACCATATTTGGAGGCTTCTATTATCTTTTGACATCTTGGTGAGATACGAACATGTGGTACGCCAAGGGCCCAATTCCAATCTTTTTCTGGAGCTTTCAGCACATGTTTGATGCCACTAGTAAAGGAAAAAGAGTAGAAAAGGAGTTTGAAAGCATTATTCTCACAGAGATTTTCCTAGGGCAAGCTAGGGAAAAGAAAAGAGATGCAACATGTTATGTATATGTGCTTATTCACAAGAAGGTTCGACATGAATGGACGGTTTATCACCCAAATATCAAGAGACCTAGCTCTTCATTGGACACCGCTAACATAACAGAGATAATTTCTTGAAAGGTGAATGGTTCAAGAATGTTATTCAAAAGGAACGCTGAAAACTCCTTGTCACAGCTCTTCTTACCAATTGGTGGAAAGACTAAAGTCAAAAAACCACAGTCAAATAATCAAATTTGGTGTCAAGATAAAGTAGTTATTTTAGCATTGTGAATTCCTTTGAATCATTAGTACCAATTTTAGGTATTATGGAATTTTGTAATATTCCCAATTAGCAAAAGCTAATTCGTAATATTAACTTTTGGCCAGTTTACTTTTTATAAAGTTAAATCAGTTAATAAAGTGGGTGATGAGATACATAGCCTACACTTAGGAAATAAAAATTTCCTAAAGTCACATGAGCATATAATTATTTGGCAGTGTGGAGCCCAGGAGGACGAAGTGGCAGCGTGGGCAGCATGGGCCCATGACAGCGCAGTGAGAGAGGGACAATGTGGGCCAAGAGGGACAGCGCAATTTTGGTGGGGCCCAGGTGAGAGCAAGGCTCTCAAAGAATAAAAAGGGGAAGAGGCTCCTCATTCTCTCATTCTATTATGCATCTATGATTTATGTCTTTTGACATTGAGCACGCTTTTGCTGTTGAGCAAAGTCTGCAAGTATTCTTCAGCACACTGGGTGTCTTCGAGCGGAGATCCCAACCTCAGCCCTAAGGGACTTTGAGTGCCTGCTCGGGTGAGGAGTCCTATCCATTGTTTTCAAGAGGGAGCCATAGCATCTTCAGCCAGGAATACGCACTTGCTTGGGCAGCGCAGTCTCTGGGACAGATCACGCAATTCTTGGAGGATGTAGTTCCGGGAGTGAGGATTTATCAGGGGATTCAGCCCGAGATAGTGAGAAGGGATCAGCCCTTCACTATTGCATCATTTTGGTAAAGGAGGAGGCCACTATTTGCAGATAATCATTCAGGGCCAGCGTATTTCACTGGGATAGCGTTATTCCTCAAGGGAGGTCAAATTTTGGGGTCATCCATTCCAGAATTCCTTTCTGGGCTTTCTGGGTATTTGGAGGAGATCTCATTCCCAAAGTTTCATATTTTTCTGAGCACGAGAACAACCCCAAAGAGCCAGTCTATTCTAGCAGTAACAACAGTCTAGTAGCCGCAACATCAACATTTTGGAGATTACGCAGTCCTTGACAGAGCAGCCATTCCTTGAGCATTTCTAAGAGTATTTCCAACTTGCCTTGTGCAAGCCAAGGTTCCATCATTCTGATCACCTTTGTACTCATTATATCTTTCAGTTATATAATAAAATGGCTCAGCGTTTCCCCATATTTTGCATTATTTATGTGATGCCTCTCTATTTGTTGTAGATTCTTGTTTATATTGCTTTATATTACTGTTTATTTCTATTCGAAATATTACAGTGGTATCAAAGCTCATAGACTTGGCTCAGCCTGTGGAGCAGATTGTCTATGACACCAGTAGGAAAACCATATATCACTTACCGGGGAAGGAAATACAAGGACCAAGAGCGGAGGCTTGAGGCCACTTTTGGAGAGGGAGACTACGTACCAGTAGTGGACGCAGAGGAGGAAGAACCAATGGCAGAGGAGAAGGATGAGAGAGAGTTTGGGCAACTCCTCCTAAAGTCTGTGTAGGAGCTATCGAGAAGGATAGAAGAGATGGGGCAGAAGTTTACCGCAGACCAGAGACAGCGTGAAACCCCGAGGGGTTTTCACATCGGAGAAGGGTCTGGCACTTCCCACCATTTGCAGGAGCATCTCATAGCACAGCAGGTCATATCACTTACTCCCCCACATTCCACGATGCCCACATTTCTAGCTACAGGCACCAGAACAGGAGCACCTCAGGAACCGGAGCCGGTTCATATGGGGGATCATTTTGCTGAGTATCAGTCCTATGGGCGAGAGTTTGGTGAAGCTCTCACTTTCCATGATTTTCCTCATGCAAGACAGCAGACCCTGTAACCAGAACATAGGGGGAAAATACACAGAGGATG
This sequence comes from Pinus albicaulis, assembly GCA_034641835.2. Lineage (NCBI taxonomy): Eukaryota > Viridiplantae > Streptophyta > Pinopsida > Pinales > Pinaceae > Pinus > Pinus albicaulis. Next base: position 538,000,395 of record CM076583.1, on the reverse strand, counting down.
GGGACATGCAACGTACAGTGGGAAGGTTTTTCTTGCCAACATTTGATGGGTCCTCAATATGTTCGGCAAAGGCTTGGGTGGAGAAGTTGGATATCTATTTCCAGCTCAATCAGATGGCAGAGGGAGAGGCCATCAAGGTGGCAGCGCTGCACTGGGAGGGATAGGCCCATGATTGGTGGTTCCACGAGATGGCCACGTTGGGTCACTCAACCGTGACAGCGTATGCAGAGTTTACATGGAGACTGGTAGAGCGGTTTGACTAGAGGGATCCAGAAGAGCACTTTGTTGATTTGACCAAGCTCAAGCAGATCGGGAACCCAGAAATCTACATTTTTTATTTCTTGAGGCTTTCCGTGATGGTGCCTGACTTGTCCTCAGCCAGGATGATATACATGTTTATTGATGGGTTGGCAGACCCTCTGCATGGGTTAGTCAGATCCACGAGGCCTGCAACACTTCATGATGCAGTTGGGAGGACCAAGGACTTGCAGGATGCTCTACCCACGACCAGAGCTCCTTTCCCCTAGAGACCGGCATTCCAACCGAACGGGAAGGACACGAGGGTTCCACCTCCGAAGGGGAACCAAGGCCGGGGACCTTTGGAAGATGATACCCGGAGAGATCTGAGACGGAAGAAGCTATGCTTCACATGCCAGGAGCCATGGGCACCGAGACATTGATGTGTCGCTGGGAAGGCACACTACATAGAGGTTTTCTCCGACAGTGACAGGGAAGAAGATGCATATGAGGAGATAGAGATAGGAGGCAACGTTGCAGTACAGACACGGGATCATCCACCACCTCCACCACCAGAAGCAGGAGGTGTAGCATTTGTACCTACTGGGGGAGTCCTTGCTTCTTTGCGAGGGGCTCCCAAGTATTTGACACTGCGTGTCCGGGGTACCGTGTAGGGACAACGTGTTTCAGTACCAGTTGACAGTGGGGCTACCCACGATTTTATTGATGCACAGTTGGTAGAGCGGAGGAGCATATCGACAGAGAGATTTGATGGATTTTCAGTACTAGTAACGGGTGCCAGAACTATGCAGTGTGCCAGATATGTACCGGCATTGGCAGTGACCATGGGGACTTACACTCTGATGGATCATTTCTTTGTAGTGGACATTCCAGACACCAATGTGATACTGGGAGTGTAGTGGTTGATCACGTTGGGAAAGGTCACTATGGACTGGAAGACCTTGGAGATG